>JAEQBH010006077.1:0-89730 GCA_016808115.1 Tetrastigma voinierianum
AGCGATCTGGCCCGCAAGCATGGGCTGCTTCTCATCCATGATCAACGGTCCATTCGAGTGCGGCATGAGGCTACCTTGGCTCTTTGGAAGAAATCGGTTGCCTAATAACCAATCAAAATCATCAAAGGAACACTAGAAGTCTGTCCGTACCTTTCAATCCCCCATCTGAATTGCCATGTTCTTTGCCATACCATGCGTCTCTTGTGCTTGGCTATTTACGGCTTTGAGCTTGCTGTCATCTTTAGCTAGCTTCAATCCGAGTCTGGCTGCTTCCCTTGTTGATACAAAATTGTGGGTCGCCCCACTGTCTACCAATGCCACAATTTTACGCCCTCGGTCGGCCGACTTCGAAGCATATATCGATCCTGCGCGTAATTAGCCTCGGCCCGCGCCATTCAACAAGCTGAAGGGTTGGCTCTTGTAGGGGCCTACGCTCCGCTCTCTTCCCCTTAACCATTTCTAGTGCATTGAGCTTCTCCTTCTTTAGGCAATCCCTACTTCGATGTGGCCCGTCGCAGATAAAACATCCAGACCCGGCTTTGGTAGTTTGTGAGGAAGTCGCCCTCTCCCCGGCTGGCACAGTATCCTGCTTGGCTTCTTCCGACCCTTGCCTCCACTCTTGGAGGCTTTCCATCGACTTAGGTTCGACTCCTTGTTGTGGCCTTTCCCTTTTGGGTGGGAGTAGGAAGAGGTCACTCTTGTAGTCGGATAGACGATCCATTCTTTGCCATGGCGAGGGCAAGTCTTGGACACCTTGCCTCCTCGATTCGATTTGAGCCCATCCGCAATCAGGACATGAAGTTGCTGAGCGGCTTGTCTGCGGACATGTCCTTGATGTCAGGATCAGCAGGCTAAACTCCTTCGCATAATCTCGGCGAGCCGTGCAGCGGTTTTCTTGAGAGATTCCCTCGCCATCCGCGGTTGTGTTCGTGGGTAGGCGATCTTTCGGTTCCTTTTTCAAGATCTCGGCTCGATCTTTGGTCGGCCCGGCGAGCGTCGTCGCTCGTTCACAGTCCGCCACAGCTTTGCATCACACATCAAATACACCAAGTGGTTATCGTTACATTCACCACCGTGTTGTCGGCGGCGATGAAATATTGCTCCATGTCGAGAGGAAGTTCTCCAAGTCTTTTCTTATTTGCCTTCACAAAGATCTTGGGCTCGGGTGTGCTCGCACCTTCGCGGGGCGGATCTGCGGCGAGATGGCGTGCCTGCACCCTTGCTCGCTTGGCCCGACACGATCTCCCCCTCTAGAGATCTGATCCGCTCCTCGAACTCCTCGGTCATGGCCTGCATTCGGTCTTGGAATGTCCCCATCCGTTCCTCTACGGCTCTGTCTCGGGTCTCCATCAATTCATCTTTTGTGAGTCAGTCGCGGAGACGGCATCGGCGATCTGGTCGAAGGGTGGAGTCGCCTGGAGTTCTTTGTGCTATCTCCGCGTCAAACTGGACACACAGGTGCCCCTACCTCGGCCTCTATCCTTGCTACTTGCTCACGCAGCGCATCAACCGTCATCCTCGCGTTGGCCATCCGTGGCTCTGATACCAACTGTCACACGCCTTTCTTTTGCTCGTGTCGCGGCCTAGAACGGCCCAAGGCCGGCGCTTCTCGATGCCTCGGTATTCTCACCGAACCTGAGGGGCTTACGGGCACTCTCCCGGCTTCGTATTTTATTAGCTACTAAAATCTGAGACAATTCGCATAGGCTCCACACCTCGGGGCTCAATGCTTTTACGTGGATCGACTCCGAACATATTAAGATTAACCAAGTGAGCACGCAGGCCCGCTTTATAGGATGCTCGAGGCGATCCTAGTACAATTATGACTAAAGTCTACTCTGCTCCTAGTCTTCAAAATCCGGCCAAGCCCGGCCTGATCCTTCACTTCATTAAGTCGGTGAATGAAACTCTATGCACGGCCACACGATTCCCACCACGGTAGGAGTCCTCCGCCTAGATCTGTCTGCGCCTAGGGTCTTCCGCTGAGAGACCTTCCGCCTAGGGTCAGAGTACATTTTGGGAGTCTTTCACTTTAGGATGAGGGAGTCCTTCGCTTAGGAGTCTGCCCGCCTAGGGTCCTTCTTGCATAAGACTCCTTGAAATTGTAAGATCATGTTGCACTCGGATTAGGATGCTCCGCCCAAGGCTCTACGCGCCCCATAAATAGTGACATTAGCCCCGATTCCGCGTTTGCCTGAAATTACCCGCGCCCCGGGCCCCTACAGGCGGGTGAGTGCGAAGTGGCGGCCAGCGTACGTCGGCCGGATTATTTGCTTGCCTTCGCTATTGTGCGTGCTTGGCTCACGCTTTGTGCCTCCGGACACATGTTTTTCCCAACTTTGCCTTGCTTTCCGTTTCCCTTAGGCGGGCCATGGGACGAGGCGGCGCCCTCACGTACGCCGCGGGACTCCGTGTTATCTAGTCGAGGGCTAACGGTAGGCCGCACTATCCTACCATCGAAGTTGATAGAGCCGGATATTTGAATGATGCGTCGCCCGACGCGATGGCGGGTGCGATCCGTCGAGGATTATCATGAATCATCGAGCAAGCGGGCATGGCGCGTCGACCTTTTATCTAATAAATGCATCCGCTTCGGAAGTCGGGGGTTTGTTGCGTATTAGCTACAGAATTACTCACGATTTATCCGGTATAAGTACCATCAAACAAACTATAAGCCCGATTTAATGGAGCCGTGCGGAGTTTCACGGTCGAGATTAGTTCATACTTACACATGCATGAAAGCAATCTTTGAGACAAGCGCTATGATCTTGGCGGGATCAACGGGTAGCATTCTTGTGCGTCGGAACCGCGTCGCACCGCACAGACCTGATGGGTGTCGGAGGGCAAAGCGGAGAGCCGTCGTCGATACATCTGGCGTCCTGCTAGCGATGAGCAGCAAGCTCGGGCAATAGTGTGATCTTTAGATCCATGCCGTGTTAAGGTTAAAGCATCAGGAAACGCGAGCCATCATCATGGCCCATTGTGAAACCACCGCTGGTCACCGCGCGTGGGAGTACATGGAGCACGATGATCGCTTGCGAGAATCCGCTGCCCCCGTGGTAGCTAGATGGAGAAAAGCGACATTCGAGAGAAAATTCCTTGAGTGGGAAGGCAACACAGGAACCATTATTCTTAGCGATGCCCAAGGCTTGATTCAAGCGCTTTGTAGGTTAGAATGAGGAGGGACGTGGGGGGCGATAGTTCGTTTACGCGAGCAAGGAGCTACCAACCCACATTACCCCGAACACCGCTCACAGCCCATCAGGTTGACTTCAAGATGCACCACACGGTAGTGACTATTTGGGAGTTGTCTCCTAAGAAGCACACGGAAGCATAGTGATACCTTTGTAGTACCATTGTAGGCATGAGAAGAATGATAACACTATTTCAAGCGGCCGAATAGTTGGTCGAAACAGCGAGAAGACAAGCCTAGGCGACAAGATTACCAAGCTTCAAGCGGTCTAAGCCACCATGTCCCAGGCAATGAACTATACCCGAGGCACCGTGTCTAAACATGGCATAGTAGAGCGGGGGCACCATGTACAGGCATGCATCGGCCAAGGCAACAGGTGCCTAGGCATGTCATGACACTAGTCCAGAGCAAGTGCTTAGAGCGAGGCACTAGGGAGAGGAACCGTGCCTAGGCGAGGCACTAAACCCAGGAACCTTGCCTAAGGCAAAGACCTTCAAGCGAGGAACCTTGCCTAGGCAAGGCACTAAGCCAAGGAACCTTGCCTAGGCAAGGCACTAAGCAGAGGAACCACACTGGGCATGCGTAGCACCATGCTGCAGGCATGCCACTAAACGGCCAGGGCTTCATGCAGGCATGCCTTGGGACAGAAGACACTTGTGCCTAGCCAGGCCTTGACGGAAGAACATAGTAGGTGGGGAGCGAGGGCATGCTTGCGATGTGGGGAACATCGGGTCTATAGGCTTGGGAGGCCAAGGGCAGCGACATGGCGTCTTGGAGCAGTCGAGCAAAGGCGCATGGGAGGCTAGCCAGCGGGATCATTGTCTAGGCGTGCTTGAGACGATCGGATGTCGAGGACTTGAGGGTGGAATATGAGCACGCCCATGCCACAGTGGCATGGGTGTGTGCATGAGAGCGACCGCCTTGGCGGCATGCCCTGGGCCATGGCACCATGCCTAAACAGAGCCTTGGCCAGGGGCACCATGCTGGGCATGCCTTGAGTGGGAGCATCGCGCTGGGCATGCCAGCAGGTGAAGGCACCTTGCCTGGGCGGGGCAGGCGAAGGCACCATCATTCAGGCATGCAGCAGCGGACACCGCCGTGCCTGGAGCCAAAGGAAGCCCGTGCTGGGCATGGCCCAGGCCAAGCACTTGTGACTGGGGCCCGTACTGTGGGGCGCCACTGTCCCCAGGGGCATGCGCTGGGCCGAGGGGCATACTGTCTGGGCATGCTAGGCCCGGGCACCTGTCGGGGCGTACCAGCGGCCCAGGGCACCTGTCGGGGCATGCCAGCTGGCCAGGGGCACCATGCTGACGAGGCCCAGGCGGGGGCACCACTGTCGAGGGCATCTTGTTGAGGCCCAGGGCACCACTGTCTGGAGCATGCACTGGGTCGAGGGCACCTTTGTCACAGGCATGCACTAGGCCAAGGCACCACAATAGAGGCATGCACTGAGGTGAGGCACCATGCGGGGAGCAAGACAGCAGGCGAGGCACCACTGTCCTAGGCATGCTAGGCCGAGGCACCTGTCGAAGGGCATGCAGGCGAGGCACCTTTGTCGAGGCATGCGCTGGGAGTGAGGCACCATGCCGGGCAGGAGCGCTAGACGGGCACCTGTCTAGGCATGCACTAGGCCAAGGCACCTGTCCGGGGCATGCAGAAGTGAAGGCACCATGCCAGACAGGCGGGACAAATGGGGAGCAGATGTCTGGAGCAAGGTGTGGGCGAGGCACCATGCGAGCGGGTGCTAGGTAGGGGCACCGTATGCAGGCAAAGTGCTGAGCCAGGAGCACCATGTCTGAGCAAGTGCTAGGCCAAGGCACCATGTCTAGACGAGGTGCTAGGTAGGGCACCACTAAATACAGGCATGCACTAGAGTAGGAGCAGTGTCTAGGCAGGTACTAGGCCAGGGCGCCATGCCCGGGCAGGTGCTAGGCAAGCGTGCACAGGAGGCATCTTATTTAGGCGAGGCGGCGATGGGGAGCGGGGGGCATGCCATCGGCTCAAGCAGCGTGGGGGGCAAGCGTGGGGAGGCGGAGGCATGCTTGCAGCGTGGGAGGCAGCGTCAGATCCATGGGCTTGGGCGGCCATGGAGCCAGCGATGGCATCTTGGGCAGCGGTCGACAGCGATTGCGTGGGAGGAAGCGGCTCGCGGGGTCATTGTCTGGCTCACCAGGCAATCGGATGTCGAGGGGGCTTGTGGAGTGGCATATGAGCGCGCCCGTGCCCGCAGTGCATGGGTGTGTGCCCTTGAGGGCAGCACGCGAGGAATTTGCGTGCCTAGATAGGGTCTTGTTGCCAAACCCATAGAGGCAACCACCCCCCCCTTAAAGAGCAATATAAGCCTTTTTAGAAAAATCTGGAGGAGACATCACACATGCTTGAGGAGACATAATGGCAAATTTTAACCGGGAGAGCGATTTTTAGTCCCGTTACTGCCCGGTCGCTTTATAATAGTATACATGGCCAAGAAAAAAGAAGAAAAAAAATTTGGAATGCTTGAGAAAATATTTATTTTTATTTATTTACTAGAAAAATAGGGAAAATAGGGAAAAATAGGAAAATAGTAAAAATATTTTTTAAAATTCATTTTCACATAGGAAAAATATTTAGGACCAGAATTGATCGATTTGAAGTGGAGGAAATATTTTATTTTAATTTATTCTTACATGAAAAAACATCGAAAAATAGGTGAAAACGAGAGGGGGAAAAATAGGGGAAAATATAGGGGAAAATAGGGAAAGAATTGATTTAAGATTTGACTCTTTGAATCTAATATTTTACTACTAAAATATTAATATTTGATAATATTTTAAATGAAAAGTGATAATTTTAAAATTTTTTTTCTCACAAAAATATAGAATATAGGGGAAAACATGGGAAAGGTATTGAAAAACATTTTTATCATGAGAATGATATTTTGAACAATGAATGAGGAAGAAACAATGGAATAGAAGCAGGCATGGTTAGAAGGAAAGCGATTAAGGCATAGGTGCGAGGAAAGCCACCAATACCGGGTCTGCGATGGCATGGAGGGACAACAAGGGTTGTGGCACCATCAATGTAGAGGCACCTATCAATATTACAGATTACACATTTCTTGGCCGCGATGGAGCAGGATTCTGAAGTGGCGTGGCAAAGCACTAAGTAGAACCTTGTGTGTCATGTGTGGCATCTGTGTAGGGGCGGGCCAGGTGTGCCAGGCATGACAAAGCGCTAGGCCAGGGCCCCTATGTCTAGGCATGGCATGTAGGCGCTGGAGTCTTGGGGGCCCAGTGTCCTGGGCATGATGAGCGCTAGGCCCAGGGCCGTATGTCTGGGCATGGCATGACGTTGGTGGGGACATGTGTCTATGCATGGCATGCCATAACCCAGCAGGCGTAGGGCCCCGGGTGTGTGTGCAGGCATGGCATGCCATGGCCTTCGGGCCCAGGGCCCCGTGTGTCTAGGCATGGCATGCCATGGCACTGGCCCGGTGGGCCAGGTGTGTCTGAGCATGGCATGCCATGGCACTGCCCAGAGGCCGTAGGGCCCGGGTGTGTCTGGGCATGGCATGCCATAGCCTTGGCAGAGACCAGGGCCCAGATCAATGTCAGGCATGGAATGCCATGGCACTAACCAGGAGCCAGTGTGTCCCCAGGCATGGCATGCCATAAGCTATTGTAGAACCAGAGCTCGGAGGCCAGTGTGTCTAGGCGCCAGCATGCCATGGCACTAAACGTGGAGGGCCAGAATATTGACATCCTAGGCATGGCATGCCATAGCACTGGCCGAGGGCCCGAGGCTCGGAGGCCCGTGTGTCCTGGGCATGGCATGCCACTTATAGGCGCGGAGGCCCCGTGTCTAGGCGGCATGCCATGGCACTGGCCCAGGGCCCGTGTGTCCTAGGCATGGCATGCCATAGCACTGGCCAGGGCCCGGGTGTGTCTAGGCATGGCATGCCATAGCACTAACACGAGGCCAGTGTGTCTAGGCATGGCATGCCATAGTAGCAGGGCCAGTGTGTCTAGGCATGGCATGCCCGTAGCAGGCGCGAGGCCGGGTGTCTAGGCATGGCATGCCATGGCCCTGGCGGCCCAGGGCATGTGTATAGGCATGGCATGGCATGGCGTAGCATGGCATAGCACTGGGCCGAGACCCGGTGTCTAGGCATGGCATCTTAGCACTAGCCCAGGGCCAGTGTGTGCAGGCCTTGGCGTGCCGCCAGCTGCTGGGCGCCAGGAGCATCGTGTGTCTAGGCATGGCATGGCGTGGCATAACAGAGGGCCCCGGCGCGGTGTGGCGGAAGACCCATGAGGGCCCGTGTGTCTAAGGCATGGCATGCCATAGCACTAGGCGCGGAGGCCCGTGTGTCCCAGGCATGGCATGCCATGGCACTGGGCGCGGAGGCCCGGGTGTGTCTGGGCATGGCATGCCATGCTTTGCCTTCTTAGGAGCCAGTGTCTAGGCATGGCATGCCATAGCATTAGGCGCGGAGGCCCGTGTGTGGAGCATGGCATGCCATGGCACTCGTTGCGGAGCCCGGGTGTGTCTAGGCATGGCATGCCATGGCACTCGTAGCGGAGCGTGTCTAGGCATGGCATGCCATAGCGTGGCGCGGGGGCCCAGTGTGTCTAGGCATGGCATGCCGCCATAACCTGGGCGCCCGAGGCATGTCGTGTGTCCTAGGCATGGCATGCCGCCTTAGCCCAGGCGCGGGAGGCCGGTGTGTCCTGCATGGCGTGCCATAGCACTAGCCCGGGCCGTGTGTCTGGGCATGGCATGCCATATGGCATTAGGCGCGGAGGCCAGGCTGTGTCCCTAGGCATGGCGTGCCATAGCCTGGGCCCAGCCGGGCATCGTGTGTCTAGGCATGTGCCATAGCTAGAAGTAGCGGAGGCCGTGTGTCTAAGGCATGGCATCTCATGCTTGCACTGGCAGGGCCGTGTCTAGGCGCGCTGGCATGCCATGGCATTAGAGCGCGGAGGCCAGGTGTGTCTGGGCATGGCGTGCCATGGCACAGGCCCGCCCAGGGCATCGTGTGTCTAGGCATGGCATGCCATGGCGCTAAACGACGGAGGCCCGGTGTGTCCCAGGCATGGCGTACCGTAGCTATGCCAGGAGCCAGGTGTGTCCCAGGCATGGCATGCGTAGCAATAGGCGACGGAGGCCACACGTGTGTCCTAGGCATGGCATGTGTCCTGCGCCTTTCTTTTGCTCGTGTGCGGCGCTAGGAACCGTAGACTGACCTTCTCGATGCCTCACTATTCTCTCGAACACAAGGGCTTCTGGGGCAGCTCACCACGAGCTAAATATTTTATTAGCTACTAAAATCTGAGACAATTTCGCATAGGCTCCCACACCTCGGGGCTCGATGCTTTTAACGTGGATCAACTCCGAACATAATGATTAACAGTGAGCACGCGAGGGCCAGCATATAGGATGCTCGAGGCGATCTAGTGCAATATTGACTAAGAGTCCTACTGCAACTCTAGTCTTCAAATCTGACCAAGCCGGCCTGATCCTTCCCGCATTAAGTCTGATGAATGAAACTCTGTACCGGCCACACGATTCCCACCACGGTGAGGTCCTCCAGCCCTGGAGTCTGTCTCGCCTAGGAGTCTTCCCGCCTGAGAGACCTTCCCGCCTAGGAGTCCAGCCCGCTTAGGAGTCTTTCCCGCCTAGGATGAGGAGTCCTTCCCGCCTGAGAGTCCTACCCGCCTAGGAGTCCTTCCTGCATAGGACTCCTTGGGCTGTAGGAATCCTTGTTGCACTTTCGGTTCGTGCTTCTTGGCCAGGCTCTCTGCCCATCCATCGTGACATTCGCCCCATGATTCCGTTTGCCTCAAGTGCCACGCCCCGGGCCTACAGCGTGAGTGCGTGACGGCCAGCGTGCGCGTCGATCGAATTACTTGCGCCTTCGGCTCATGTGCGTGCTTGTCCGCGCTTTGTGCCTCGGACACGTGTTTTCCCGGTAGCCTTGCCTTGCTTTCGTTTTCCCTTAGGCGGGCCATGCAGAGATGACGGCGCCCTCATGCGCCGCGGGACTCGTGTTATCTGGTCGAGGGGGCTGGAGCCCTCCCCCTTTAAAATTCAACGTCCTCGTTGATGGCCGCGCATACTCAAGGATGCGGGTGTGGCGCCCGCGATGTAGCACCCTTTTCGAAACGCCTCGCGTGAGCGTCCCCTTCCAATGAATCAAGTACTCGGTCCACTTGTTCTTCCAGGTTTCCCCCGTCTTCTATCTGCAGGATGCTTGCAATCTCTTTGCTGAACTCGACTCTAACCATAGGCGGGTTCCGCTTTGCTTGCACTCTGTCGGGATTAGGATCACTGTGATAAGGCTTCAGGAAGCTTACATGGAATGTCGGGTGAAGCTTCAACCTCTCGGGTAACCCCGGTTGTAGGCATACACGTTCCTATACGCTTCCACGCAAACTTCAAAGGTCCATCGTATTTCGAGTCAAACCTCTACGAAGCGCTTATTCTGATCTTTTCCGAGATCCCGAGGAGTGCTTCAGCAGAACCATCTCCCCTTTCCAGATTCACGAAGTCTCCACACGCCTCTGTCCGCATACTTCTTCATGCGTCTACTTGCCTTCTCTAGAGTGTCTACGCTTCATCAAATGAAAACTTCTTAGAGACTGCAAACTTGTGCGCGGGTGGGCTCACACTACGTCGGGTTGCTGCGTGAGCCCGATACGTCCGAGCGTACGTGGGCTGGGGCTGGGTGCTACCTCAAAGGGCTCATGCACGTGGTACGAACCGGCTGCCAGTTAGCCAGGACAAGCGGTGGCTGCAGAAGTTGCAACCAATTTTACGAGAGGCATCGCGAGTGGCGTGAATCTCTTCCGACGTCGATTCACTCTCTGTCGACCATCGGTCGGGGTGATTCGCGGTCGAGAACTTGCATTCTGTACCCCATCTTAGTGACTCAACCAAAACACACATGGCCGCGTATCTCGATCGCTTACTATGTCTTCGGGCATCCCGAAATGTTTCCATGACATTCTTGAAGAGATGCCATTTTCTTGGTTGGACACTCACTCGAAATTTGGGATGAAGGCAGGCGTACTTGGAGAACTGTCTACCACCACCAAAAGCGATCCGAAGCCCTCTACCTTCGAGCCGATGGAAGTCCATGAGTACACAGCTGCCATGGTTTCTCGAATGGACGAAATTTACGTAACAATCCTGACTTTTCCTTCCAAAGCTCCGGTCTTGTCAACTTGACAAACATGGCATGTCTTGACATAAGCTTGCACGTCTTCCTTCATCTTAGGCCAATGAAAAGACCGTGCCAACAGTGCCAAAGTTCTTTCCTCTCTGGGTGGCTTGACCCGTCGTATCATGTGTTTCCCTTGTGACTCTTGTCTCGGCTTGCTTTCGAAGGCACATATGGCTTCCTCATCGAAAAGTCTGACAGCTCATTCTCGAGCCCGGTCATCGCCTCGTGGTGCCATCTCTCACTGCTCTACCGACTTTTGATCACGTTGAGTCTTGTGCGACTTCAAGTCTAGCTTCATTACATTTGAAATCTGTGCGTGAACTCAGCGATCCAGCATAACTTGCCACTTCCTTCCTACTCAAAGCATCAGCCACTTGGTTGTGTCGACCCGACATTGCACCACACAAAATCAAAGTCGACCCCGAGAACTCTTGCCATCGAACATGGCGGTAAGCTAATACGAGTTGTGAAGAAGGTGTTGGCAACATTATCGATCCTTCTTCTGAGCCAGGAGTTCCCGTCAAGTAGTGCTTCCACGTCTCAAGGCAATGGATGATCGCAGTCATCTCTTTCTCATGGTGTACCTTTCCTCCACTGCATTCAACTTCCGACTCTCAAAGGCTACTGGATGCCCCTCTTGCTGACACCACTAGGGCCACTGTCAGACGCATCAGTGTGCACTTCAAGCGGCAACTCCATGTCGGGGCGATCTCGGTAATCTGACTACGAGGTGATCGCATGCTGAATACGGAGCGACTTGGCACTTTGCATCCCATTCCCTTCCCTCTCTTTTTCAAAGGTCAGTAGAACCGCTTGGCTATCTTGGAATAGCCCGATCATAAATCTCTGTGTAGTAGTTTGCTGAGTAGGAGCGATCGCGATTCACGTCACGCGAGTACGGGGCTAGCCAATCTCGAAGATGCTTGCCACCTTCGCGCCATCATCCTTATCTGGACTTTGAAATCGGATGACCCGAAACGATCGCGATGCGAACAAACTCCACACTTCTCTTTCTTGACGCCCTGGCCGGTGCGCCTCGATCTGCCGAGCACCATCTCGAGGTGTACCGCGTGATCTTGTAAGTCGAAATTTGTAGATCACTATATCGATCCAAATATACCACCCGAATGAACGTCAAAGTCGAATAGGACATCATTCATGGGGTTACAAAATGTAAGCGGGAGCATTAGTCAAACAGGCATAACTAAAAATTCAAAACTTCCATACCCGAGGTTTACATGTAGTCTTTGCCTGCGTCCCCTTTGGCCGCGGCGCGCGCGTATCCGATCGCCAAGTCTAGCTTGGTGAAGTACTTCGACCTTGCTGTCGATCGAGCGACTCAGCGACGAAGGTATCGGATACTTGTTCTTGATCGTGGCACTGTCGGTCTGCGGAGTAATCCACACACATCCGAGCGTCCCATCTTGCTTCTTGGCGATACGGTGCTCCATACGGTGCCTTGGGGTACGGACCAGGACCCGTCCGGCAACTCGTCGGCGCTTCATGACTCTCGACTCACGGTGGACTCATCCAGATGGGAGCTTGAGCGGGGAGGTCTCGACCACAGCGCGGGCTCTATCGATGATCCTACTTGCCTCTCGGTGGCAGCTTCTTAGGCAACTCGGGAGGCATAACATCGGCAAATCTCCTCGGTGTAAAAAAAAAAGAGGCTATGGCATCGGCATGACTTGCTTGTCAGAAGCCCAGTCTCGATCATTCTTACTTGTTTCATATGTGTGCTCACCCTTCCTAAGGCCTTTCTCAAGTTGCAGGGCAGACAAGGTCTTCTCCCTGGCAGAAGGTCTCTTAGGCGGCACAACGTGCGGCCTAGAAAAGCATGTTGCTTCTCATCCATGATCAACCGGTCCATTCAAGTGCGGCAACAAGGCTACCTTGGCTCTTTGGAAGAAATCGTTGCCTAATATGAAATCAAAATCATCCAAAGGAACACTAAGGAAGTCTATCGTACCTTTCCAATCCCCCATCTGAATTGCCATGTTCTTTGCCATACCATGCGTCTCTTGTGCTTGGCTGTTTACGGCTTTGAGCTTGCTGTCATCTTTAGCTAGCTTCAAACCGGAATACAGCTGCTTCACTTGTTGTCTGAAATTGGCCGGTCGCCCGGCTGCAATACGCGATGCCCGCGATTTTACGCCCTCCGTCGGCAACTCAACATATATCGATCCTCGTAGTCGCCTCGACCATCGCATTCAACAACTGAAGAGGGTTGGCTCTGGTAGGGGCCTCCGCTCCGCTCTCTTCCCCTTCTTGACTCACGAGGTGCATTGAGCACCTCCTGCTGGGCGATCCACTGGCTCGATGTGGCCCGTAACGAGATAAAGCATCCCGACGGCCTGGTAGTTTGTGAGGAAGTCGCCCTCTCCCCCACTTTAGCCTGCGTATCCTGCGGCTTCTTCCAACCCTTGCCTCCACTCTTGGAGGGCTTTCCATCTGACTTCCGGTTCGACTCCTTGTTGTGGCCTTTCCGCACCCAGGTGGGAGTAGAGAAGGAGTCCTCTATGGTCGGATAGGCGGTCATTCTTGCCATGGCGGCGATCTTGGACACCTTGCCTCCTCGGTTCGGTTAGGCCCATCCTATGAATCCGGGACGTGAAGTTGAACAGCTTGTCTACTTCGGACATGTCCTTGATGTCAAGGATCAGTGAGCTAAACTCCTTCACATAATCTGGCGAGGCAGTGCAGCCGGTTTCTTCGAGAGATTCCCTCGCCATCCACGGCACGTGTTCGTGGGTAAGAGCGATCTTTTCGAGTTCCTTTCCGATCTCCGGCTCGATCTTTTGTGAATTACCGGCCCGGCCGGCGGCGTCGTCGGCTCGTTAGTCCGCCACCAAAGCTTTGCATCACATCGGAAATACATGAGTGGTTATGGTTACCTGTTCACCCACCGGTATTGACGGCGATGAAATATTGCTCCATGTCGGAGGAAGTTCTCAAGTCTTTTAATTGCCTTTTCACAAAAGTCTTGGGCTCAGTTCTCGCACCTTCGCGGGGCGGATGCGCGGCGGATGGCGTGCCACCGCACCCTTTGCTCGCTTGACAACCACGATCTCCCCCTGCAGTCGATCCGGCTCCTCGAACTCCTCGGTCATGGCGCATTCGGTCTTGGAATGTCCCCCATCCGTTCCTCTCTGACTCATCTCGAGGTCTCCATCAATTCATCTTTGTGAGTCAAGTCGCGGGGCGGCATCGGCGATCTGGTCGAAGGGTGGGGTCGCCTCGATTCTTTGTGCCTATCTCAGCGTCGACACAGACACTGGGTGCTACCTCGTATCTATCCTTGCTACTTGCTCACGCAGCGCATCAACCGTCATCCTCGCGTTGGCCATCCGTGGCTCTGATACCAACTGTCACACGCCTTTCTTTTGCTCGTGTGCGGCGCCTAGGAACCCGCTAGGCCAGCCTTCTCGATGCCTCACTATTCTCTCGAACACAAGGGCTTACGGGGCACTCTCCCCAACTCGTATTTTATTAGCTACTAAAATACAAGACAATTTCGCATAGGCTCCCACACCTCGGGGCTCAATGCTTTTCTGTGGATCCAACTCCAGAACATAATGAATTAACCAAGTGAGCACGCAGGCCCTTTATATAGGATGCTCGAGGGCAATCCCCAGTGATAATGACTAAGGTCTGCTCGGCTCACAGTCTTCAAATCCGACGAAACCGACCTGATCCTTCGCATTAGGAGTCCCGGCCAGATGAAACTCTGTACACGACCACGATTCCCACCACGGTAGGAGTCCTCCCCGCCTGGGGTGCGTGCCGCCCTAGGAGTCTTCCGCTGAGAGACCTTCCGCCTAGGGTCGAGCCCCGACTTAGGAGTCTTTCCGCCTAGGATGAGGAGTCCTTCGCTTGGGGTCCTACCCGCCTGGGGGTCCTTGCGCATAAGACTCCTTGGGGCTGTCAAGAATCCTTGTTGCACTCCCGGATTAGGATGCTTGCCGCCCAGAGGCTCTCTGCCCGTAAATAGGCGACATTCGCCCCAGCGATTCAGTTTGCCTCGAGTGCCCACGCGGGCCCCCTCTGGCGGTGAGGTGCGAGTGACGGCCAGTGGCCGCGTCCGATCAGTGCTTGCTTGCCTTCGGCTCATGTGCGTGCTTGGCTCCGCTTTTTGTGCCTCGGACACATGTTTTCCCAACCTTGCCTTGCTCGTTTTCCCTTAGGCCCGGGCCATGGGACCAATGACGCCTCATCTGCCACGGGACTCGTGTTATCCTAGTCGAGGGGCTAACGACATGCCATAGCACTAGGCGCCGAGGCATCGTGTGTCTAGGCATGGCATGGCATGGCATGGCATAGCATGGCACTGCATGCTTAGTAGGGAGCCAGGTGTGTCCTAGGCATGGCATAGCCCACTAGGCCGTTGCCGTTGTGTCCTAGGCATGGCGTACGGCCTTAGCTAGGCAGAACACTTAGTGTCCCAGGCATGGAATGGCTGCGTTCATGATAGAAATAAACCTCGACCCTAAAAACAATGTTTTTTAAACTAGGGCGTGAGTTTGTCTAGGCATGGCATGGCATGGCTGGCACTAGGCCCGAAGGGCCTTGGCCAAGGCATGCACTAGGCGAATCACTGCCCAGGTGTCTAGGCATGTCATGGCACAAGGCCGGGCACCGCGGCCAGGGCCTCCTTCGTGTCGGGCATGCCGAGGCTTGCTAAGCAGTGCCACTTGGGTGCCTAGGCAAGCACTTAGTAGAGACACCGTTCCTGGGAGGGGCGTACCTTGGGCCGAGATCAGGTGCCTGGGCATGCCATGGCCTGGAGCCGAGATCACGGGTGCCTGGGCATGCCATGGCGCTAGGCCGAGCACCACCAGGTGTAGGCGAGCACTGGTAGAATCACCTTGCTATGACATGCCATGACACTAGACGAGATCACCTTGCCTAGGCATGCCATGACACTAGGGCGAGATCACCTTACTTTAGGCATCTTAAGCGACCTTTAGTAGAGATCACCTTGCACAGGCGTGCCATGACAGCGGGCGGATCACCTTGCCCTAGGCATGCCATGCCTTAAGGAAGCGAGATCAGGTGCCCTGGGCGTGTCATGGCACTAGTAGGGCAGGTGGCAGGCAAGCGCACGGCCGAACACCAGGTGCAGGCCATGACACTAAATGAATGCTTGCTGGGCATGTCATGGCACTAGGTAGGAGCAGTGCGTATGCGTGCCTTGGCATGTCTTAGCCTTGGGTAGGAACAGATGCCCAAGGCATGCCTTGCTGTGGCGGGGCACCTGTGTGGGCATGGCGTATCCTTTGGTATGGCACCGTCTGGGCGAGGCCTTGGGGCGGGGGACACTGTCTAGGCATGTCATGGCCTTCAGGCCACGGTAGTGCCTTGGCATGCTGTAGGCCGGGGCAGGTGGCAGGCAAGCCTGGCCAGGGACCGCAGGTGCTTAGGCGACCTGGGGCTGAGATCAGGTGCTGGGCGTGTGCGCCCAGCCCAGGCCCGAACAGCAGGTGCTTAAGCGAGCGCACGTGGGGAACTCAGTCTTAGGCGAGCGCTAGAGATTTGAATCCAGGTGCCTGGGCGTGTCATGGCCTTAGGCCCCGAGGCAGGTGCGGGCCGCGTGCGGGGCATGTCATGTGTAGTCAGAGGCCAGGTGCCCGGGCATGTCATGGCACTGGTCAGGGCCAGGTGCCCAGGGTGTGTCGTGGCCCAGTGGGCTGACCGGCGGAGTGGGCATGTGTCATGGCACTAGACCCCGGCTCTGGGTCGCTGGGCAAGCCTGGGGCGGAATCCGGGTGCTGGCGGCGCCGTACCAGCCAGGCCCGGGGCGCGGAGTGCTGGCGAAACCTGGTAGAATCGTGCTGGGCGTGTGTGTAAGTAGGGGCATGCAGATGCTCAGGCATGTCATGTTTGTTTTGCAGAAAGACAGCAGGTGCAGGCAGGCCTTGGCCAGAGACCTTTGTGCTGCAGCAGGCAGGGCCTTAGGCCCAGGAGCCTTTGTGCTGCAGGCAGGCTCTTCAGGCCGGGACGCCTTGGGTGCACAGGCATGTCATGGCTGTGAGTAGGATCAGGTGCCCTGGGCATGGCTGTGGGGCGGGATCCGCGGTGCCCTGGGCGTATCAGCCAGTGGAGGCCTGGGTGGGGCGTGAGTGAGTGGGCACATGTGAGGCCGTGGTAGGAGACCGCTATCTAGGCAGATACTGCGGCGGGGCGGCGTGACTGGGCGTGCCATGGCAAGTAGGGAGCCGCGGAAATGTCTAATGGCCTAGCTTGGCATGGGGGGCAGCATGTAATATCATGGGGGGGGGAGGCGATGTAATGGCGTGGTGGACACAGGGACACCACACCACATGCGCCGGAGCGGTGCCCGTGATCGGGGCAACATGTCTGCGAGATGGGCCTTGAAGCACGATAGAGGCACCATGGCATAGCCCGTGTCTGTATGAGTCGTCTTTGATGCAGGGTCCGCTTATCTTGATTTCGAGCAAAGCCGGTCAGCGTCCTTGTCCTTCTCATTTCGTTTAGCTTTTTATTATCGCATGCTTTGTCAAGTGGCCGGAAGATTTGTTCAGCGAGTCGAGGGCTTCGGGCCACCGGAATGGATCAGAACCTCTTGTCGGAGGGACCGAAAAAGGGAAGCAGCGGGTGGATCGGTTAGAGGAGGGGCGAATCGGACGTGACATAAGACGATCTGAGTGTTAATGGCGTGAGGCCCACTCTGCCACTCTGATACCGAAATCGCGTATTTAAATTAAATGCAAAGTTCCTGCGTCACTCGGTCGAATAATGTAGTAGCTACCGCGGTTTGTCCTACGAGGACGACCCGAGGACCACGCGTGCCTCACGGTAGGGGCCCTGCGAGGTCGGCGGTCAGGCGACCGGGCGCAGCGTCGTTCTAGCGGTTACGACTTAGGCGTTCGATCGCGAATCGGCGCCGCGATAACCAGCGCCGGCACCGACCAATGCTTGATGACCAATTGTGCGAATCGCGAGTTTCCTCTGTACTAGGTTGAATTCTTTATTGCGACAACGTCATCGTTAGGGTAAAACTAACACATCTCACGGCGATGAAACCCATTTCCGCGTTCCACATTGGTTGGGTGAACAATCCGACGCGATGGTCACCTTCACAATGATAGGAAGCTGGGCATCGAAGGATCAGCTTAAGCGTCGCTATGAGCGGCAGTGCGCCACGAGCCGGTTATCCTTGTGGTAGCTTTCGACACCTCTGGCTTGAATTAAGAAATTACAAAGGTCGATGTTGCGTTTCACGGTTAAATGTTATCGCGATGAGAATCAAGCGAGCTTTTACCCTTTTGTTCCACCGCGAGATTTACATTCTCGTTGAGCTCATCTTAGGACACTGCGTTATCTTTTAACGGATGTGCGCGACCCGGACTCCTTTTGACAATGTCTTGCCGGGGATCGGCGTGGCGTGGAGTCCCGGAGGGGATGTTCCGCCTCAGATTCACGGAATAAGTAAAATAATTAAAAGTAGTGGTATTTCACTTTCGCAGTTTAGGCTCCCACTTATCTACACCTCTCAAGTCATTTCACAAAGTCGGACTAGAGTCGAGCTCAGCGAAGTCTTCTTTCCCAGCTGATTACCTTGACAGTTCCCTTGGAAGCATGGTTTATTTGGATAGTAGACGAGGGACGATTAGAATCTGTTCCATCCATTCATGCGCGTCTTAATTAGATGTGAGGCATTTAGCCTTCTATAAGAGAGAGTCATAGTTACTCCGCCGTTTACGCGCGGTTGCGATTCTTCGCTGGCATTCAGACAACGAGCGAAATCCGTGCGTGACATCGGGCCCATCGCGATACTTTGTTTTAATTAAGCGATCAGTTCCTTATGTACCCGATTCGCATTCGGCGGGAAGGCCCAGAGGGCCGTTCCCGGTCCGATCCCGGCCGCGCGGCGGCCCGCTCGCCGTAGGAACGCCTTTCGAAGCGATCCACCAAACGGCCGGCAGGTTGGAAGCCCAGGACCCCGTGCCCAGCCCTCGAAGCAAATCCGCACCACGAGATTCTGGATCCATTTTCTGACTTCCCCTTGCTACATTGTTCCATCGGGCGGTACGACTACGCCGGGACTGATGCGGTTGCCAGATGCGGCCCAGGGCGTGGGAAGGCACTCGATCCGGATTTTCATGGGCGTCGGCGCCGCCGGGCCTTATAGCGACGTCGCGGTGCTCTTCCGGCTGGTTACCACCGGTGGCCGTTTCGGTGGGCGGTACATTAAACAGAAAGATAACTCTTCGAGGCCCTCGAAGCGGCGTCTCGGACTCCCCGCGTTGCCGTCATTGGCAAGTCGATTCGGGAATGTGGCAGTTCCCTTCGATGCTCGCTACGTGCGTGCGCTTCTCCAGACGAGCTTCCGTCTTAGGATGAGCTAACCCGTATGCCAGTCACAGTTCACATGGAACCTTTCCTCTTCGGCCTTCAAAGTTCATCATTTGAATATTTGCTCTTACCACGAATCGCCGTGACAGCTCATAGGAGCTCGCGCCCGGAGTTTGCGGCGGCCGCTGCGCCCTCTACTCATCGAGGCTGGCCCTTGCCTCGGCGGCGGGTATAGGTCGCGCTTAGTGCCATCCATTTCGGGGGCTAGTTGATTCGACGGGTGGTTCACATCCTTAGGCGGATTTAAACTTCGTGACCAGATCCTATTTGTCTTAATCGATAACTTCCCTTTGTAGGTTCTAGGTTAATGTGTGATTGGGCCTGAAATATTGGCTTCCGGTTCATCACTTGTCGCCCGGTTCTGCTTACGAAAGAGCTATTGCCGGAGCTCTCGATTAATTGGCGCATTTCGATGGAGCGGTAGTGAATCTACCTATTTAAAGTTTGAGAATAGGTGAGGCGTTCAGCGTCCTCTAATCATTGGCTTTACCCGATAGAACTCGGCCGCGGGCTCCAGCTATCCTGAAGGGAAACTTCGGAGGGAACCGGCTACTAGATGGATTCGATTAGTCTTCGCCCTATACCCCGAGTCGGGCCAGGCGATTTGCCGTGGTATCGGCTGCGGGCCTCCACGAGTTTCCTCTGGCTTATGCGCTAGGCATAGTTCACCATCTTTCGGGTCCGACGAATCGTGCTCTCACTTTCAGACCCTTCTCGGAAGATCGAGGTCGGTCGGCCGGTGCACCCTCGGGGGGATCCAGCGATCAAGCTTCCTTACGCCTTACGGGTTTGCTTGGATTGACTCGCATACATGTCGGACTCCTTGGTCGGAGTGTTTCAAGGCCAGATTCGAATGGGGGCTTGTTGGCCCAGACGCCATGGCGCCACAGTCTGCGGCTGCGCCGAATCTGTTTGCATTCCACGATCGGCGACGACGTCTCCACGGGTATGGCCTAACGGGCTTGGGTGACGAGCAGCGTCGTGCTTGGTCGATCGACGGACCGTGACGTTCCACATCAGGCCAGGGGCGCATCGCGGCCCCATCCGACTTCCCTCGAGCAATTTCAAGCACTCTTTGACTCTCTTTTCAAAGTCCTTTTCATCTTTCCCTCGCGGTACTTGTTTCTTGTCGGTCTCTCGCGCGTGTTAGCCTTGGGCCGGAATTCTGGCCGATTGGGGCTGCATTCCCCCAAACATGGCAGGCTAAATCAGCCGGTGCCTCGTGGTGCGACGAGTCCCACGGGCGCAGCCGGGGCTCTCACCTCTCGGCGCCCGCCAGGGGGGGGCTTGGGCGTCCGCCGTGAGAATGACTTCTCCAGTTCTGATTCGGACGGCGGGCTGCTTGATTCTCAAGTAGGCTTTTCGGTTCGCTCGCGAATTCTTAGGGAATCCTTGTAAGTTTCTTTTCCTCGCTTATTGATGTCGCAAACTCAGCGGGTGTTCACTTTGACACAGGGTCGTTGTAGGGGTTCTCGGGCCTTTCGTGGTGCCGTCGCGGCCTTCGCGCCTTGGAACATGGAGATTCTCCTCCGCTTCCTTCTACAGGCGAGGAAAGGATCGAGTTAGATTTCAAACCACGCTTATCGGCGTGCATCGCCGCAAAGGCTGGTCCCCAACCAACCACGGTGCGATGTTCCATGGGAGGCGATGTCGCCCGACTCGGGCCCTTGCCGGCGGAAGGGGTGGAGCGGCGTGCGTGGCCTTCGAGGCAGGCGTGCCCTCGACCCCAATGGCGTCGGGCGCGACTGCGTTCAAAGACTTCGATG
Source organism: Tetrastigma voinierianum (assembly GCA_016808115.1). Classification (NCBI taxonomy): domain Eukaryota; kingdom Viridiplantae; phylum Streptophyta; class Magnoliopsida; order Vitales; family Vitaceae; genus Tetrastigma; species Tetrastigma voinierianum. Next base: position 20,540 of record JAEQBH010006077.1, read on the forward strand.
ATTCACGGGATTACGCCAATTCACACCAAGTATCGCATTTTGCTACGTTCTTCGCCGATCGAGCTAGATATCAGTTAAGTCGTTTTTGTAGGTTAAGCGACCCGCGCCTTCCGCGCGCAGTGGCCGGCTGACGGGATGGCGTTGTTCGTTGTATTTTCCTTGGGCGTTTTCCACGGCGGGGTTCGTTGTTGGATCGGGAAGGTCCCGGCAAGACACCCCATGCGGGCGGAGGGAAGGCTCGCGGGCCGCCGTCCATCGAGAGCGGAGTGGGAGGCTCACGCGCTGCGCCCTCGACGGGTTGTTAAACAGCGTGTTCCGCGGGTCGTTGGTCGATAGGTTCGACAATGATCTTCCAGCGAGGTTCCTACGAAACCTTGTTCACGACTTCTCCTTCCTCTAAATGATAAGGTTCGGTGGACTTCTCGCGGCGTCGCGAGAGGCGGCGAGCAGCTCACGTCGGCCGCGATCGGAACACTTCAGGACCATTCAATCGGTAGGAGGCGACCCAGGCGGTGTGTCTGAAGGGCGGGGACGTGGTCGGCCCGGTGATGACTAGTGCTTACTAGAATTCCTCGTTGAGACTGACAATTGCAATGATCTATCCCCATCGATGGGATTTCAAAATTTTTGGGCACAGTCGGCGAGGCTATAGACTCGTTGGATACATCGATTATGGCGGCGTGCGACCCAGGCCATCTAAGGGCATCCGCGGACTGTTATTGCCTCCCGAACTTCCTTGGCACAGCGGCCCGTGAGTCCGCTCTAGAAATTTGGGCTGCGGAGGATCACCTTCGCATAGCTAGTTAGCGGTGAGGTCTCGTTCGTTAACGGAATTAACTTGAATAGATCGCTCACTTGACTAAGACGGCCATGCACCACGCCCCGTAGAATCGAAGAGCTCTCGATCTGTCGATCCTTCTTATGTACGGACACTGGTAAAGTTTCCCAGTGTTAGTCAAATTAGCGCGGGCTCCTCTGATGGTGCCGCCGAATCAATTCCTTTAAGTTTCAGCCTTGCGACCATACTCCCCGGAACCGAAAACTTTGATTCTCATAAGGTGTGAGTCTAAAAGCAACATCCGTGATCCACAGTCGGCATCGTTATAGTTGAGACTAGGGCGATTATCGATCGTCTTGAGCCCCCGACTTTCGTTCTTGATTAATGAAAACATCCTTGGCAAATGCTTTGCGAGTTGTTCGTCTTTCATAAATCCGAGAATTTCCACCTCGGCCCATGAAATCACGAATGCCCCAGAAACATCCTGTTAATCCATTACTCCAGATCCGGTGACACAATAGGGCCAGAAATCTATGATGTTATCATGCTAATGTATCCCATGTAAGGCTTGCTTTGAGCACTCCTAATTTCTTCAAAGTATGGCAAGAGTACGACGACGATTAAGACGGGAAGTTGCGTCGCCGGTAGAAGGGCAAGGGGCAAATTGCGCACCGCAGAAATGGCGGGGCCAGTGACCCATCCCAAAGTCGACTCACGAGCTTTGCGCGCAACAACTTAAATATCGCTGTGGGTTTGGAATTACATGGTACTGCTTTGGCACGGACTTGCCCTCCAGTGGATCCTCGTTGAGGATTTAGGTGTACTCATTCCGATTACCGGACTCGAGGCAGGTATTATTATTTATTGTCACTACCTCCCGGAGTGTCGGGGTTGGGTGAATTTGCGGCGCTGCTGCCTTCATGGATGTAGTAGCCGTTTCTCGGGCTCCTCTCAGGAATCGAACCTAATTCTCAGTCACTATTGATACCATGGTAGGCCACTATCCTGCCATGAAAGTTGATAGGCGGATATTTGAATGATGCGTCGCGCCGACACGATGGCCGTGCGATCATTAGTTATCATGAATCATCGAGCAACGGGCATAGCCAACGTCGACCCTTTATCTAATAAATGCATCCCTTCGGAAGTCGGGGTTTATTTGCGTATTAGCTCACAGAATTACTACGGTTATCAGAGTGTGATACCATCAACCAATATCGCGGTTAATGAGCCATTCGCGGAGTTTCACGATCTGAATTAGTTCATACTTACACATGCATGGCTTAATCTTTGAGACAAGCATATGACCTCTTTGGCGGATCAACGGGTAAGCATTCTTGTCTGTGTCGGGTAGCATGCACCTACCACTGAACCCGCGATGGGTGTCGGGAGGAAGCTGGCGAGCCGATCGTCGTACATGCAGCGTCTAGCGATGAGCGGCAAGCTCGGGCAATAGTGTGATCTTTAGATCCATGCTGATATTAAGGTTCACTCCAGGAAACCGCGAGTATATCGTGGCCCATTGCCGAAACCCCTTATGGTCACGCGTGGGGAGCATGGAGCACGATGATCGCTTGCAAGGTCCACACTGCCCCCGTGACGGAATTTAGATGGAGAAAGCTGACATTCGAGAGAAAATTCCATCGATTGGGAAGCGACCACGGGGAACCATTATTGCGATGCCCGAGGCAGTTCAAGGCGGCTTTGTAAGCTAGAATGAGGGGAGGGGCGTGGGGGCGAATGATTGGTGCAGTGAGGGAGCTGACCAGCGTTACCCAGAGCCACTCCACAGCCATCGAGGTTGACTTGAGATGCACCACACATAGGCAAGTGACTAGTTGGGAGTTGTCTCTGACGCCTGGAAGCAGAGTGATGCCTTTGTGTAGTACCATTAGGCATAAGGAAGAATGATAACACTATTTCGAGCAAGCCGTGAATGGTTAATTGAGAAATGACGAGAAGACAAGCTGGAATAATGGTGCAAGCTATGGCCCAGTCCCCAAGCCACCATGTCTAGAGCGATGAACTATCTTAGAGCAGATGTACAGGCATGGCATGAGTACTAAGTAGGGAGCACCATGTCTAGGCATGCACTCGGCGAACTACCCGTGCTGGGCATGTCGTGGCACTAGTCCGGGCCGGAGTGCTTGGGCGAGGCCTTGGGGAGGCAGGTGCCTAGACGAGGCCCAGCTAAGCCCGGGAACCTTGCCTAGACGAGGGCACTAAACGAGGAGACCTTGCCTGGGCGGAGGCAGCCCAAACCCCGAGGAACCTTGCCCTGGGCAGGGCCGCTGAGCGGGACACGCTGGGCATGGCCCAGCACCGTGCTGGGCATGCCATGCGTAGGGCCGTGCTGGGCATGCCCAGGACGGGCAGGTGCTGGCCAGGGCACTAAGCGTCGGAGCACCATGGCTAGGAGCGGGGCGTGCTTGCGATGTGGGGGAACATCGTCATGGGCAGGAGGCCCGAGGCGGCGCCAGGCGTCTTGAGGCCCGGCCCAGTCGACAAAGGCGCATGGGAGGCTAGCAGCGGGATCATTGTCTAGTTGTCGCGACGATCGGATGTCGAGGACTTGGGGTGGCATATGAGCACACACCCGTACCCGCAGTGGCATGGGTGTGCCAGGCGGCCGCCTTGAGCGGCGTGCCTAGGCCGTGGCACCATGCCTAAGCGAGGCAATGGCCAGGGCACAATACTGGGCATGCACCCCTAGGCCAGGGCATCGCGCTAGGCATGCACTGGGTGAGAGGCCTGCTTACTGGGCGAGGCACTAGGCGAGCACCATGGCGGCTGGGCATGCAGCTAAGCGAGACCTTAGTAGGTGCTGAGGCGAGAGGCCACAGGTGCTGAGAGCATGAACAGGCCCAGAAGCACGGGTGACTGGGCCGTGCACTAGTGGGGCACCTGTCGAGGCATGCGCATCAGCTGCTTTGTCGGGGGCATGCATAGGCCAGAGACCTGTAGCGGAGCAAGACAGGCTAGAAATGACTTGGCTGAGGAGCATGCACTAGGTAGGAGCACCATGCTTGACCAGGGCTTTAGGCGAGGCACCTGTCACAGGCATGCCTTGGCGAACGCCACAATCGGGCATCTTGTTAGTAGGGCCTGTGCCAGGGGCAGGAAGTGATGGTAGAGGCCCGACTTGTCGGGCATGCACTAGAGTGAGGGCACCATGCGAGACAGACTGCTAGACGAGGCACCTGTCTGGGCATGCCTTGGTAGGGCACCACAATGTCGAGGCATGTAAGTGGGGCACCATGCCCGAGACAGGGGCGGGACAATAGGGCCAGGTCTGGAGCAGGGTGCTGGGTAGGGCACCATGCCCGAATGAGTGCTAGGCAGGGGCACCATGTCACAGGCGGTGCTAGGTAGGGCACCATGTCCTGGGCAAGATTGCTGGGCGAGGGCACCATGTACAGGCAAGGTGTGGGGTAGGGGCACTTCTGTGCAGGCATGCACTGGTGGGGGCAGGTGTGCGGAGCAAAGATTATAGGCCAGGAGCACCATGCCCGGGACAAGGTGCTAGACAGGTGCCTAGGGCATGTGGGGCGGACGACGTGGGAGACGAGGGGCGTGCCTTCGCTCCGAGCAACGTGGAAATGACGTGGGGGAGCGAGAGGCATGCTTGCAACATGGGAGACGTCAGTCCATAGGCGGCGGCCATGGGGCGCTGACATGGCATCTGAGCGGCCGACAACGTGCGTGGGAGGCAACTGGCGGGGTCATTGTCACAGCTCACCGGCGATCAGATGTCGAGGGCTTGTGGGTGGCATGGGCACGCCCATGCCCGCAGTGGCATGGGTGTGTCACTGTGAGCGACACTTGTGAGCTGCGTGCCTGGCGGATCTTATTTCTTAGAGAGCAATAGAGCAGCCACCCCCACCGCCAAAATGATATAAAGTATTTTTTACTGGAAAAATGCGGAGGAGGCATCCTGCATTACTTGAGGAGGCATGTGTAATTTTAACCGGAAAGCGATTTTAGTCAGTTTTTGCGAGATTCTCTTTATAATAATTATACATGGCCAAGAAAAGAATAAAAAATTTGGACCTTGAAAATATTTATTTTTATTTATTTACTAGAAAATAGGGGAAAATAGGAAAATAGGAAAATATTAAAAATATTTTAAAATTCATTTTCACATGGGAAAAATATTTGGGACCAGAATTGATCGATTTGAAGTGGAGGAAATATTTTATTTTAATTTATTTACTGAAAAAATAGGCGAAAAATAGGTGAAACAGGGGAAAAATAGGGGAAAATAGGGGAAAATAGGGGAAAATAGGGGAAAAGAATTGAGTTAAGATTTGACTACTGGAATGCAATATTTTACTATAAAATATTAATATTTGATAATATTTTAAATGAAAAGAAGTGATAAATTTTAAATTTTTTTCTCACAAAATATAGGAATATAGGGAAAACATGGGAAAAGGTATTGAAAAACATTTTATGTCATGAGAATGATATTTTGAACAATGAATGAGGAAGAAACAATGGAATAGAAGCAGGCATGGTTAGGGACGATTAAGGGCATAGGTGCGGAAAGCCACCAATGTTAGCCGGGTCTGATGGCATGGAGGGCAATGAGGTTGTGGCACCGTGATATTCTTAGGGGGCACACATCAATATTGCAAATTACATTTCTTGGCACGATGGAGCGGAGTTCTGGTAGCGTGTAGAAATAATGGCCAGGGCAGGTGTCATGGCATGGCGCCGTGATAGCACTAGGGCGGGGCCACAGTGTCCCAGGCATGATAAACTCTTTAGGCCAGAGGCCACTGTGTCTAGGCATGGCATGGCGCTAGGCGGCCAGGGCCGGGTGTGTCTGAGCAGGCATGTGAGGCGCTAGGCCAGGGGCCATATCATCTGGGCATGGCATAGCGCTGGCCAGGGGGCCCTGGGATTTGGGTGTGTCTCATGCATAGCCAGGCGTATGGCAGCTGGCCCGGGGCCCTGGGTGTGTCACATGCGCAGCCCAGGCCATGTGTGGGCGCGGGGGCCCGGGTGTGTGCAGGCATGGCGTGCCGTGTGCCCAGGCGCGGGCCCGGGTGTGTCTAGGCATGGCATGCCATGGCCTGGGCGTAGGGCATCGTGTGTCTGGGCGTAATGCCATGTAGCAGGGCCAGTATGTCCTGGGCATGGCATGCCATAACACTAAACGGAGGCCAGTGTGTCTGGGCATGGCATGCCATAGCCTTGGGGCGTAGGGCATCGTGTGTCTAGGCGTGGCATGGCATAAGCCAACTGGCCCAGGGCCCAGTGTCTAGGCATGGCATGGCGTAGCCTTGGCAGGGCCGGGTGTGTCTGGGCGTAGCGTGCCATAGCCTGGCAGGGCCCGGGTGTGTCTGGGCATGGCATGCCGTAGCCTTAGGCAGGAGCCAGGTGTCTGGGCATGGAATGGGTCCTTGATGAAATAAACCTAAATACAAAAACAATGTTTTTTTAAGTAGGGGCGATTTTAATCTAGGCATGGCATGGCATGGCACTAGAGTAGAGCAAATTTGCAGGCATGCACTAGGCGGAATCACCAGGTAATACAGGCATGTCATGGCCTGGTAGGGGGCCTTGCGCCAGATCGTAGGTGTCGAGGGGCGTACGAGGCAACTGGGGCGGGTGCCACCGGTGCCTAGACGGGCAGGCGGGGCCAGTTCTGGGAGCGTGCCTTTGGGTGGATCAGTGCCTGGGCATGCCATGGCTAGGCCGAGATCAGGTGCCTGGCGCGTGTCATGGCGCTAAGTAGGGCACCGGCGTGTAGGCGAGCGCACGGCGAGCCTTGCCGTGCCGGGACCTTCGACACTAGTGAGATCCTGTACTGGGCATGCTGCCGCGGCCTTGGCCAGGATCAGGTGCCTGGGCATGTCGTGGCGCTGGGCGGGGCACCGGTCTTAGTGACACTGGCGGGACCTTGCGGAGTCTTAGGGGCCATGACACTAGAGTAGGATCACCTTGCTGGGCAGTAGCCATGGCACTAGAGTACAGAGATCAGGTGCTGGGCATGTCATGGCCGTAGGTAGGGCGTGTAGGCAAGCACACAGTAGAGACAGGTGCCCGGAGCCGTGACACTAGTGAGATGCTTGCTGGGCATGTCGTAAGCAGCCCAGCACTAGGCCCAGAAGGGCACGGAGTGCCCATGCCATGGCCTTCAGGCCAGAGACAGGTGCCGGGGCCATGGCAAGTGAGGAGACACTTAGTGCCTGGCGTAATGTCGTAGCAATAAGTAGGGCATGCAGTCTCAAGGCGTGCAGCCCCAGGCCAGGGCACCACTGATATGGGCATGTGGCATGTCCGCTGGGCCATGTGGCACCTGTCACAGGCGAGGCCTTCAGGCGGGGAACCCTTGTCTGGGCGTGTCATGGCCTTTAGGCCGCAGGGACCGCAGGTGCCTTGGCATGTCATGGCACTAGGCTGGGACCGGAGTGCTTAGGCGAGCACTGGCCCAGGGCAGATCGCCCAGGCAAAGCACTAGGCTGGATCAGGTGCCCTGGGCATGTCATGTGTGGGGCCCAGACTGCCAGTGTAGCGACACCTGGGCGGGGCCAGGTGTAGAGGCCCGAACTGGGCTGGATCACGCGGGTGCCTGGGCGTCATGGCCTTGAGTGGAGCAAGTGCGGGACAGTGCCCGGGCATGTCGTGGCGCTGGTCAGGGCCAGGTGCGAGCAATGTCATGGCACTAGTCAGGGGCCGCGGAGTGCGAGGACATGTCATGGCGCCTAGGCTGACTGGGTGCCCTGGGCGTAATCGTGGCCTTGGGCCCGGGCCGCGGGTGCTGGGGCGGGTGAGGCGGATCCGCGGGTGCTGGGCATGTCAGGCCTTTGGAGCCCGGGCGCTGGTGCCCTGGAGACCCAGGCTGGTAGGATCCCAGGTGCCCTGGGCGTGTCGTGGCACTGGGGCGGGGGCCCAGTGCCTGGAGCGTGTCATGGCCCAGCTGGCGGGGGCCAGATGCTGGCGACCTTGGCCAGGGCCTTTGTGCTGGCAGGCTGCTGGTAGGGACGCGTGCTGAGGCTGACAGGCCCAGGCGCAGCAGATGCCTGGGCGTGACATCTGTGGCGCTGGGTAGGATCAGGTCCTGGGCATGGCGCTGGGCGGGATCCCAGAGTTGCTCAGGGCGTGCCGTGGCCGTGGGCCTGGTAGGGCGTGGTGTTGGGCGTGTCACGAGCCTTTGGCGGGGGACCTTGGTGTCTGGGCCACGACTACTGGGGCGGGGCGGGCGTGTTGGGCGTGCCATGGCTGTTGGTAGAGACCTTGGAGTCAATCTAGGCATGGCCTAGCAGCATGGGAGGCAGCATGTAATATCATGGGGGGTGGGGGAGGCGACATGTAATGGCGCCAGTGAGACGCGAGGACACCACACCATGCTCGAGCGATCTGCCCGCGTGATCGAGGCGAGCATGTCTGGTGGATTGTGAAGAGCCGCGGCCCAGGGCACCGTGGCGTAGCCGGGTGTGCAAGCGCAAGTCGTCTTTGATGCAGAAGATCGCTTGTCTTGATTCGGCCCAGGCAATCGCGTCCTGTCGCTTCTCATTCGTTTAGCTTTTTTTATTCCATCGCATGTGCTTTATCGTCGGCCGGAAGGTTGTTCAAGCGGTCGAGACTCAGTACCACCGGTGCGTTCAGAACCTCTTGTCGGAGGGACGAAAAAGGGAAACGCGGGTGGATCGGTTCGAGGGGGAGGGACGAATCGGAGCGACATAGGGCTGAATCTCAGTGGATCGTGGCAGCAAGGCCACTCACGCCACTTCTGATACCGGAAATGCGGCGTGTTGAAGTCGTGCGCGAAGGATTCTACCACGATCCACTTTCGGTCGAATAATGCTTGAGCGGCCCACACGGTTGTGCCGCGAGAGGACTGACCCGAGGACACGTGCTGCAGGGGCGAGGGGCCCCTGCGGGTGTGATCGAGGCGGCGGGCGCGCAGCGTCGTTCCTGGCCGGATTCGAGCTTAGGGCGTCGATCATAATCCGGTGCTACGGTAGCTTGGCGCCACGCGGCTTCGACCCAGTAGCGATGACCAATTGTCGCGAATCAGCGGTTTCCTCGTACTAGGTTGAATTCTGTGCGACACTTTATCATCGATGGGAGTAAAACTAACCTGTCTCACGGCGGTCCTAAACCCAGCTCACGTTCCCTGTTTAATTTGGGTGAGCAATTGACACTTGGTGGTGCAGCTACTGATGATAGGAAGGCGAGCGTCGAAGGATCGAAAAACAGCGTCGCTATGAGCGGCAGCCCTGAAGCCGGTTATCCGCAGTAGTAACCTTTGACACCTCTGGCTTCAAATTAGTGCAAAGGATCGATAGGCCCGCGCTTTCCGCGAGTTCGTGTGTCTTGGAAATCGAATCAAGCGAGCTTTTACCCTTTTGTTCCACACGAGATTTCTGTTCTCGTTGAGGCTCGTCTTAGGACACTGCGTTATCTTTTAGCGGATGTGCCGCCCCGAAGCGAACTCCCACTGTGATGTCTTATGGGATGTGACCAGCCCAGTAGAGTCCAAAGGAGGGGATGTTCCCAGCCTCCGTTCACGAATAGTAAAATAACGTTAAAAGTAGTGGTATTTCACTTTGTAGTTTAGGCTCCCACTTATCTACACCTCTCAGTCATTTCACAAAGTGTTTAAGTCGAAGCTCAATGAGGGTCTTCTTTCCAGCTGATCTGCAGGCAGATTCCTTAGGCGTAGTTTATTTGGATAGTGAAGCGGGGACGGTGAATCTCGTTAATCCATTCATGCGCGTCAACAATTAGATATTGAGGCATTTAGCTACAACAAGAGAGTCATAGTTACCTCCGCGTAGTTTACGCGCTTGGTTGAATTTCTTACGGCTGACGTGGTGGCGGGGCGAAATCACATTGCGTGAGCATCGCCGGGGACCATCGCAATGCTTTGTTTTAATTAAACGGTCGAGTTCCTTGGCCAGGTACCGGTTCGGGTGTTGTTGGCGCGGGAAAGGCCCCAGGGGCCGTTCGGTCAGATCCGGCCAGGCGCGACCGCTCGCCGCAGGGCTTGGCTCGAAGCGATCCGCAAACGGTAAACGGGTTCGGGGCCCCAGGACCCAAGTGCCCGACCCTCGGAGCGATCAACTTTTCCCAGGAGTTCACGGATCCATTTTGCCGACTTCCCTTGCTGCATTGTTCCATCGACCGGAGAATTTGTTCACCTTGGGCGATGCGGTTATAGTCTGACCGGGCGTGGAGGCGCTCGGTCCTCCGGATTTTCATGGTAGTCGGGCGCAGAACACCACGACGTGCGGTGCTCTTCCGGTATTTGGACCACCTCCCGGTGGTAGTTTCGGGGTGGGCGGGCTGTTAAGCCGGGAAAAGATAACTCTTCAGAGCCTCGGCAGCGTCTCGGACTCCTACTAGCGTTCTGTCGTAGCCCGTCCGGATTCGGGAATGTGCCCAGATTCCCTTCCGATGCTCGGCGTGCGTGCACGCTATCGGACGAACTTCCCGAATCTCTTAGGGATCGACTAACCCATATGAAGTCCGTTCATGGAACCTTTCCCCTCTTGACCTTCAAAGTTCTCATTTGAATGTTCTTCACTACCACGAATCACTTCAGAAGCGGCGCTCATGAACTCGAGTTTTGCGTGACCGTGCGCCCCTCCCACCACTCATCGAGGCACGGCCCTTACCTCGGCTTGGCCCGGAGTATAGGTCGCAGCGCCAATCCATTACCGAGTACAGTTGATTCTCGGCGGGTGAGTTGTTACCGCCTCCTTAAGCGGATTCGGCTTCCATGACCAGTCTCTTTGTCTTAATGCGACCCGACACCGCTGTGGGTTCTAGGTTAGCGCGATTGGGCCGCCGTAACCGCTTCAGTTCATCGCGCCACTTGATTCTGCTTACAAAAATGGCCCACTTGGAGCTCTCGATTAGTGGCCGGCTCGATGGAGCGGTGATGCGGATCCTACTGTTAAAGTTTGAGAATAGGTCGAGGGCGTTGCGCCAGTGCCTCTAATCCATTGGCTTCCCAGATAGAACTGCGCCGCGGGCTCGAGGTATCTGAGGGAAACCTTCGGAGGGAACCAGCTCTTTAGATGGATTCCCGATTAGTCTTTCGCCCACATGCCCCAGGTCGGACGAGCGGTTGCACGTCGGTATCGGCTGCGGGCCTCCGCGGAGTTTCCTGCGGCCGCCCCGCTCGGGCATAGTTCCTGCATCTTTGGTCCGGCGAATGTGCTCTCACTCGAACCCTTCGGAAGATCGAGGTCGGTCGACGGTGCACCCCTCGGGGGATCCGTAGATCGGCTTCACTTCGCCTTCTGAGGTTTTACCTAGCAGGTGACTCGCTACATGTCGGACTCCTTAGTCCGTGTTTCAAGGCCAGATTAGAATGGGGGCCCGGTAGTGGCGCCATGGCGCGCAGTCTTAGAAGCACGCCGGGGTATGCGCATTCCGATCGAGGCGGCGGCGTCCTCACCGGGTATGGCCTGGCCGGGCTTGGGTCGCGACCCCCAGGCGGCGTGCGATCCGCGCCCGGTCGATCGGCGGACCGTGGTGGATCGCAGTTCCACATCAGAAGTAGGGGCATGGCCGAGCCCCATCCAGCTTCCCTCAGACGATTTCAAGCACTCTTTGGCTCTCTTTTGAGAGTCCCTTTTCATCTTTCCCTCGCGGTACTTGTTTTGCTGTCCGGTCTCGCCGTATTTAGCCTTGGGCCGAAATTCTGCTTGATTAGGGCTGCATTTGAAGCAGCCCGACTTCGTCAGCCGAGCGCCTCGTGGTCGCGGCGGTCCGGGCACGGCGGGGCTCTCACCCTCCGGCGCCCCCTTCGAGGACTTGGGCGATCCGCCGTAGGGCGGCTTCCTCGGACTACAATTCGGATGTGCGGGGTGCTTGGATTCTCAAAGCCCAGGCTTTTCGGTTCGCTCGCCCAGATTACTAAGGAATCCTTGTAAGTTTCTTTTCCTCAGCTTATTGATATGCAAACTCAGCGGGTATTCACTTTGACTGAGGTCGTGTCGAGGTTCTCGGGCCTTTCGTAGTGCCAGTCGGCAGCCGCGCCCAGGCACATGGAGATTCTCCTCCTTCCTCCTGCGGACGAGGGAAAGGATCGAGGGGAGTTCGTTTCAAACCACCGCTTGTCGGCGTGCATCCTTGCCGCGGAATGATTACAACGACCACGAATGCGATGTTCCATGGGAGGCGATGCTCGCCCGAGCTCCCGGGCCGCCTCGGCGCGGAAGGGTGGAGGGCGGCGTGTGCGTGACGCCCGAGAGCGGGGCGTGCCCTCGACCTAATGGCGTGGGGCGCAACTTGCGTTCAAAGACTCGATGATTCAGGGATTCTGCGATTCACCAAGTATCGCATTTTGCACACGTTCTTCATCGATCACGAGCACAGATATGTCAGTTCACTGAGGAGTCGTTTTGTAGGTTAAGCGACCCACGCCTTCAGCCTTGCCGTGTAGGGCGACGGGATAAGCGTTGTTTAGTTAACTTCTTTCCTTGGCGTTTTTCCACGTAGGGGTTCGTTGTTGGATCGGGGAAGGTCCCGGCAAGACACCCCCATGCGGGGCGGAGGGAAGGCTCGCGGGGCCGGGTCCATCGAGAGCGGAGTGGAGGGCTCACGCGTCTTCGCCCTCGTGGGTTGTTAAATGACGTGTTCGCAGACCGTTAGGTCGATAGGTTCGACAATGATCCTTCCGCGAGTTCCTACGAAACCTTATTGCGACTTCTCCTTCCTCACAAATGATAAGGTTCGGGTGGACTTCTCGCGACGTCGCGGGGCGGCGAAGCGGCTCACGTCGCGCGATCAGGAACACTTCGCCGGACCATTCCAATCGGTAGGAGCGACGGGCGAGTGTGTACAAAGAGCGGGGACGTAGTCAGCGGTGATGGCTCGCGCTTACTAGAGTGTTCCTCGTTGAGACCAACAGTGCGATGATCTATCCCCATCACGATGGAAATTTCAAGATTACCGGGACTGTCGGCCCGAGAATTTTATAGACTCGTTAGAACCACATCGATTGCCATGGCGCGTGCGGCCCGGAACATCTAAGAGTCACGGTTTGTGTCCGCCTCGAACTTCAGCAGCTGGCGACCATAGTCCCTACAAGAAAATTTGGTGCGGAGGATCGCAGCCGTAGCTAGTTAGCGGTGAGGTCTGCGTTCGTTCGCAGATTAACGGACAAATCGCTCCACGACTCGGGGCCATGCACCTGCCCGTAAGTCAGAAAGGCTCTCGATGCAGCCGATCCCTTCACCATGTGCGGACTGGTAAGTTTCCGTGTTAGTCGAATTAAAGCGGAGCTCATCCACAGTGGTGCCCTTAGTCGATTCCTTTAGTTTGACCTTAGAATATACTCCCCGGAACCCAAAACTTTGATTTCTCATAAGGTGCCGTTGAGGAGTCTAAAAGCGACATCCGATCCGCAGTGGCATCGTTATGGTTGAGACTACGGGGCGATATCTGATCGTCTTGAGCCCCTGACTTCGTTCTTGATTAATGAAAGCATCCTTGGCGAATGCTTTCGCGATTGTTGCGTCTTTCATAAATCCGAGAATTTCACACCTCACATTATGAAATACGAATACCCCCATTGTCCACATTAATCATTACTCCAGATCCAGAAGGCCCGACCGCAAATAGGGCCAAGAAATCTGTGATGTTATCAATACTAATGTAGTATCCATAAGCGTAGGCTTGCTTTGAGCACTCTAATTTCTTAGTATGACACCTGGGGCCACGACGGCTTGATTAAGACCAGGAGCGCATCAGCCGTAGAAGAGACAGAAGAGGCCAGAGTGCACCGCCGTAAAGGAATGGGGCCAAATGACCCATCCCGAAAGTCCGACTCACGGGCTTTTTAAACGCAGCTTAACTTAAATATCGCTATTGGAGGTACGAATTTCACCGTGATGCTTGGCGCAGGACTTGCCCTCGATGGATCCTCGTTAAGGGTTTAGATTGTATCCATTCCAATTACAGGACTCGAGAGCCGTGTGTTATTTGTTAATCACTACCTCCAGTGTCGGGATTAGGTAATTCTTGCTTTCTTTGCCAACCTCGCTTGGATGTAGTGGCCAGTTTCTCGAGGCTCCCTCTCAGGAATCGAGACCCAATTCTCAGTCACGGGTGATACCATGGTAAATTGCTATCCACCGTCAGTTGATAGGGCGGATATTTGAATGATCTGTCGCCGGCGCGATGGTAGTGCGTCCGTCGAGATTATCATGAATCATCGGAAGGCGGCCAGGCGTAGCGCGTCGACCTTTATCCCAATAAATGCATCCGCTTCCGGTAAAGGGTTTGTTGCATTATTAGCTCTAGAATTACTCACGGTTATCAAGTAAGCCAGTACCATCAGACAAACTATAAGCGGTTAATGAGCGAATAAGCGGTTTCTGATCTGAGATTAGTTCATGCCCACACATTGCATGGCTTAATCTTTGAGACGAAGCATATAATTCTGGCGGGATCGGCAATTAGCATTCTTGTGCAGCGTCAGACGCATGCACCTACTACAGACCCTGATGGAGCCGGGAGAATGAAGCGAGCGATCGTCGTGTCTGGCGTCTAGCGATGAGCAGCAAACTCGAGGCGATAGTGTGATCTTTAGATCCATGCGTGTTAAGATTTCATCCCGAAACCTGAGCCATCATCATGGCCCATTGTGAAACCCTTCGCATGGTCACACGCGTGGGGGTACATGGAGCCACGATGATCGCTTGCAGGTCCACTGCCCCCGTGGTAATTTAGATGGAGAAAATGACATTTGAGAGAAGGAATTCCATCGATTTAGGAAGGCAACCGCAGGGGAACCATTATTGCGTGCGAGGCTTGGTCCAGGCGCTTTGTAGATTTAGAATGAGGAGGGACGTGGGGCGATAGTTCGTTGCACGAGCAAGGGAGCTACCAGCCCACGTGCAGAACACCACTCACGCCATCGGGTTGACTTCAAGATGCACCACACAGAGCCAGACTAGTTGGGGTTAATATCTAAGAAGCACACGGAAGCAAGTGCCTTTGTAGTACCATTGTAGGCATGAGAAGAATGATAACTAAGCTATTTCCCAGTATTGAGATAGTTGGTCGGTATTGGAAGTTAGGCACAGGCGTGGTTGCAGGCCTAAAGGCGATTACGAGGCCACCGTGTCTGGAGCGACAAGAACTATCTTAGGGAGCGTGTCCGACATGGCGCAGTACCGTAAAGGCGCCAGCGCCCAGAGCATACCTCGGCCGAGCCACCGTACAGGCGTATCGCAGCACCTAGTCGAACTCAAATGCCGTGGCTTCGAGGAGCAGGTGCCTAGAGCGAGGCACTAGACGGAGCCTTGCCTAGGCGAGGCACTAAGCAAGGAACCTTGCTGGGCGAGGCAAGCCAGACCTTTTCAAGCTAGAGCCTTCAAGCTGGGAACCACGCTGGGCATGGCTGCCCAGCA
Organism: Tetrastigma voinierianum; assembly: GCA_016808115.1. Taxonomy (NCBI): domain Eukaryota; kingdom Viridiplantae; phylum Streptophyta; class Magnoliopsida; order Vitales; family Vitaceae; genus Tetrastigma; species Tetrastigma voinierianum. Next base: position 35,702 of record JAEQBH010006077.1, read on the forward strand.
CCATGCCTAGGCATGCCACTCGTGAGGGCTTCATGCACAGGCATGCACTAGAGACCAGGCAGTGCCTGACGAGGCACTAGCGGAGCACCATGGAGTACAGGGAGCGAGGGCATGCTTGATGTGGGGGAGTTTATCCAGGTGCATAGGCAGGAATGACGGCTTGACATGGCGTCTTAAACGGCCAGTCGACAAAGGCGCATGGGAGAGAAGTATGCGGGATCGTTGTCACAGCTGTACGAGCAATCGGATGTTGAGGGCTTGGGGGTGGCATATGAGCACACCCATGTGAAGTGGCATGGGTGTGTGGCCCACCTGCCGGGGGGCGGCCGCATGAGAGCGCGGCGTGCCTGGGCCGTCTGGCATCATGCTGCTTGAGAGGCGGCCCAAGTAGGAGCCCATGTGCCTATAGGCATGCAGAGGCCCAGAGACATCGCGCTGGGGCATGCACTGGGTGGAGGCACCTTGCCTGGAGCCAAGGGCCTTCAGGCGAGCACCATGTTGGGCAGTACCTTCAAGCGGAGCCGTAGTGCACAGGCGAAGGCCAGGTGCTGGGGCATGAGACTGGAACTTGAAGCAGTGACTAGGCCATGCACTAGTGGGGCACCTGTCAGGGCATGCACTAGGTAGGGGCACCCTGTTGAGGCATGCACTAGAGTAGAGGCACCATGCCCAGGGCAAGACCCAAGTAGGGGGCAGCTTGTCGAGGGGCATCTGTTAGGCAGGGCACCATGCTTGAGCTGAGCCAGAGGCGAGGCACCACTGTCTAGGCATGCACTAAGGCGGGGCACTACTGTCGGGGCATGCCTTTAGGCGAGGCACCATGCCCGGAGGCCAAGACACTGGTAGGGGCAACCTTCGAGGCATGCACTGGGCGGGAGTGTCACGGACTTAGTTTTCCTTCTAGGCTCGGGTGCGGTGCTTAGACAGCTACGCCCACTTTTCGATGTTGCTAAGTCGACCTCCCAGGTGCCTTCCCCTTCTTAGCTCGGCTTCTACCTGGCTGGGCGAAGAACTTGAGAGAACACTTGAAAGAAGAAAGCTCTTTATTGAAGAGAGAATGCTTCTGATGCTTTGAGGCTCTTGGCTTGAGTGGTTTGCAAATGGAGACCCACCACCTCCTTTTATAGCCACCTATGGAAGTGTGTAGAACCTTTGAAGGTTCCCCTGAGCACAGGAGATTCTAGAAGATTCTCACCTGTACACGTATGTACAAGAAGAAGTCTCTAGAAGAACCTAGGATGATCTCCTTCCCTTCCATGCCCTTCCCACCTGAAGTGTGGACTTCTCGAGTCTTCTAGAGCCTTCCCACGTCTTTCCTAGCAAGGGGTCTCTCTGAGTCTAGAATCTTCACCTCCACATATAAGCCCTCATTGCCTCCATATGATCCAAGAGGGGCTTTTCCATGTGTGAGGGTGTGACATTCTCCCCACAGCCTTGACGTCCTCGTCGATCTTCGGCAGCCCGGTGTCTGTTTACCAGGCCTCTAAATGTCTTAGCTCCCATTGGCTTCACTCTCTGGTAGTCCCTTCCCCTTCACTAAGTATTCTTTGTAGGGCTGAAAGTTTTTCTTCCTCAGGACCCGGTCTGCCATTATGTAGTCCACCTCCTTGTCGTAGGACGTGACCACTGCTGTAGGTGCCCTTGTAGAAATCCTCTCGACTGGATCCTCTTATCACCATTGATAGGGCTTTAGATTCTTGACATGGAAGACAGGGGTGAATCTTTAGCCTTAGCGGTAACTTCGATCTTGTAGGACACACCTTTGACCGTCAGGTATGGGGAAGGGCCTTCATACTTCCTCCTGTGAGTCCTTTGTGCACCTTTCGAAAGGACTTGAATTGTTGCGGTATGAGCTTGACAAGCCTTAAGTCTCGACACGGAACTGCGCGTGTCTCCTCTTCTTGTCGGCCCAGTTTCTTCGTCTTCTTAGCCTTCTCCAGTATATGAGGCGCCAACATGTCAGCTACTTTCGTGCCATCCCTTACGAATTTGTAGGCCTTTGGACTCTTCCGGTGTATCCTGGTACAGGGTGTGAGGAGTCATCGGTTGTTGCCAGCGGCCTATCTCGAACGGACTCCTCTCGGTCGCCTCACTCCTCTGTAGATTATAAGAGAACTGAGCCACATCTATGACTTCGCCCAATGCATGCGATTAGCACTCACAGAGTACCTCAGTATAGCTCCAGTGGGCGTTCACCGGGTCTGTGCGCATCCAGTTTGTGGGTGAAAGCTAGTAGAAGTGAGGGTTAGTGCCCTGTGGGCTTGAGAGGCTCCATCAGAAACTCCAGGTGAAGCGCGGTACGATCAGCACGATGATGAACACTTTGTTGGCCCACGATACTTCACCACGTTCTTGAGGAATAGTCGGCGAGTCTCTCCTCTGCTGTGCAATCCTTAGGGGCTGCTATGAAAGTAGCATATTTGGGCTTAGGTCCACCACCATATGATGATCCATGTCCCTCGGACTTGGGTAGTAGATGATGAAGTCATAGTGACACTCTCCCAGAGCCGCTCTGCTATAGGTAGTGCCTCCAGCAATCCCCTAGGCTGATGTTGCTCCGCCTTGTCTTGTTGGCACCTGAAGGCAAAGTCATACGTGTCTCCACATCATCCCGTATCAATGGCCAGTAGTAGACGGACTCTAGTAGTGCCCTCGTGCGTCGTTGCCCTGGATGTCCAGCCCATTTGGAGTCGTGACACTCCTTGATGAGATTCCTTCTGAGGCTTCCCCATTTAGGCACATAGAGTCGCTTCCCCTTTGTGTAGAGTAGACCGTCCTCTACCCAAGCGCGCATCTTTCCTACGTAGACGACGTCTTTGAGACTTTTAGCCCTTTGGATCGTGTTTTGACCCTCCTTTTATGAGATCCACCATCTCCTTGGGAATTTGGTATTAATGGATGCTAGCTGCGCACGGCAAGGCATCGGCCACGTGATTAGCTGTGCCTGGCTTATATTCCAGCGTGTAGTCAAATTCAGCGGGAAGTCCACGCCACCTTGTAGGGCTTAGCTTCTTACGGAGTGCAGAGTAGCTAGTAGCGACATTATCAGTCTTCCTTTATGAAGTGTGACCCCGGCGGATAGTGTCTGCATGTCAGTGCGATGGATGATGGCGATCATCTCCTTCTCTTGAATTTATGTACCGCCTCTCGTGTCATTGAGTTTGCGGCTTTCAAAGAAATTTATGGGCGATCTTTCACGCATAAGAACCCTCCGATACATGAGAAGTCAGAGCATCGGTGTGCCTCGAATGCCTTAGTGTGGTCAGGTAGAGCGCCCGACCATGGCTCCTCGATCATGGCCTTCTTGAATCTTGAGGCTTGTTGACATTTCTCATCCACGTCCATGCCTTACTCTTCTTGAGGAAGGTGCAGCCGATGGGCTGCTCGATACCCCTTTATGAGCAAATCGATAGTAGTTCTTTAGGCCCGAAGGACCTCGGTTAGCCTTGGCACCTTAGTAGGGGATCCATTCTGGATGGCTTTGATCTTGCTTCATCCATCATGAGCTTGCCATCCTTGATCGATATCTAGGAAGCCCACTTCTCGAGCGAAGAAGCATTTCTCCTTCTTCACATATAGCTCATTACTGCGCCTAAGTGGAACACTGCCTTAGATGATGACATACTCCTCGAAGTGTTGCTATATATAACAATATCATCTAGATATACCACAAACTTATCCGAAAAGGATGGAATATTTTGTTCATCGAAGTACGAGAATGTAGCGGGTCACGTTAGTAAGACCAAAGAGGCATCACTAGGAACTCATAGGAGCCATCGTCACACGAAGTAGTCTTGGCTCATCCTTATTCTATCCTCATGGTAGTAGCCGTCGCCAAGTCCCGACCGTGAAGTACCTTGCTCTACCAAGTTGATCAAATAAATCATGATAAGAGGAATGGGATGCTTGTTCTTAGCGTCACCTTGTTGAGCGCCGTAGTCGATGCCTGTCGTAGTGACCCATCGCGTGCTCTTTTTGGGGAATAAGGCCGTGAGCGCCATAGGGGCCTTAGGCGGTTGGATGAATCCAGGCATCAGTGACTCCTTCGATTGTCTTCTTAACTCCTCCCGACTGCAGGGTGCCATCACATGGGCCCCATGGCGGCGAGTTTTGCTCCGATTTCGGCTTCGATCTTATGATCTTCCTCCCTCTAGGTAGGAGCTTTTTGCAGGTAGCTCGGGTGGCATTATCTTTACAGATTCATCTAGAACCTTCTTGACTTCCATGGGCATAGGATCTCCTTAGGGTCAATCGGGTCCTCATAAGAGCCACCATGTAGGTCACCTCATTCTTTTCAACCCGCTTTTCTAGTTGCATAAGCAAGCGACATAGGGGTCTGCTGCCCTCGGTGATTGTGGGAACCATACAAGGGGCCTCCTCTTCTAAGATAGTATGGAATGTAGAAAAGGTAAAGCCTGACTTTTACAGCGAAGGAAGTCCATCCGAGCACTATCTTGAAGTCATCCATGGGTGCTCTAGTGAAGTTAACCTTGCCTTCCACGGCGTCTTCGCCACGTCACCGAAACTACTCCTTGTAAAGTTTGGCGGTGGGTTAAGCGCCTTGAGCCATCCACGCCTCCTTGGATGTACGGAGCTTGAGTCTTCTTGCCTCCTCCTGCGAAACCGAGATTGTGTGCCTGGTATCTCTCATGGCCTTGGTAGGACATCCCATTCACCCTCGGCCTCCCGTACATGATCCACTTGCTTTGGTGCTCCTTAGGCGTAGCTTGACCTTGAGGCATTCAACGGTTGCATTGACCCATTATGAGCATCATCACCCTCTTATTGGTCTCCCCTCTCGATCAAGGCGTTTAGGGCCTTCCTTTTTGGACATTCCCGTGCCCAATGTGGTCCGTTGCACAGGAAACAGTTAGTCTTTGGCTTGAAATCTCGGCGTTTGTCCCCACTCTTGCCCTCTCTGTTGGTAGAGGCCGCACCTGATCCTTCCTTAGTGTTGTAGCTTTTGTAGCCCTTGTCTCCCCCACCTTTGACATGGCTACCCTTGAAAGGTGTCTTGGGTAGGCGAATCTCCTTGAATCCATGAGAGACTCTTGCTCTTTGCCATGGCGCCAAGCTGGAGTCTTGGACACCACGTCTCCTACGGCTCTTGCTCGGCCCGGTAGCCTTAGGTTCTCCGTGGGTTGAAGAAGGCTCGTTTCTCATTCATATCGGGCGCCTCGACATTGGGGGAAGAGAACTCCCCTTGACATAGTCGCGGATCGATCCGTATGCACGAGATGCTGATCTTTCTACGTGCCATATATCCCGTCCTCGGGGTAGAATTGCTTTTGATTTCTCTTTTTGAAATCCTCCCGATGGTCACGTCCCCTTGGCCAGAGCTACGATGCAAACATCGCGGGACTTAGTTTCCTTGCTAAGCTCCGTGCGGTATATGACCGCCCTTTCGATGTTCTTAAATCGACCTCCCGATTACTTGCCCCCTTCTTAGCTCGGCTTCTACCCACGGCTTAGAGCGAAGAACTTGAAGACAGAAAGAAGAAAGCTCTTTATTGAAGAAGAATGCTTTACAATGCTTTGAGAGCTCTTGGCTTAGTGGTTTTGCAAATGAGGCCACCACCTCGTACCCCATAGCCACTATGGAAGTGTGTAGAACCTTTGAAGGTTCCCCACAGACCTAGAATTCTAGAAGATTCTACTATGTACACATATGTACAAGAAGTCTCTAGAAGAACCTGGGGATGATCTCCTTCCTTCCATGCCTTCCACACGAGTGTGGACTTCTCCGAGTCTTCACAGAACCTTCCACATCTTTACAGCAAGGAGAGTCTCTCGAGTCTCTAGAATCTTCCCACCTCCTATATAAGCCTCATGCCTCCATATGATCAAAGAGGGCTTTCCATGTGTGAGGAGTGTGACCGAGGCACCATGCCGGAATGAGGCACTGGGGCCCGAGGCACCTGTCTAGGCATGCAGTAGGAGCACCTGTCGAGGCATGCGCTGGCGGGCACCATGCCCAGGGCAAGGCAAGAGACATGGGGCAGATGTGGGAGCAAGGTGCTAGGCAGGGGCACCATGCCCAGCAAGTGCTAGGCAGGGGCACCATGTCTAGAGCGGTGCTAGAAGTAGGGCACCATGTCTGGGCAGGGTGCTAGGCCCGGGGCACCATCTGGAGCGGGTGTGGTAGGGCGCCTGTGTCTGGGCGTACGTTGAGGTAGGGCAGGTGTCTGGAGCAAGTCTTTGGGCGGGGCCTGTGCCCGAGCCCAGTGACTAGGCAGATGCCTGGAGGCATGCACTAGGCGGGTGACGTGGGGAGCGGGGGCGTGCAGCCGACGAGCCAGCGTGGAAACGTGGGGGGCAGGAGGCATGCTTGCGACATGGGAGCCGTCGGGTCCATGAGCAGGCGGCCATGGGCAAGGCATGGCATCTTAGGCAAAGGTCGACAAACGACTGCGTGGGAGAAGCGGCAAGCGGGGTCATTATGCAGCTCTGTGTCGAATGTCGAGGAAGCATGGGTGGCATATGAAACACGCCCATGCCCTGAGTGGCATGGGTGTGTGCATAGCCGGGGCTGACACGCGAGGCTGCGTGCCTAGGCGAGTCTTTGCCAAGTATAGACGACCACCCCATAAAGAAGCGATATAAGCCTTTTGGAAAAATGGAGGAGACATCACACATCTTGAGGAGACATAATGTGGGCAATTTTAACCGAGCGATTTTAGTCCCAGATTTTTACGGATTCTCTTTATAATAATTATACATGGCGAGAAAAAAGAATAAAAAAATTTGGGCTGAAAATATTTATTTTGTTATTTACTAGAAAAATGAAATAAAGGGAAAAATAGGAGAGAAAATAGTAAAAATATTTTAAAATTCATTTTCACATGGGAAAAATATTTGGGACCAAATTGATCGATTTGAAGTGGAGGAAATATTTTATTTTAATTTATTTAACTTTGAAAAAATAGGCGAAAAATAGGTGAAACGGGGGAAAAATAGGGAAATAGGGAAAATAGGGGAAAATAGGGGAAAAAGAATTGATTTAAAATTTGACTACTGGAATGCAATATTTCTTTATAAAATAATATTTGATAATATTTTAAATGAAAAAGTGATAATTTTAAATTTTTTTCTCACAAAAAATATAGGAATATAGGAAAACATGGGAAAAGTATTAGAAAAACATTTTATGTCATAGGAATGATATTTTGAAACGATGAATGAGGAAGAAACAATGGAATAGAAAGCAGGCATGGTTAGGGAAAGCGATTAAGGCATAGAGTGCGGAAAGCCACCAATATTATCAGTGCAATGGCATGGAGGACAAACGAGGGTTGTGGCACCATCGATATTGCGAGGCACCTATCAATGTGCAAATTACATTTCTTGTACGATGGAGGCAGTTCTGAGTGGCGTAGCCAAAGCTTGGTAGGGCAGGTGTGTCATGGCATAATAATGATAGCCTTTAGGGCGGGCCGGGTGTGTCTGGGCATAATGAAGCCCCAGGCCCAGGGGCCACTAATGTCTAGGCATGGCATGGCCTTTGGCGCCAGAGACCCGGGTGTGTCTGGGCATGATGAGCGCTAGGCCCAGGGGCTGCATGCAGGCGTGGCATAGCCTTTAGTAGGGCCAGAAAGGCTCCCAGGTGTGTCTATGCATGGCAAGCCAGCGCTAGGGGCGGGGCCCGGGTGTGTTTGTGCATGTGACCGTAGCACTGGGGCGCAGGGCCCGGGTGTTAATGCAGGCATGTGGCGTGCCCTTAGCCCTTGGGGCGCGGGGCCAGTGTGTCAGGCATGGCATGCCATAGCACTAGTAGGGCATCGTGTCTGGGCATGGCATGCCATATGTGCTGGCAGGGCCCGGGTAATGTGCAGGCATGGCATGCCGTAGCACTGGGGCGCGGGCCCCCCGGTGTGTGGGCATGGCATGCCATAGCCGCCCAGGCGGCCCAGGGCCGTCGTGTGTCTAGGCGTGCGCCCAGGCGTAGCCAGCAGGCGGGGCCCGGGTGTGTGAGGCATGGCATGTATAGCACTAGCCCAGGAGCCCGGGTGTGTCTAGGCATGGCATGCCGCCTTGCTTGGCAGGGAGCCAGTGTGTCCTAGGCATGGCATGCCACTTGCCCAGGCCAGGAGCAGTGTCACAGGCATGGAATGGCACGTTCATGATAGAAATAAACCTCGAAGCCACAAAGACAATGTTTTTTAAAAGCTGAGGCGATTTTAATCTAGGCATGGCATGGCATGACAACGGCGAGGCAGGTGCGAGGCATGCGCTGGTAGGATCAGGGTGTCTGGGCGTGTGGTAGCTGAGTGGGGGCGGCGGATCGTAGGTGTCGGGCGTGCCAGGGCGCTGGGGCGTGCCACGGGTGCTGGCGAGCGCCGGGGCCCGGGGCCACGGGGTTCTGGGAGGCGTGCCTTTGGGGCGGGATCGGGTCCTGGGCGTGCCGTGGCGCTGGGGCGGGATCCGGGTGCCTGGGCGTGTCATGGCGCTAGTGAAGACGCGACGTGTAGAGCGAAGCACCTGGGCGGGGGCCAGGTGCCCAGGCCGTGACCTTTGAGTAGGATGCCAGCCTGCTGGGCATGCCATGGCACTAGGCGAGATCAGGTGCCCTGGGCATCAATCGGCTGCAGCCCTTGCTAAGTAGGGCGCGGCGTGCTTAAATGACACTGGCGGGGGCCAGGTGCCCGGGAGGCGACCAACTGGGCGGATCACCTTGCTGGGCATGCCGTGGCGCTAGTGAGATCAGGTGCTGGGCGTGTCGTAGCCTTTAAGCGGGAGCGGTCTTAGGCGAGCGCACAGGCCAGGGCACGGGTGCGACCATGACCTTGGGTGAGATGTACTGGGCATGTCATGGCCTTGTAGCTAGTGGGGGCCAGGTGCCGTCTGTGTAGCTAGGCCAGGGCCAGGTGCTGGGAGCCGTGGCCCAACTAGTAGAGACAGGTCTTGGCGTGTCGTGGCCCAGCTGGGGCCCGGGGACAGGTGCCAGGGCATGCCTTGCACTAAGGTAGGGCGCCTGTGTGGGCATGGCGTAATCAGCAGGCCGTGGCACCTGTCTCCCAAGCGAGAGCAGCGGGAACCCTTGTCTAGGCATGTCATGGCCTTTAGGCCACCAGGCAGTGCCTTGGCATGTCATGACACTAGGCAGGAACCTGCCGCCGCCTTGCCTGCAAATATCAGCGAAGCTTACACAGCGAAACCGCGTGCCAAGCGACAACTAGGCTGAATCAAATGCTAGAGCATGTCGCCTTGCCAGGCCCGAGCTATGGCCAGGCGAGCGCACAGGCGGGGGACAGGTCTTAAGTGACCTGGGTTTGGATCACGGGTGCCTGGGCGTGTCATGTGTGGGCCCGGGCAGGTGCCCGAGCCGCGGGTGCCCGGGGGCATGTCGTAGCTGGTCAGGGCAGGTGCGGACGTGTCATGGCCCAGCAGTCCCGGGACACGGAGTGAGAATGTCATGGCCAGGCCGGGCACCGTGCCTGGGCATGTCATGGCACTGGGCCGGAGCAGGTGCCTGGGCAAGCCTGAGGCGGAATCAGGTGCTGGGCATGTCATGGAGCCCAGGCCGGGGCGAGGTGCTGGGACGAGCATGGTGAGATCAGGTGCTGGGCATGTCGCTAGCCCCCAGGGGCCCGGGGAGCAGGTGCTGGAGCGTGTCATGGCGCTGGGGCGGGCAGGTGCTGAGGCAGATATGGCAGAGACAGCGTGCTGGGCAAGCCCATGGCCAGGGCCGTGCTGGGCGACCAGCTAGGAAGTAGGCCTTGGAGTGCTGGGCGTGTCATGTTGGGCGGATCACGGAGTGCCTGGGCATGAGCTGGGCGAGATCAGGGTGCTGGGCATGCCGTGGCACTGGAGCCTGGCGGCCAGTGACCTAAGGCATGTCACGGCCTTTAAGTAGAGAGGCCGCCCATTTGTCTAGGCCGTTACTGGGGCGAGGGGCGGCGTGGTAGGCATCTTGTGTAGCCCAGGCCAGGGGCAGGTGTCACAGCGTGGCTGAGCTCAGCATGGGCGTGTAATATCATGGGGTGGGGGAGGCAGCATGTAATGGCATGAGGTCGGGCTGGGACACCACACCATGCCTCGGGCAGTGCCACGTGATCGAGGCGACATGTTACCTGGATGGGCCCAGCGAAGCGACCCAGAGGCACCATGGCATAGCCAGGTGTCTGGCCTTGATCGTCTTGATGCAGGTCGCTTGTCTTGATTTCGAGCAAAATGTCAGCGTCGCAATCCTTCTCATTTCGTTTTGGCTTTTTTTTTTTTTATTCCATGCGCATGCTTTGTCAGTCGTGGAAGATTTGTTCCAGCGGTCGAGGGGGAAGCCTCGGGTACCACCGGGGTGCGTTCGAGAACCTCTTGTCGGAGGGGCCGAAAAAGGGAAGCCTTGGGTGGATCGGTTCGAGGGGAGGGACGAATCGGGCGACATAGAGGCTGAATCTCGGTGGATCGTAGCATGAGGCCACTCTTGCCGCCACAATACCGTCGCGTATTTCGTCGTGCGAGGATTACGGAGTCACTCGGTCGAATAATGCTTGGCGGCCCGCACGGTTTGTCGCGCGAGACTGACGGACACGATGCCTCTGGGGCGGGGGCCCACTGCGGGTCGTGTCAGGCGACGAGGGCGCGCGCGTCTTCCCTGCTTGGAAACGACTTAGGCGTTCGGAGTCATAATCCGGCGCCTGATAACCAGCGCCGCTGGCTTTTGACCAAAGCGCGATGACCCGATTGTGCGAATCACGGTTCTCTCGTACTAGGTTGAATTATTGCGACCTTTGTCATCGGTAGAATTAAAACTAACTTTGTCTCCACGGCCCAGTGCAAGCCCGACTCCGCGTTCACACATTGGTGGGTGAACAATCCGACCTTAGTGGTCCTTCCTGATGATAGGAAGAGTCGACGCCGAAGGATGTGACGTCGCTGAGCGGCTTGGTACGCCTGAGCCGGGTTATCCTGTGGTAGCACCTGACACCTCTGGCTTAATTCAGGAAGGTCTAAAGGATCGATAGGCCACGCTTTCACGGTTCGTGACCGTCTTTGGAAATCGAATCAAGCGAGCTTTTACCCTTTTGTTCCATGCGAGATTTGCATTTCTCGTTGAGCTCGTCTTAGGACCTGCGTTATCTTTTAACGGATGTACGCTGACCGACTCCCCACACGACAATGTCTTAAGATCGGCCAGCGCGTATGGATCAAAGGAGGGGATGTTCCCCGCCTCCGAGTCACGGAATAAGTAAAATAACGTTAAAAGTAGTGGTATTTCACTTTCGCCGTTTCCGGCTCCCACTTATCCTACACCTCTCAAGTCATTTCACAAAGTCGGACTAGAGTCGAAGCTGTGAGGTCTTCTTTCCCGTGGTCACCTTGACGGATTCATAGGCGTGGTTTCATTGGATAGTAAGAAGCGGGGGCGGAGTGGGAATCTCGTTAATCCATTCATACGCGTCCAGCTAATTGAATGGCGAGGCGTTTAGCCTACCTTAAAGTCATAGTTACTCCTTCAGTTTTACGCTTGGTTGAATTTCTTCCCTTTGACATTGAGCCTTTGGCGAGAAATCACGTTGCGTGAGCATCGCGGGGACCATCGCGATGCTTTGTTTAATTAAGCGGTCGGATTCCCCTTGTCGTACCGGGTTACGGTCGGTATTCGGCGCGGGGAAGGCCAGGGGAGGAGCGGGTTCGATCAGTCCCCCGTAGGCACGCGGCGACCGCTCTCGCGCGGGAGCGGCTCAGCGATCCAGACCGGTAGAGACGGGTTCGGGGCCCCGGGACCCCGTCTCAAGCCCTGAGGCAAATCCTTTTCCGAGATTCTGGATCCATTTGCGAAACTTCCATACCTACATTGTTCCATCGACGGTGTTCCTTGGAACCCCAGTGCAGTTATAGTAAGGCCAAGGCGTCGGAGGCACTCGGTCCTCCGATTTTTCATGGCGTCGGCGCCACCGGACACCACGCGACGTGCGGTGCTCTTGGCCATTGGACCACACCTCGGCTGAGCCGTTTCGAGGGTGGGGCGGGGTACATTGTGAGAAAAATAACTCTTCCGGGGCCCTCGGCCGGCGTCTCGGACTCCACTAGCATTCTTGTCCAGTAGCCGTCGGTCGGGAATGTGGCGGAGTTCCCTTCGATGCCGCATACGTGCACGCTATCAGACGGGCTTCCCGAATCTCTTAGGATCGACTAACCCATATGCAGTCTGGATTCCACATGGAACCTTTCCCCCTCTTGACCTTAAAGTTCTCATTTGAATGTTGCTACTACCACGAAGATCATGAAGCGGTAGCTCATGGAGCTCGCTGTAGGAGTTTCTTGTGCGCGCCCTCCTACTCTCGAGGGCTGGCCACTTGCCTCGGCCTTGGCGAGAGTGTATAGGTCGCGCGGCAGTATATCCATTTCGGGCTAGATTGTGGATTCGCGGGTGAGTTGTTACACACCTCCTTAAGCGGATTTGTTGACCCGCGATCCTGCTTTGTCTTAATCGACCCGGCACCCGCCCTGTAGGTTACAGGTGTAGCGATTGGCCTGCCGTAACCGGCCAGTTCGGCCGTCCCGCATCGCCGGTCACCTTGCAAAATGGCCCTGGGCTCTATCGATTAGTAGCGCGGCTCGATGACCCGGTAGTGCGATCTACTGTTAAAGTTTGAGAATAGGTCGAGGCGTGCGCCCCGTCACCTCTAATCATTGGCTTTGCAGGTCGAGGACCGCGCGGGCCTCCGGCTATCCACACGGGAAACTTGGAGAGGAACCCGGCTCACTAGATGGATTCGATTAGTCTTCGCCCTATGCAGGTCGAATGAGCGGTTGCACGTCGGTATCGCTGCGGGCCTCCGCAAGGTTCCTCACGGCCGTAGCTCGGGCTATAGTTCACCATCTTCCCGGGTCCGCGAGTATGCTCTCGCTCAGACCCTTCCCGGAAGATAAAGTGATCGTGGTGCACCTCGAGGATCCGCCGTCGGCTTCCTTACGCGCCTACGGGTTTCTGGCAGATTATTTCGCACACATGTCGGACTCCTTGGTCGGAGTGTTTCAGGCCAGGTCGAATCGGGCCGTGGCCAAGCGCCATGGCGCCACAGTCTGGCACGCCGGAGGGGCATCATATTTGCATTGTTCCGCGATCGAGCGACAGCGATCTCCGCGGGTATGTTCTGACCCGGGCTTGGGTGCTGACCGGCCAGCGTCGGTCACGCGCCGGTCGATCGGCGGGTCGGCGGATCATGGACCACATCCAGGCCAGGGGCGCATCGCGGCCCCCATCCTTCCTCCCAGAAATGTTCAAGCACTCTTTGACTCTCTTTTCAAAGTCCTTTTCATCTTTCCTCGCCCGGTGCTTGTTTCTTTATCGGTCCTCTCGCCCAGTATTTGGCCTTGTGGGCCAGATTCTGCTTGGGTGGGGCTGCATTCCCCGAACAGCAGGCTCGTCAGCGGCGCCTCGTGGTCTGACCAGTCCCGGGGCCTGACCAGGGCTCTCACCCTCTCCAGGCGCCCCCCTTCCGGGACAGGCCGATCCGCCGTGAGGCCGGCTTCTCCGGACCTTCTGGTCGAATGGCGGGCTGCTTGATTCTCAGAGCCCCAGGCTTTTTCCGGTTCGCTCCTTAGATTACTAAAGGAATCCTTGTAAGTTTCTTTTCCTCGCTTATTGATATGCTTAAACTCAGCGGGTGTTCACTTTGACACAGGGTCATTGTCGGGGTTCTCGGGCCTTTCGTAGTGCCGTCGAGCCTTGCGCGCGGAACATAGAATTCTCCCTCCTTCCTCCTGCAGGCGAGGAAAGAAGGATCAGGGTTCGTTCAAACCCGCAGCGTCGGCGTGCATCGCCGCGGGACGGATTACAACGACCACACGGACGCGATGTTAGCTGGAGGCGATGTCATGACTCGGGCCGCTACTCGGCGGAAGGGGTGGAGACGACGATGTCTGTGTATGACGGCTGCGCCGAATCGACCTAATGGCGTCGGGCGCAACTTGCGTTCAAAGGTTCACGATGATTCACGGGATTACGCGATTCACACCAAGTATCGCATTTTGCTACGTTCTTCATCGATCTCGAGAGCCTAGATGTCCAGATTCTTGGTCGTTTTGTAGGTTAAGCGACCACGCCTTCGCAGCACCCGTAATGGGCGACGGGATGGCGTTGTTTCGTTGTATTTTCCTTGGCGTTTTCCACGCCGGGGTTCGGTGTTGGATCGGGAAGGTCCGTAGGAGAACACCCTGTACACGGGGCGGAGGGAAGGCTCGCGAGGCCATAGATCCATCGAGGCGGGTGGAGGCTCACGCGCTCGCCCTCGACGGGTTGTTAAACAACGTGTTCACGGGTCGTTCGGTCGATAGGTTCGACAATGATCCTTAGCGAGTTCACCTCGAAACCTTATTCTGACTTCTCCTTCTCACAAATGATAAGGTTGTTGGACTTCTCGCGTCGCGAGGCGTGACAGCTCAGCGTCGGCCGCGTCAAGACACTTGCCCGGACCATTCAATCGGTGGGAGGCGGCGGGGCGGAGGGTGTGTCTGAGGCGGGGGAGCGTAGTCGGCGGGCTGATGACTCGCGCTTGCAGAATTCCTCGTTGAAGACCGACAATTGCAATGATCACATCACATCACGATGAAATTTCAAAGATTACGGGCACGGCGGGCTATAGACTCGTTGAATACATCGATTAGCAGCGTGCGGCCCGGAGACATCTAAGGGCATCACGGACCTGGTATTGCCTCAGGCTTCCTTGGCACTGCGGCCGTAGTCCTCTAGAAGGCCAGGCTGCGGAGGATCACCTTCGCATAGCTAGTTAAGCGGTGAGTCGTTCGTTAAGCAGGTCTTGGTTCATCGCTCCACTGACCTTCGACAATACATGCACACACCCGTAGAAGATAAAAAGAGCTCTCGGTCTGTCGATCCTTTATGCGGACACGGTAAGTTTCCACGTGTTGAGTCAAATTAAGCGCGAGCTCCACTCTAGTGGTGCCCTTGTCGATTCGCTAAGTTTCAGCCTTGCGACCATACTCCCCGGAACCAAAAACTTTGATTTCTCATAAGGTGCGGCGAAGATCTAAAAGCGACATCAGGCGATCCACAGTGGCATCGTTTATGGTTGAGACTAGGGCGGTATCGATCGTCTTGAGCCCCTGACTTCGTTCTTGATTAATGAAAACATCCTTAGCGAATGCTTTGCGGGTTGTTCGATCTTTCATAAATCCGAATTTCACCTCGACTATGAAATACGAATGCCCCAGGCGTCCTGGTAATCATTACTCCAGATCAGAAGGCCCGACCTGATAGGGTAAAGAAATCCTATGATGTTATCCCATGCTAATGTATCCAAAGCTAAGCGTAAACACTTTGAGCACTCAATTTCTTGAAATGCCGACGCGGAAGCGCGACGGCGATTTAACTTGTAGGACCAAAGGATACGTAAATGGGTCGAAGAGACAGAGGGCTAAGTGCACAAGTAAGGCGGGTGGCCAGACCCGTCGAAAGTCGACTCACGAGCTTTTAAAGCGCAGCAACTTAAATATACGCTATTGGAGCTGGAATTGTGACTCTTGGCACAGTTTGCCCTCATGGATCCTCGTTAAAGGGATTTAGATTGTACTCATTCCAGTTACGGTTTCAGAGGCCGGTGTTATTTATTGTCACTGCCTCCCAGTGTCGAGTTGGGTGAATTTGCGCTCTTTGCCTTCATGGATGTAGTGGCCAGTTTCTCGAGCTCCCTCTCGGAATCGAACCCTAATTCTCGGAGTCACGTCGATACCATGGTAGGCCACTATCCACCTCGCCCGAGAAAGTTATTAGGCGAGATATTTGAATGATGTCGCCGTACGATGGCGTGCGTCCGTCAGTTATCATGAATCCTTCGAACGGGCATAGCGCGTCGATAGCTATCTAATAAATGCATCCCTTCGAAGTCGGGGTTTTGTTTCCCGCGCGTATTAGCTCTGAAATTACTACGGTTGCTCCAGTGCGAGTACCATCGAACAAACTATAGCGATTTAATGAGCCATTCGCGGAGTTCCGCGGTCTGAATTAGTTCATGCCTGCATTGCATGGCTTAATCTTTGGGACAAACGTATGACTCTTTGGCGGGGATCAACCGGGTAGCATTCTTGTCTGGTCGGGTGGCGTGCACTACCACTGGAACCCTGATGGGTGTCGGGAGGCGAAGCGGAGGCCGTCGTCGTACATGCAGCGTCTAGCGATGGGCAGCAAGCTCGAGGCGATAGTGTGATCTTTGGATCCCATGCGTGTTAAAGGTTCATCCAGGAAACACGAGCCATCATCATGGCCCGTTAGCCAGAGCCCTTCGCATGGTCACACGGCGTGGGAGTACATGGAGCACGGGTGATCGCTTACGAAGGTCCACACTGCCCCCGTAGGCGGGAAGTACAGATGGAGAAAGCGACATTCGAGAGAAAATTATCGATTGGGAAGCGACCACGGGAACCGTATTGCGTGCGAGGCAGTTCAAGGCGCTTTGTAGCTAGAATGAGGGAGGGACGTCGGCGATAGTTAGTTTGCACGACGGGCTACCAGCCCGCGTGCAGACACCACTCACACGCCATCGGGTTGACTTCAAGATGCACCACACAGGCGAAGTGACTAGTTGGGGTTGTCTCTAAGAAGCTGCGGAAGCAACAGTGATGCCTTTGTAGTACCATTGTAGGCATGAGAAGGGGAATGATAACACTATTTCCGAGGCAAATGAATGGTTAATTCAGCAATGGAGGAACAAGCTGGGCAATGGATTACCCAGAGCTAAGCGGTCTAAGCCACCGTATCTAGGCAATGAACTATCACCCAGAGGCAGGTGTCTAGGCATGGCATGAGTCTTAGTAGGGCACCATGTCTAGGCATGCACTCGACGAGGCCGGAATTGCCTGGGCGTAATCATGGCACTAGTCGGGGGCAGGTGCTTAGAGGCGAGCCCAGCTGGGGGAGGGAGCGGAGTGCTGGGCGAGAGGGGCCTGGCAAGCCCGGGACCTTGCACAGGGGCCTTGGCCAGGAACCTTGCCTGGGCGGGGCACTAAACCCGGAGACCTTGCTGGCGAGGGCCTTCATGGGAACCACGCTGGGCCGTAGCGCAGCACCGTACTGGGCATATATGGCCAGGGAAGCCGTACAGGCATGCACTAGAGACAGGCCAGTGCACAGCGGGGGCCCCAGCGGAGGCGCCATGGGCCCAGGAGCGAGAGGCATGCTTGCGATGTGGGAACGTCAGGTGCACATGGGCGGGAGACGAGGGGGCGACGACGGCATGGCGTCTTAAATGACGAGTCGTAGTTGCGCATGGGAGTATGCGGGATCATTGTCTGGTTGTCTGAGCAATCGGATGTCGAGGACTTGGGGTGGCATATGAGCACCCGTGCCACAGTGGCATGGGTGTGTGCGCCGAGGGCGGCCGCGAGGGCGGCGATGCCTGGGCCGCTGGCACCATGCCTAAACAGGGCCGCTAGTAGGGGACACCATGCTGGGGCATGCACTAGGTAGGGCATCGCGCTGGGCATGCCCAGCTAGGTGGAGGCACCTTGCTGGGCGGGGCCTTTGGCGAGGCACCATGGAGTACAGGCGTGCAGCTGACGAGACAGGCGGGTGCCTAGGCGAGGCCCGGGTGCTGGGCATGAACTAGGCCAAAGCACTTAGTGACTAGGCCGTACACTAAGCGAGGCACCTGTCGAGGCATGCACTAAGTAAGGGCACCTGTCGAGGCATGCACTAAGTAGAGGCACCATGCCCGGTGCAAGGCCAACTGAGGCCAGGAGCAACCTGTCGAGGCATGCACTAGTAGGAGCACCATGCCAGACAAGGCACTAGGCGAGGCACCTGTCTAGGCATCTGGCTAGTAGGGGCGCCTGTGAGGGGGCCATCTTGAAATTTAGGGCACCATGCCCGGAGCGGGGCGCTGGGCGTAGGGCGACTTGTCGAGGGCATGCCTTGGGGCGGGGCACCATGCCAGCGAGTGACTGGACGAGGCACCTGTGCAGGGGCATGCACTGGTAGGGACGCCTGTCGGGGCATGCTGTGGCCCAGGGCACCATGCGAGACAGGGCGGAGACAATGGGAGACCTGGAGTGTCTGGGCGGGTGCTAGAGTAGGGCACCGGAGTCTTGAGCAAGGTGCTAAGTAGGGGCACCATGTCTAGACGAAGTCTTGGTAGGGCACCATGCTGGGCAAGGAGTCTTGGAGCTGAGCACCATGTCTGAGGGCGGGTGTGGTAGGGGCACCTGTCTAGGCATGCACTGGGTAGGGGCACGGAGTGTGCAGGCAAGTCTTGGTAGGGGCACCATGCCCGGGGGCCAAGGTCTTGGGCCCAGTGCCTGGGAGGCGTACTGTGGGGCGGACGACGATGGGAGCAAGGCGTGCCGCTCGAAGCGGCGTGAAGCGACGTGGGAGCAGAGGCATGCTTGCAACATAGAGACGTCCGTCCATAGGCAGGCGGCCATGGGCAAGCGGCTATGGCATCTTAGGCGGCGGAGTCGACAAGCGGCTAACGTGGGAGAAGCGCAGCGAGGTCATTAATACAGCTCTGTGTGTCGAATGTCGAGGGCTTGTGGGTGTATGTAGGCACGCCCATGCCACGGTGGCATGGGTGTGTGCTATAGCCGGGGGGCGACACGCAGGGGCTGCGTGCCTAGGCCGGGTGCGCTGCCAAGCCCATAGAGGCAACCACCCCCCCCTTAAAGAGCAATATAAGCCTTTTTGGAAAAATCTGGAGGAGACATCACACATGCTTGAGGAGACATAATGGCAAATTTTAACCAGGAAAGCGATTTTAGTCCCGTTTTTGCAGATTCTCTTTATAATAATTATACGCTTGGCCAAGAAAAAAGAATAAAATTTGGACGCAGAAAATATTTATTTTATTTATTTACTAGAAAAATAGGGGAAAATAGGAAAAATAGGAGAAAATAGTAAAAATATTTTAAAATTCGTATTTTTCACATGGGGAAAAATATTTGGGACCAGAATTGATCGATTTGAAGTGGAGGAAATATTTTATTTTAATTTATTTACTGAAAAAATAGGCGAAAAATAGGTGAAACAGGGGAAAAATAGGGGAAAATAGGGGAAAATAGGGGAAAATAGGGGAAAAGAATTGATTTAAGATTTGACTACTGGAATGCAATATTTTACTATAAAATATTAATATTTGATAATCTTTTAAATGAAAAAGTGATAATTTTAAATTTTTTTCTCACAAAAATATAGGAATATAGGGAAAACATAGGAAAAGTATTGAAAAACATTTTATGTCATGAGAATGATATTTTGAACAATGAATGAGGAAGAAACAATGGAATAGAAACGAGCATGGTTAGGGAAGCGATTAAGGCATAGGTGCGGGGGAGAAAGCCACCCATATTGTCGGGTCTGATGGCATGGAGGCCAATGAGGGTTGTGGCACCATCAATGTTAGAGGCACTATCAATGTACAAATTACATTTCTTGGCACGATGGACGGGTTCTTAGTGGCGTGGCAAAGCACTAAGCAGGGGCAACGAGTGTGTCATGGCATGGCGGTGATAAGCGGCTGAGGCGAGGCCAGGTGTGTGCAGGCGCAATGAGAAGCATAGGCCCAGAGACCTGTCTGGGCATGGCATGGCCTTTGGCGCAGGGCCGGAGTGTGTCTGCAGGCATGATATTGTTAGGCCAGGGCCATATGTCTGGGCATGGCATAGCGCTAGGCGGGGCCACAGGGCCAGGTGTGCATGCGCAGCCAAGCCATAGCGCTGGGCGGGGCCATGTCTATGCGCAGAAGCCATAGTGCCCAGAGGCGCTAGGGCCAGTGTGTCTAGGCATGGCATGCCATAGTAGCTAGGCGGAGGGCCAGGTGTGTCTAGGCATGGCATGCCATGGCACTAGGCGTGGGAGCATCGTGTCTAGGCATGGCATGCCATAGCACTGGCAGGGCCAGTATGTCTAGGCATGGCGTGCCATAGCACTAGATGCGGGGCCCAGGTGTCTAGGCATGGCATGCCATAGTGGTAGCCCAGGGCATCGTGTTAATGCAGGCATGGCATGAGGCATGGCACTGGCGGGGCCAGGTGTGTCTGGGCATGACGTAGCGTAGCCTTGGCCGAGGCCACGGGTGTGTCACAGGCATGGCGTGCCATAGCGCTGGCAGGGCCAGTGTGTCTGGGCATGGCATGCCATAGCGCTGGGCCAGGAGCACGTGTCTGGGCATGGAATAGCCCACGTTCATGATGAAATAAACCTCGACCACAAAGAAACAATGTTTTTTTTTTTTTTTTAAAGTGGGGCGATTTTGAAAAATCTAGGCATGGCATGGCATGCTTGCAGGCGGGAGCAAGTCTTGGCGTGCCGCTCGTGAATCAGTGTCTGGGCGTAGCTAAGTGGCCTGGCCAGGGAGCAACGTGGCCAGAATCGTAGTGTCGAGGGGGCATGCCAGGGCCGCTGGCGGGTGCCAGGTGCCTGGGAGGGCCTTGGCCCAGGGAGCCTTGGTTCCTGGGAGGGGGCGTACTGGGTGGGATCAGGTGCCTGGGCGTGCCGTGGCCAGCTGAGGCGGGATCAGTGCTGGGCGTTAATGTCATGGCAACTAGGCCCAGGGAACGCATTGATGTAGGCGACCTTGCACAGGCCCGGGACAGGTGCGGCCGTGACAACGTGAGATCACGCACTGGGCATCTTGGCACTAAGTGAGATCAGGTCTTTGGGCATGTCATGGCAGCTAGGGCCAGGGGCATCGACGTGCTTAGGCGAGCACAGAGGCGGGGGTGCCCAGGTGCGGGCCGGCGACCTTGTAGAGATCCGCCTTGCTGGGCATCTTGGTGGCACTGGGTGAGATCACTTGGGTGCTGGGCGTGTCATGGCCTTGAGTGAGACATGGGTCTTAGGCGGGCACCGGGCCAGGGCAGGTGCTGGGAGGCCGTGACACTGGTAGGATGCTTGCTGGGCATGTCGTGGCACTAGCACTAGGCGGGGCCACCCAGATCTGCGATGCCGCGGCGCTGGGGCCAGGGCAGGTGCCGGGTCGTAGCCCCAGGCGGGGCCGGGTGCCTTGGCGTGTCATGGCCTTGGCGGGGAGCAGTGCGAGACATGCCTTGCCTTCAGGCCCGGGGGCACCACAGTGTGGGCATGGCATGTCCCAGCAGGCCATGGCACCTGTGCAGAGCGAGGCCTTTGGGGCGGGGAGGGGACCCTTGTCTGGAGCATGTCATGGCACTGGGCCGCAAGACAGTGCCTTGGCATGTCGTAGCCAGGCGGGAGACGGGTGCAGAAATGACGCACGGGGCGGGGACGCGGAGTGTAGGCGAGCGCTAGTTTGAGATCACGGAGTGCTGGGCATGTGTCGTGGCACTAGGCCCGGGCCAGGTGGCAGAAGCCCGACCTTGCACAGGTAGAAGACAGGTGTAAAATGACACTAGAATTTGAATCAGTGCTGGGCGTGTCAGCACTAGGCCCGGTGCCCAGGTGCCCGGGCAGGTGCCCGGGCGTGTCATGGTCGGGGCAGGTGCGGGCATGTCATGGCGCTGGTCGGGGCCACGGGTGCCCGGGCGTGTCATGGCCTTGGGCCGGGAGCAGATGCTGGGCGTGTCATGGCCCCCAGGCCCGGGTGCGGAGTGCTGGGAGCGAGCCTGAGTAGGAATCAGTGCTGGGCATGTCGTGACCTTGGGCCGGGCGTGGGTGCCTGGGCGCGACCTGGCCCGGATCGGTGCTGGGTGTCATGGCGCTGGGGCGGGGGCCAGGTGCCTGGGCGTGTCGTAGCCTTGGGCGGGGGCCCTTGAGTGCTGGGACGAGCACTTGGGGCCCAGGAGACCTTGTGCACAGGCAAGCAGGCGGGGGCCAGCTGTGCTGGGCGACAGCTGGCCCAGGCCCATGCGGGTGCCTGGGTGTCATGTGGCAGGGCGGGATCACGGGTGCCCTGGGCGCGGCGCTGGGCAGGATCACGGGTGCTGGAGCTGTGTGCCATGGCGCCCCTGGGCCTGGGCGGGCGGGTGTTTAGGCATGTCACGGCCTTTAAGTATATATATTTGTCACGAAACACGACCACTGGCGGGCGCGTGACTAGGCATGTAGCCTTTAGGCCCAGGGGCAGGTGTCTAAGCATGGCCTGAGCAGCATGGGGGAGGCAGCATGTAATATCATGGGGTGGGGGAGCGATGTAATGGCATGGTCGGGCACAAGGACACCACACCATGCCTCGGAGCTGGTGCACCACGTGATCGGGGCAACATGTCTCACGAATGGGTATGAAGCCACGGCCCAGAGGCACCGTAAATGCGGAGTGTCTGGCCTTAGTCGTCTTTGATGCAGAACAAGCTTGTCTTGATTGATGAGCGATCGCGTCCTTGTCGCTTCTCATTTCGTTTAGCTTTTTTCTTCCATACGCATGCTTTATCAGTCGGCCCAGGAAGATTTATTCAGCGGTCGGGGGAGCTAGTACCACCGGGTGCGTTCGGAACCTCTTGTCGGAGAGGGGCGAAGCAGGTGGTCGGTTCGAGGAGAAAGGGGGCGAATCGGACGACATAAGGCTGAATCTCGGTGGATCATTAAGCGTGAGGCCACTCTGCCCTTCTGATACCGTCGCGTATTTCGTCGTCTGTGAAGGGGATTCTGCAGTCACTCGGTCGGAATAATGCTTGAGGCTGGCCCTACGGTTTGTCCACGCGAGGACTGACCCGAGGACACGTGCCTGCGGGGGTGAGGGGCCCCTGCGGTCGTGATCGGGCGGCCAGGCGCCGCGCGTCGTTGCGGATCGGCCGGCGTTGGTCGTAATCAGTCGCCGCGGTAACCGCGCCCGCGGCTTTAAACGAGCGCGATGACGATTGTGCGAATCAGCGGTTCCTCGTCTTTAGGTTGAATTACTATTGCGTGCGCTTTGTCGCCGGTAAAGATTAAAACTAGCACGTCTCCACGGCGGTCTAAACCCACGACTCCACGTTCCTATTGGTGGGTGAACAATCCGACACTTAGTGAATTCACCTTCCTGATGATAGGAAGAGCGGAGCATCGAAGGATCAGCTTAGCGTCGCTATGAGCGGCTTAGGTACGCCCTGGCCCAGGTTATCCACAATAGTAGCTTTAGGCACCTCTGACTTCAAATTAGAAGGTCTCAAAGGATCGATAAATTGCGCTTTCACGGTTATTACGTCTTGGAAATCGAGAATCAAGCGAGCTTTTACCCTTTTGTTCCACCGCGAGATTTACGTTCTCGTTGAGCTCATCTTAGGACCTGCGTTATCTTTTTTAACAGATGTCTGCTTGACCAAACTCCCACGACAATGTCTTATGGGATCGTGGCAGCGCCCTTAGGTCGGAGGATGTTCCTTACTCAGATTCACGGAATAAGTAAAATAACGTTAAAAGTAGTGAGTATTTCACTTTACGTAGTTCGGCTCCACTTATCCTACACCTCAAGTCATTTCATAGTCGGACTAGAGTCGAGCTAATGAGGGTCTTCTTTCCCCGTGGATTACGCGGCAGTTCCTTAGTGGTTTATTTGGATAGTAGACGGGGACCAGTGGGAATCTCGTTAATCCATTCATGCGCGTCACTAATTAGATGGCGAGGCATTTAGCTACCTTAAAGAGTCATAGTTACTCCGTAGTTTACGCGCTTGGTTGAATTCTTAGCTGGCATTGAGCCTTTGGCGGAAATCACATTGCGTGAGCATCGCGAGGACCATCGCAATGCTTTGTTTTAATTAAGCGGTCGGATTCCCCTTGTCGTACCAGATTACGAGTCGGTATTCGGCGCAGGAAGACCCAGAGGCGGATTCGGTCAGATCCCCCCGTAGGCACGGCGGCCAGCTCGCCGTAGGGCGGCTCGAGCGGTCACCGCCGGTAGCGGGTTCGGGCTGGGACCCAGTGCAGCCCTCGGGAGGCCCGATCCTTTTCCAGGAGTTCTGGATCCATTTGCCGGCTTACACCTACATTCCATCGACCCGGTACATTCACCTTGGGACTGATGCGGTTATGAAGTCACGACCGGGCGTGGGAGGCCACTCGGTCCTCCGGGTTTTCATGGGCGGGAAATCGGCGCCAGCTGGACACCACATGACGTGCGGTGCTCTGCCAGAAGCCATTGGACCTACCTCGGTGGCCAGTTTCAGTGGGCGGGGTACATTAAGCGAAGAATAACTCTTCCAGGGGCCCTCGGCGTCTCCGGACTCCTAGATTCTTGGAAATCGGCGCCGTCCGGTTCGGGAATGTGCAGATTCCCGCACCGATGCTGCATGCGTGCACGCTATCAGACCAGGCTTCCCGAATCTTAGGATCGACTAACCCATGTCACCCAGTGCAGTTCACATGGAACCTTTTCCTCTTCGGCCTTCAAAGTTCTCATTTGAATATTTGCTACTACCACGAAGATCCCTTGCAGACGGCGCAGCTCGCCGGGCTCGCGCCGGGTTTGCGACGTAGCCGCGCCCTCCTATCATCGGGGGGCTGGCCCTTGCCTCACCTTGGCCAGATATGCGGTCGGCAGGCGCGCCCATCCATTTCGGGGCTAGTTGATTCGGCAGGTGAGTTGTTACACACTCCTTAGCGGATTCGACTTATGACCACGGAATCCTGCTTCATCTTAATCGGCCAGCACCTTTCCCAACCCAGGTTCTAGAGTTATGTATGATTAGGCCTGTAACCGCTTAGTTCATCCGCATCGCCGATTACGCTTACCAAATAGCCCACTTAGAGCTCGATTAAGTAGCCGGCTCGTATTGGCCGTCTTGAATCTACTATTTAAAGTTTGAGAATAGGTCGAGGGGCGTTGCGCCCCAGATGCCTCACAATCGGTAGAGCTGCAGATGGGAGCTGCCGCGGGCCTCCGGCTATCTGAGGAACCGGGAGGGAACCGGCTACTAGATGGATTCGATTAGTCTTGCGCCTATACGAAGTCGGACCAGAGCGATTTGCACGTCGGATGTCAGCTGCGGGCCTCCACCCGAATTTCCTGCAGCCGTAGCTCGGGCATAGTTCCACCCATCTTTCGGGTCCGCCAGATGCTCTCACTCGAACCCTTCTCGGAGAAGATCAAGGTCGGTCGACGGTGCACCCTCGAGGGGATCCGCCGTCAGCTTCACCTTCTGGGTTTATAGCCAGTTGACTCGCTACACATATCGGACTCCTTGAATTAGTGTTTCAAGGCGGGTCGAATGGGGCCGTGGCCAAGCGCCATGGCGCCACAGTCTTGAAGCACGCGCCGGGCGTCTGTTTGCATTCCGCGATCGGCCCGGCGCGTCCACGGGTATGGCCTGACCCGGGCTTGGTCGCAGCCCCAGGCCGCGTCGATCCACGCCCCAGGGAGTCGATCGGCGGACCGTGGATCAGCAGTTCCACATCAGAAGCCAAGGCGCATCGGCCCCCATCACTTCCCTCAGAAATGATTTGAAGCACTCTTTGACTCTCTTTTCAAGTCCTTTTCATCTTTCCTCGCGGTACTTGTTTCTTTATCGGTCTCTCGCGTGTTGCCTTAGACGGAATTCTGGCAGGTGGGGCTGCATTCCCCGAACAACCGACTCGTCAGTAGCGCCTCGTGGTGCGACGGTCGGTACAGGGCCTCTCACCCTCTCAGGCGCCCCCTTCGGGGACTTGGGCGATCCGCCGTGAGGGCGGCTTCTCCGGACCTGATTCGGACCAGTGGGGCTGGCCGGGTTCTGGTGGGCTTTCTAGGTTCGCTCGCCCAGTTACTAAGGGAATCCTTGTAAGTTTCTTTTCCTCAGCTTATTGATATGTAAACTCGGCGGGTGTTCACTTGACACAGGGTCGGCTATGTCGAGGTTCTCGGGCCTTTCGTGGTGCCCCGTCGAAGCGCCAGCGCGCGTTTCATGCGGTCTCCTCCTTATCCTGCGGGCGAGAAGGATCGGGGGATTCGTTCAAACACGGCTTGTCGGCGTGCATCAGCCGCGGGGCCAGTTTTAACCCGACCACGGGTGCGATGTTCCGGCGGGAGGCGATGTCCCTTGACTCCGGGCCCTTACTCGGCGGAAGGGTGGAAGCGTGTCTGCGTGGCGCCCAGGCAGAAGCGTGCCCTCGACCTAATGGCGTCGGGCGCAACTTGCGTTCAAAGACTACGATGATTCACGGGATTACGCGATTCACACCAAGTATCGCATTTTACTCACGTTCTTCGCCGATCACGAGCCTAGATATGGTGCAGAAGTCGTTTTTGTGGGTTAAGCGACCACGCCTTCCGCGCCACCGTGGCGGGCGGCGGGATAGCTGTTTAGATTGTATTTTCCTTGGCGTTTTCCGCGCAGGGAGTTCGTTGTTGGATCGGGAAGGTCCACGGCCAGAGACACCCCCGTAGAGGCGAGAGGAAGGCTACCGCGAGGCCGCGGATCTGGGCGGAATTGGAGGGCTCACGCGCTACGCCCTCGGCGGGTTGTTAAGACAACGTGTTCCGCGGGTCGTTCGGTCGATCGGTTCGACAATGATCCTTCGCGGGTTCACTACGGAAACAACGATACGACTTCTCCTTCCTCTAAATGATAAGGTTCGGACTTCTCTGCTCGTCGCGGTAGCGAACCGCTCACGTCGCGCGATGAACACTTCTGCCGGACCATTCAATCGGTAGGGCGGCCGTGGTGTATCTGAAAGAGGCGAGGGCGTAGTCAGCCTTGGTGATATTTCGCTTACTAGGAAATTCCTGGTTGAAGACGACAATTTACAATGATCTATCCCGTCACGATGGAAATTTCAAAGATTACGGGCACATGGCGAGGCTATAGACTCGTTGAATACATCCCGGTGTAAGCGCGCGTCTTTGACGAACATCTAAGGGCGTCCGCAGGACTGTGTACCTCGAACTTCCTTGGCTAGCGGCCATAGATCCTCAGAAGGTGGCTGCGGAGGATCACCTTCGCATAAGCTAGTTGCGGTACGAGAATCTCGTTCGTTGGGTCTTGGGACCGTCAGCTCCTGACTAAGAGCGACCATGCACCGCGCCGTAGAATCGAGAAAGAGGCTCTCGATCTGTCGATCCTTACTATGTACGGACTGGTAAGTTTCCGGGTATTAGTCGGAATTAAAGGCGGGCTCTCCACAGTGGTGCCTCCAAGTCGATTCCTTTAAGTTTCGGCCTTGCGACCATACTCCCCGGAACGAGCTTTGATTTCTCATAAGGTGCCAATGAGATCCACAAAAGCAACATCAGTGATCCTTTTGGTGGCATCGTTTATGGTTGAGACTAGGACGATATCACGATCGTCTTCGAGCCCCAAACTTCGTTCTTGATTAATGAAAACATCCTTGTGAATGCTTTATGGAGTTGTTAGGTCTTTTTTTTTTTTTTTTTCATAAATCCGAGGAATTTCACCTCGACTATGAAATAGATACCCCAGAAACATCCTGGTAATCATTACTCAGTCCGAAGGCTTGACCTGATAGAATGAAATCCACATGATGTTTATCCCATGCTAATGTATCATGGCGTAGGCTTGCTTTGAGGCACTCTAATTTCTTAGAAATGCCATGCAGACGACCGACCCGATTAAGACGGGAGCGCATCGCCGTTAGAAGGACAAGAGGGCCCAGGAGTGCTGAATGGCGGGCCAAGTAGGCCCATCCCCAGTCCAAACTCTGAGCTTTTAGCGCAACAACTTAAATATCTGTTATTAGATTTGGAGTCTGCGTTTCTTTGGCACAGACTTGCCCTCACGATGGATCCTCGTTAAAGGGATTTAGATTGTACTCATTCGATTACGGACAGAGCCGGTATTGTTATTTATTGTCACTACACTCCCACGTGTCGAGTTCGGTGAATTTGCGCGCTCTTGCCTTCCTTGGATGTGGTATTAGTTTCTCGGGCTCCTCTCGGGAATCGAACCTGATTCTGAGTCACGTCGATACCATGGTAGGCCTTTATCCTACCATCGAAGTTGATAGGGCAGATGTTGAATGATGCGTCATGCCGGCACGATGGCGTGCGATCAGGTCAGTTATCATGAATCCTTCGGAGGCGCGCGGGCATAGCCGCGTCGACCTTTATCTAATAAATGCATCCGCTTCGGAGAGTCGGGGTTGTGCCGCGTGTGGCTGCAGAATTACTACGGTTATCAGAGTAGCAAGTACCATCAAACAGACTATAAATGATTTAATGAGCCATTCGGTTTCACGATTCTGAATTAGTTCATGCCTGCGTACATGGCAATCTTTGAAGACGAGCATGTAATTTCTTGGCGGGGTCGACGGGTGGCATTCTTGTGCAGCGTCGAGCCGCGTACACACTGAACCCGCGATGGGTGTCGGAGGCTGAAATGGCCGTCGTGATATCTGGCGATCTGGCGATAGGCAGCAAGCTCGAGCGATAGTGTGATCTTTAGATCCATTACGTGTTAAGATTCAGCGTCAGAAACCGCGAGCCCATCATCATGGCCCATTGCGAAACCCCGCCGTAGTCACACGCGTGGGAGTACATGGGCCACGATGATCGGCTTACGGGTCCTGCCCACCGCCGAGAGCGGAGCTAGATGGAGAAAGCGACGTGAGAAAATTCCATCGGTGGGAAGTGACACGGGAACCATTATTCTTTGATGCGGAAGCGATTCAAGCGCTTTGTAGTAGAATGAGGAGGACGTGAAACTGATAGTTCGTTTACTTATGACGAGGAACTACCAACCCACGTACCCGAGCACCACTCACACGCCATCGAGGTTGACTTCAAGATGCACCACCTTGCCGGCGAAGTGACTAGTTGGGTTGTCTCTAAGAAGCACACGGAAGCAAGTGATGCCTTTGTAGTACCATTGTAGGCATGAGAAGAATGATAACACTATTTCAATGGCCGAATAGTTGGTCGAGCCTTGAAGACAAGCCTAGGCAATGAGATTGCAAGCTGGCGGTCTAAGCCACCATCTGAAGCTGATGAACTATCTTGGGAGGCAGGTGTACAGGCATGGCGCTAGTCTTGAAGTGAGGCACCGTATGCAGGCATGCACTCGGCGAGGCGCGTGCTGGGCATGTCATGGCCTTTAGTCCGGGCAGGTCATTGGCGAGCCCAGGAGGAGCGGAGTGCCTAGAGCGGGGTGTAAACGAACGCTTGCCTAGACGAGACCAGCTAAACGAGGAACCTTGCTGTGAGAGCCCAGCTAAACAAGAGGGACCTTGCCTAGTGAGGGCCAGCCTTAATGGGAACCACGCTGGGCATGACCGCCGTGCCACAGGCATGTAGTAGGGCTTCGTGCAGGCGTGCGACTGGAATGAGACAGGTGCTGGCCCGGCTGCGCGGACACCCGTGGGCAGGGACGGAGGCGTGCTTGCGATGTGGAGACATCGGGTCCCATGGAGCCGGACCGGGGCAAGCTGACATGGCGTCTTAGACCTTGGTCGACAAAGGCGCATGGGAGGAGAGTAACAGCGGGATCGTTGTCACGGCATCACGAGACGTCGGATGTCGAGGACTTGGGGGCATATGGGCGCACCCCGTGCCACGGAAGTGGCATGGGTGTGTGCAGCCCGGGGCGACCTGTGAGGCGAGTGCCTGGGCCATCGGCACCATGCCTAAACGGGGCTGCTAGTAGGGGCACCATGCTGGGGATGCCTTTGGTAGGGCATCGCGCTGGGCATGCCTTGGGTGGGCAGGCACCTTGCCCCTGGGCAAGACCTTGAGCAGAGGCACCATGGGTACAGGCATGCCTTTAAGCGGAGGCCTTAGTGGGTGCTGGCGAGAGGCCGGGTGCAGGCATGAACTGGCGAAGCAACGTGTTCAGGCCGTGCCTTGGCCCAGGGCGCCTGTCGGGGCATGCGCTAGGCGGGGCGCAATCGAGGCATGCACTGGGGCGGGGCACCATGCCAGACAGGAGCCTTTGGCGGGGGCAACTTGTCGGGGCATGCACTAGGTAGGGCACCATCTTCGAACCAAGGCGCTGGGACGAGGCACCACGTACGCAGGCATGCCTTGGGGCGGGGCACCACTGTCGAGGCATGCCTGTAGAGTAGGAGCACCGTGCCCGGAGACAAGGCACTAGTAGAGGCAACCTGTCGAGGCATGCTTGGGTGGGGCACCATGCCAGGAGCAAGACCTTGGGCTAAGGCACCTGTCTCCAGGCATGCCTTGGTAGGGGCACCACTGTCGGGGGCATGCCTTCAGTAGGGCATAATGCCGGGACAGGCGGAGACAATAGAGGGCCACGGAGTGTCTGGGCGGGTGCTAGGTAGGGACACCATGCCAGTAGTGCTAAATTGGGGGCACCGTAAGACGGGTGCTAGTGGGGGCACCGTAATACAGGCAAGGTACTAGACGAGAGCACCATGTCTGAAGCGGGTGTAAGTAGGGGCACCACAATGCAGGCATGCCGTGGTAGGGAGCCAGGTGTGCAGGCAAGGTCTTAGTGGGGCGCCGTGCCGAGGCGGTGCTAGGCCGCCCAGGTGCCTGGGGCATGCAGCTGGCGGACAGCGTGGGAGACGGGGCATGCCTTCGGCTCGGGTGGGGCGACGTGGGGGGCAGGAGACGTCTTGCAACATGGGGGAACGTCGAGATCCGTAGGCAGGCGGCCATGGGCCAAGCGACATGGCATCTTAAATGGCCCAGTCGACAAGCATTTGCGTGGGAGGAAGCGAGCAAGCGGGGTCATTGTGTGCAGCTGCCGTGATCGAATGTCGAGGGGCTTGTGGGTGGCATATGGCGCGCCCATGCCACGAGTGGCATGGGTGTGTGCACCTTCGGGGGCAGCACGCAGGGACTGCGTGCCTAGGCCGAGGTCTTGTTGTGAGCCCGTAGAGCAAACCACCCCCTTAAGAAACGATATAAACCTTTTGGAAAAATCTGGAGGAGACATCACACATGTGAGAGACATAATGGCGAATTTTAACCAGGAAGCGATTTTAGTCCATTTTTGAGATTCTCTTTATAATAATTATACATGACGAAAAAAGAATAAAAAAATTTGGGCCTTGAGGAAAATATTTATTTTTTATTTATTTACTAGAAAAATAGGGGAAAATAGGAAAAATAGGAGAAAATAGTAAAAATATTTTTAAAATTCATTTTCATAGGAAAAATATTTGGGGACCAAATTGATCGATTTGGAAGTGGAGAAATATTTTATTTTAATTTATTTGCGAAAAAATAGGCGAAAAATAGGTGAAAACGAGGGAAAAATAAGGGAAAATAGGGGAAAATAGGGAAAAATTGATTTAAGATTTGACTACTGGAATGCAATATTTGCTATAAAATATTAATATTTGATAATATTTTAAATGAAAAAGTAATAATTTAAATTTTTTCTCACAAAAATATAGGAATATATAGGGAAAACATGGAAAAGGTATTGAAAAACATTTTATGTCATGAGAATGATATTTTAACGAGCAATGAATGAGAAGAAACAATGGAATAGCGAGCATGGTTAGGGAAGCTGATTAAGGCATAAGTGCGGAAAGCCACGATATTGTCGGGTCTGATGGCATGGAGGGCAATAGGGTTGTGGCACCATCAATATTACTTAGAGGCACCCTATCAATATTGCAAATTACATTTCTTGTACGATGGAGCAGATTCTGAGTAGGCGTGTGGCTTACTAAGCCAGGGCCAGGTGTGTCATGGCGCGGCGATAACCTTTAGGGGCGGGCCGGGTGTGTGTCCCCAGGCATGTGAAACAACTGAGCCAGGGCCACAATAATCTAGGCGTGGCATGGCACTGGGGCGCCAGGGCCGGGTGTGTCCCAGGCATGACAAAGCGCTGAACCGAGGGGCCATATGTCTAGGCATGGCATAGCACTAGGCCAGGGCCAGGCGAACCCCAGTGTGTCACATGCACCAGTGAGCCATGGCACTAGGCGCAGGGCCCCGTGTCACATGCATAAAGCCATATGGCAGGCGCTAGGGCCAGGTGTGTCTGGGCATGGCGTGCCATGGCGCTGGGGCGGGCCCGGGTGTGTCTGGGCGTGGCGCTGTGGCGCTGGTGGCGGGGCATGGTGTGTGGGCATGGCATGCCATGGCACTGGCAGAGGCCCCCCGTGTCCTGGGCATGGCATGCCGTGGCACTAGGCGCGGGCCGGGTGTGTGCAGGCATGGCATGCCATAGCCTTGGCGTAGGGCATCGTGTGTCTAGGCATGGCATGGCATAGCCTGGTAGGGCCCCCAGTGTGTCTGGAGCATGGCATGGCATAGCACTGGCAGAGGCCCGGGTAGTAATACAGGCATGGCGCGCCATAGCCTTTCTTGGGGCCAGTGTGTCTGGGCATGGCATGCCGTAGCGCTAGGCCCAGGGGCAGGTGTCTGGGCATGGAATGGCACATTCATGATGAAATAAAGCCTCGACCTACAAAAGAAAACGATGTTTTTAAACTAGGGCGATTTTAATCCTAGGCATGGCATGGCATGGCCTTTGGCGGGGCAGGTGCGGCGTGCATGGGCCGAGATCAGGTGTCCCCGGGCATGTCATGGCCTGTGGGGAGCCTTGCGTGGCCAGAGAATCGCGGAGTGTCGGGGCATGCGAGGCCCAGGGTGGGTGCCAGCAGGTGCCTAGAGACGACACTTGGTAGGGGCAGGATTTCTGGGAGGCGTGCCAGCTAGGCCAGGATCAGGTGCTGGGCATGCCGTGGCGCAGGCCGGATCAGGTGCCTGGGCGTGTCGCGGCCAGTAGGGCGGGGCACGGGCGTGTAGGCGGAAAGGCACCTGGCCGGGCAGGTGCCGGGGCAGGCACTGGGGCCAGGATCACCTTGCTGGGCGTGCCGTGGCTGGGCGGGATCATGGTGCCCTGGGCATGTCGCCCAGGCGGGGGACCTTGGCGTGTAAGTGAGCCTTTTTGGTAGGGCAGGTGCTTGAGGCCGTGACCTTTGAAAGTGAGATCACCTTACTGGGCGTGCCGTGGCGCTAAGTAGGATCAAGGGTGCCTGGGCATGTCATGGCCTTTAAGTGGGAGTCATGGGTGCCCAGGCAAATGCACATTGCAGAACACAGGTGCTGAGACCATGACACTGGGCCGGATCTTGCCCTGGGCATGTCATGGCTATGTGGCCCAGGGCAGGTGCCCATGCCACTGGCCCAGGCCAGGGCCGCCGGGTGCCGAGACCGTGGCACTGGCGGGACCACTTGGGTGTGGCGTGTCATGTGTGGTAGGAGACAGGTGCCCAGGGCATGCCTTGCACTAGTAGGGGCGCCTGTGTGGGCATGGCGTAATCACTGGGCCATGGCCTGTGCAAACGAGGCCTTTGAGCGGGGGACCATGTCCCAGGCATGTCATGGCCAGCTGGGCCACGAGGGCCTGCTAGTGCCTTGGCGTAATGTCGTGGCATAGGCCCGGTGCCGTGTAGCGAGTGTGTGGGGGCTGGGTGCTTAGGCAAGCGCTGGGGCTGGATCAGTGCTGGGTGTCATGGGCCGGGGCAGGTGGCAGGCGAGCACTGGCAGAGGCAGGTGCTTAAGCGAGCACTAGGCTGAGATCAGGTGCTGGGCGTGTCATCGGCGGTAGGCCGGGGTGCCCAGGTGCCCGGGGCAGGTGCCCGGGCGTGTCATGGCCTTGGTCAGGGGCCAGGTGCCCGGGCGTATCATGGCCTTGGCCCAGTCAGGGCCGTGCCCGAGGCTGTCTGGCAGGCCCGGGCCAGGTGCCTGGAGCATGTCATGGCGGCCCCAGGCCCGGGCCGGAGTGCTGGCGAGAGCCTGGCGGAGTCCAGGTGCCCTGGGCATGTCCTTGGCACTAGGCCCGAGGCGCGGGTGCTAGAGCGAAGCCTGAGGCCGAATCAGGTGCCAGGCATGTCATGGCGCTAAGTAGGGCCAGGTGCTGGGCGTAATCATGGCATTAAGTAGGGCAGTGCACAGGCGACACTTGGCCAGGGCAACGTACAAGAAATGACTGCTTGGCCAGGGGGCCTTTGTGCCTGGGCAGAGCGCTAGTGGGCCTTGCGGGTGCCCTGGGCATGTCATGTGCTAAGAGGCCAGGATCACTTGGGTGCCTGGGCATGTGGCACTGGTAGAGATCAGGTGCCTGGGTGCCGGCGCTGGGCTGGCGGGGGCGCGGGTATTTGGGCGTGTCACGGCACTAGTAGAGACACTGTTATCCCAGAGCTTGCGACCACTGGCGGGGCAGCGTGACTAGGCATGCCATGTAGCCCAAGCAGAGGCAGTGTCCTAGCATGGCTAGCTTAGCATGGGGGGCGTAGTAATATCATGGGGTGGGGGCGAGCGTGTAATGGCGTGGTCGGGCCGCAAGGGACACCACACCATGCCTCGGAGCGATTACACCACGTGATCGAGGCAACATGCTGAGATGGGCCTTAAACACGTAGAGGCACCATGGCATAGCCAGGTGTCTGGCCTTAGTCGTCTTTAGTGCGAATCGCTTGTCTTGATTTGAGCAAGGCAATCGCGTCACCGATCGCTTCTCATTCGTTTAGCTTTTTTATTCCATCACGCATGCTTTGTCAAATCGGCCCGAGGAAGATTTGTTCCAGCGGTCGAGAATGTCGGGTACCACCGGGTAACGTTCGAACCTCTTGTCGGAGAAGGGATGAAAAAGGAAGCAGCGGGTGGATCAGTTCGAGGAGGGACGAATGGCGGACGACATAGAGAATCTCGGTGGATCGTGGCGGCCAGGCCACTCTTGCCGCCACGATACCCCGTCGGCGTATTTAGAGTCGTCTGCGAAAAGTTCTACGATCCTTTCGGTCGAATAATGCTTCAAGGCGGCCCACACGGTTTAATCCTGTGAGGACGACCAAGACACGTGCCTCTGGTAGGGCCTGCGAGGAAGTCGGCAATGTCGGGCGCGGGCGCGCGCGTCGTTTCTAGCGATTTGACTTAGGCGTTGATCGTAAATCCGGCGCCGCGGTAGCCAGCGCCACGGCTTTGGCAGTAGCGATGACGATTGTATGCGAATCAAGCGGTTCCTCTGCGTCGCTAGGTTGAATTACTATTGCGACACTTTGTCATCGGTAAAATTAAAACTAACTTTGTCTCACGGCAATTACAAGCCCGACTCCGCGTTCCTGGTGGTGGGTGAACGAAAATCCGACCTTAGTGGTCACGCTTCCGCAGTATTAGGAAGGCTAGGCATCGAAGGATCAACAGCGTCGCTATGAGCGGCTTGGCTGCCCGCAGGCCGAGTTATCCTGTGGTGACACCGACACCTCTGGCTTAGTCAGAGGTGCAAGGATCGATAGGCCACGCTTTCCACGGTTCGTGACCGTCTTGGAAATCGAGAATCAAACGAGCTTTTACCCTTTTGTTCCTACGAAGTTTCTGTTCTCGTTGAGCTCATCTTAGGACACCTCACGTTATCTTTTAACGGATGTGCGCCCGACGAACTCCCACACGACAATGTCTTGGCGGATCGGCGCCAGGTCGGGAGGGATGTTCCGCCTCAGATTCACGGAATAAGTAAAATAACGTTAAAAGTAGTGGTATTTCACTTTCGCGGATTCGGCTCCACTTATCTACACCTCTCGAGTCATTTCACAAGGTCGAATTTAGAGTCGAGCTCAGCCGGTCTTCTTTCCTGTGGTCTATGGCTTGTTCCTTAGTACATGGTTTATTGGGATAGTAGACGGGGCCGATTGGGAATCTAGTTAATCCATTATGCGCGTCACTGAATTAGATGGCGAGGCATTTGGCTACCTTAAGAGTCATAGTTACTCAGCCGTTTACAGCTTGGTTGAATTTCTTCACTTTGACGTTGAGCGGCGAAATGCGTGTATCGAGGACACCATCGCAATGCTTTGTTTTAATTAAATGGTCGGATTCCCCTTGTCATTACCAGTTAAGTCGGTATTCGGCCTTGGGGAAGGCCGGGAAGCGATTTTCGATCCGAATCCGGCCGACCGCGCGACCCGCTCGCCGCGGGAAGCGGCTTCGGCTTGATCCAAACTGGTAAACGGGTTAGGGCCCCGGGACCCCGTGCCCGACCCTCGAGCCCGATCCTTTTCCGGGATTCACGGATCCGTTTCTGAAGCTTCCGCCCCCGCCTACATTGTTCCATCGACGGAGAACATTCACCTTGGAGACCTGATCACGGTTATGGCGTCCCTGGCCGGCGTGGGAGGCACTTCGGTCTCAGTTTTCATGGGCCGTCGGGCGCACCGGAACACCGCCTTGTGTGCGGTGCTCTTCCAGTATTGGACCACACCTCGGTGGCAAAGAGGCGTTTCAGTGGGGCGGGCTGTTAGCGAAAAGATAACTCTTCAGAAATTTCCGGCGGCGTCGGACTCCTAGCGTTGCGGGTCGAAGCATGCGTCCGGTTAAGGGAATGTTAACAGATTCCTTTCGATGCTCGCGTCGTGCGCATATCAGACCAGGCTTCGGAATCTCTTAGGATCGACTAACCCGTAATGCAGTACCAGTTCATGGAACCTTTCCCTCTTCGGCCTTCAAAAGTTCTCATTTGAATATTTGCTGCTACCACGAGGTCAGCAGAAGCGGTAGCTCATGAATTTCCTTGGAGTTCTGCGGCCAGCCCGCGCCCTCTATCATCGAGGCTGGCCTTACCTCGCCAGAGATTATAGGTCGTAGCGGCCAGTATCTTCAATCCATTCGCGGGGCTGGATTGATTCGACGGGTGAGTTATTCTGCATATCGTGGTTGACTTCCATGACCAGTCCTGTTGTCTTGGTCGACCGACACCCTTTGTGGGTTCACAGAGTTAAGCCTTGATTAGGCCTGTAACCGGCTTAGGTTCATCACGCTCCTTGATTCACGCTTGCAAAATGGCCCACTTGGCTCGATTAGTGGCGGCACCGATGGAGCAAGCCGTGCGAATCCTACTGACAAAGTTGAGAATAGGTCGGGCGGTGCGTTCTGCGCCCGGAAATGCCTCTAATCGTGGCTGCAGATAGAACTTCGCGCGGGCTCCGGTATCTGAGGGAAACTTCGGAGGGGATTGACTACTAGATGGATTCGATTAGTCTTTAAGCCCCTATACCCCGATCGGGGCCGAGCGATTTGCGTCGATGCTCCGGCTGCGGGACACTCCACGAGTTTCCTGCGAGCCGCCACATTGAGGCATAGTTCGCGTCTTCCGGGTCGAAGCCAGTCGTTCTCACGCTCGAACCCCTTCTCGAGAGAAGATCGAGGTCGGTCGACGGTGCACCTCGAGGGGATCCAGCCCGATCGGCTTCCCCCTACATACGCCTTCTGGGTTTGCTAGCCGTTCGGCTCGCACACATCGTGGACTCAGCCCGGTCGAGTGTTTCAAGGCGGGTCGGATGGGAGCCGGCTGGCGACGCATCGCGGCGCCACGGGTCTTGGCCCGGGAGGAACATGCGTTTGCATTCCACGATCGGGGCGGCAGGCGTCTCCGGGTATGGCTGGCCGGGCCGGTCGCGGCGACGCGTGATCCGCCTTCCCGAGTCGATCGGCTGGGCCGTGGATCGTAGGTCCACATCCGGCCAAGGCGCATCGCCGCCCGTCAGCTTCCCTCAGGCAATTTCAAGCACTCTTTGACTCTCTTTTCAAAGTCCTTTTCATCTTTCCCTCGCGGTACTTGTTTTGCTATGAGTCTCTCGCCGTGGCCCAGCCTTGGGCCAATTCTGGCAGGTGGTACATTCCCAGGCAGCAGAGCTCGTCAGCGGCGCCTCGTGGTCACGGCAGTCCGGGCTGCAGCGGGGCTCTCACCTCCGCGCCCCTTCCGGGGACTTTAGGCGATGTGTGAGGCGCTTCTCGATTCTGGTCGGACGGCGGGACACCAGTTCTCAGCCCAGGCTTTCGGTTCGCTCGCAGATTACTAAGGGAATCCTTGGCAAGTTTCTTTCCTCAAAACGTGATATGCTTAAACTCAGCGGGTGTTGCCGCTGGCACGAATTGTTGTCGAGTTCTCGGGCCTTTCGTGGTGCCCCGTCGCGAAGCGCCGCGCGGGCTTATGGAGATTCTCCTCCCTTCCTCCCCTCGGACGAGGGGAAAGGATCGGGGTTCGTTTCAAACCACCGCTTGTCGTGGCGTGCATCGCCGCGAGACAGATTTTTAACCAACCACGGATGTGATATTCCATGGGAGGCCAATGTCGCTGACTCAGGAGAAGCCCTTACTGCGGCGGAAGAGGTGAAGCGGCGTGTCGCGTGACGCCCGGTGACGTGCCTGTTTAATGTGCAGGGGCGCAGCTTGCGTTCAAAGACTCGATGATTCCACGGGATTCTCTGATTCACAGAAACCTTCGCCATTTTGCTCGTTCTTCCCTTCGATCACGAGCCTGAATGCTCAGATTCTGTCGTTTTGTGAGTTAAGCGACCCGCGCCTTCCGCCTTGCAAGTGGCCAAGGCGGCGGGATGGCGTTGTTGTTAATATTTTCCTTGGCGTTTCCACGGGGGTTGGGTGTTGGATCGGGGAGGCGGTCCCACGGCCAGAGACACCCCCGTACACGGGCGAGGAAGGCTCGCGAGGCCCACCGTCCATCGAGAGCGGTGGAGGGCTCACGCCAGCTGCGCCTCGCGGGTTGTTAAACAGCGTGTTCACGGGTGGGTGGTCGATAGGTTAGACAGTAGTCCTTAGCGGGGTTCACCTCACGAAACCTTGATCACGACTTCTCCGCCTGCAAATGATGGGTCCGTTGGACTTCTCGCGACGTCGCGGTGGCGGCGTCTGTCGGCGCGATCAGAACACTTCAGGACCATTCAATCGGTGGGAGCGACGGGGCGGTGTGTCTGAAGGCGGGGCGTAGTCAGCGCGCTGGTGATGACTCGCTTACTAGGAATTCCTCGTTGAGAGACCAACAATTGCAATGATCTATCCCATCGATGAAATTCAAGATTACCGGAACTGTCGGCGGGCTATAGACTCGTTGAATACATCGGTGTAGCGTGCGACGGGAACATCTAAGGGCATCACGGACTGTGTGCCTCAAACTTCCTTGGCTGCGGCCATAGTCCCTCTAAGAAGCTGGCTGCGGAGGATCGCGCCCATAGGCATTTGGATAGCGGTACGAGGTCGTTCGTTAACGGAATTAACTGAGACAAAATCGCTCCACCCGACTAAGGCGGCCATGCACCACCACCCATAGAATCAGAAAGAGCTCTGGGTGCATCGATCCTTCACGTATGCGGACACGGTAAGTTTCCAGTGTTAGTCAGGTGGCGCGGGCTCCTCCCTGATGGTGCCCTTGTCGATTCCTTTAAGTTTATTGCTTGCGATATACTCCCCGGAGTTGAAAACTTTGATTTCTCATAAGGTGCGACGAGTCCTAAAAGCAACATCGTGATCCACAGTGGCCATCGTTTATGGTTGAGACTAGGACGAGTATCTGATCGTCTTCAGGCCCTGACTTCGTTCTTGATTAATGAAAACATCCTTAGCGAATGCTTTGCGATTGTTAAGTCTTTCATAAATCAATTTCACCTCGACTATGAAATCCCGAATGCCCCATTGTCCTGTTAATCATTACTCCGTCCAGAATGACACAATAGAATAGAAATCCTATGATGTTATCCCATGCTAATGTATGTTAGCGTAGGCTTGCTGACGCTCACAATTTCTTGAAATGCTTGACCACCGGAGGCCACGACCGACGATTAAGACCGGGAGCGCATCGGCCGTTAGAAGGAGACCAAGAGGGCCGGTGCGCAGTAAGGCGAATGAGCCGACCCATCCCGAAGTCGACTCACAGGCTTTTAAAGCGCAGCAACTTAAATATACGCTATTGAAATTTGGAATTCTGCGGTGTGGCAGGACTTGCCCTCCAGTGGATCCTCGTTAAGGGATTTAGATTGTACTCATTCCCGATTACCAGGACTCGAAAGAGCCGTATTATTATTTGTTATCCTACCTCCCAGAGTGTCGGGATTGGAGTAATTTGCGCTCTTGCCTTCCTTGGATGTGGTAGCGTTTCTCGGCTCCCTCTCGGATGAACCACAATTCTCGTCCTTTGTCCCGATACCATGGTAGGTGTCACCGCGCTATTTTTCGACCCAGTGTGCGGCGTCCCAGCCCTGTTTAGACGGTATTCTCTGTCGATCCTTTCTCATTGGATTGTCCTCGGCTTTTTCTTATAGTCGCTCCATCATGTCGAGCGCTAGATCTACATGAGAGCTGACCCGCTGACCTACAGCGTATCTTCCTACCGACCTTTGCTCTTGTTTGGCATCTCGCGTGCCTTTCCTTTCGTTCTTGACTCGCGCCTTGCTCTATAACCGTGCCTCTCGGGCACGCTCGCGGCTCCCGAAGCCTGACCCCCTCGGAACACTACATTTGAAGCGACTACTCTCTCTTTGCACGAAGGTCAGAGTATCACGATGGCCCTCACAGCATGCTCATTGCGTAGGCCGCTGAGCTCTGCACGCCGCTCGTGCATTACGCTCACCACTTGCCTCCACGGGGTGTCTCAATATTGTGTAAGCGCCCAAGCCACGCTAAGGCATCGTGCCGTAGCAGCCACTCATCACGCCGTTATCGACCCGAGACTCATTACGAGGCGGGATGCCTCGGAAGCGATCTCGATCACTCGGCACGGCTGCTTAGTGCATGTCTCACTTCTGACACAAGCCCCCATCTTGCAGGCATCTCGATCCTTGCGGCCTCTGCGAGTGAACTCCATTACGCGAGTTCCATTGCCTCTCGAGGCATTACATTACATCGTCTGTTAGGTCTTGCCTGTCGGGCCTGACGGCGTATGGGCGATATATCGACACGATCCATCTGCCCCTCTATGGATGGCTGGATCACTTTCATGTCTTATGTTGGTAGTTCGCCACACCTTGGGCTCATCGGAAGCGGCCGGCAGGCCGGTTGTGCGGGGTAGGCTGACACCTGAATCCTAGTGCATATTTACGAGATGACTCCTACGCTCTAAGGTGATTCTACTCTCATACCCCTGCTCCCCTGAAGCATTGGAAACCCTCCCATTGCGCTCATCTCGAGCCTCGGCCCAATCCTCCACAGGACTCTCCTCCATGAAACCACGTCGACACATTTTCTCACGGCACACTCTCTCGGTGCCGGCTCGGTGAAGCCGCCTGAGTGTGTATGAGCTCTCCCCTACTCAAATCTTGCACGCCCTGGGTACAGGTCTTCCTAGTATTTACCTCTGAAGTCTTCTGTCTTCTCTTCTTTGTCATCCACTAAGGTCTCTCTTGCATTACACTAGCCCAGAAAGGGACGTTCGAGTAAAGGAGATCGACGTAACAACCTGCTTTATGCTCCGCTCTAAAGCATCCGAAAGTAATCGTCCTTTTAGCATATACTTAGTATCCTAGTAAACACTCCTTTTTGCTATACTAGGCAGTAATTCCCTTACATAACAGATCTCGAAAACATCTTCTTCACGGGCTTCTCACGCGCTCGAGAATCTGCCAGCACCCACATGCGGAGAATGCTCTCATTGTGTCACCTCTTCGAGCATTCTCCGCAGTAAAGTTTACTCGATCCCATGTCTTGGCTGATGCTTCAGCGAGTCACGGGCTAAAACTCAAATGGGCTCGGTCTTTGGCCTTCCACACATCTCCATGAGGCCCCGAGGTAATGCGCGACTCATGCGCCTTATTCTCACCTTCTAGCGATGCTTCCTATGATGTTCGGCAACGACATCCTAAGATCTAAGATACCCACACTCCTGAGTCCTCCTTATTGTAAGCTCCAATCTCTCACGGGCTTCCCGCAACATGCAGGTTGTACACTTCTTTAACGACCAATTTTCTTGAACATTCCATCACACGGATGTTCACCCACTTCTCTCTAAGTAGTCTCTGTTGATCTCCTCTCTCTGCGGTACTCAGCACCACCTTAAGATCATCCACTAGCCATGTGAGGTTCTCTTACGCCAGACATCCTCCTAACTTCCACGCTCTCCTGTGAAGCTTCCTGATGGTCTTGTTCTCACAGGAAGTCATCTTCCTCCCCCACCTCAGTGGGGCGAATCCGGACTCCTGATTGCCTCCATTTCTCCTTGAAGGACTTAAGAGCTTCTCCACTCTCTTCAAGACGGTATGATTTTCTCAGGCTCCTCCTGAAATCCATTGTCCGATCTTGAGCAACGACGTGAAGCCATTCCCTTTGCGGCCTCTACTCGACGCCGATTCACGCCTACCACAGTAGGCTATCTTCAAGGTCATCAACTGTCGGAAGTCTCCAGGTACGTTGATATCCCTTATTACAATGGCGAACTCTTTCATTTGTTCTCGATAGAACCCCCTCGCGATTCTTCAGGAGCTCTCATGTAGGTAAACGAAGATGAGATTGACTCATCCATCCCATCTTGTTAAGGTTTCCTCCTACTATCCCGACATGCAATCAAAAGCCTGTTCTTCATCCCTGTCTGTCTTGATTCTTTATCAAAGCATAACATTCCCTTCAACTACAAAGTGTCGATCACCTCTCGATCCGCTGCCACCATGTGCTTTAGGAACTCACTCAACATTCAGATCCAAGTCCCCCAAGACATCTCTGCTATTTCTCCCGGAGTAGTTCATACCTCCCCTCTAGAGGTTCTACATCCCATAGCTTTCGATCCTCTTGAACTTGACCTTCCAATGCTTTACCAGTGAACTGCCTTTGATAATCATCCTGACAACAATGCGTCACGAACCTGACTCGGTACCGCACTACGGCCCTCCCACTTCTCACGCCTCTGGTCACGAAGCAAAGTGTCGGGAGTAAAACTTTGATCTCTTTGTCGTCTCTGATTCGTAGGTCACCTCCATTACTCAATCTTTTCAAGGAACTCTTTCCCACCTTACATTCTGCGAGGCATCCATGAGCTATCTCTCGCTCTCCGGCCTTATCTCGCTGTCGAAATTTGGAGTGCGATGATCTGACCACGCACCATAGGACTCATGCTTGGTTCCCATTTACATGTCCCTCGACCACTCTTGTCATGAGGCAATGCCGCAGATATTTCGTGCCTCACAGTGTCCACACCTCGATGTTTCACTGGAGATGACGGTATTCAACCATTGACCTCTTGTATACTCCATTCACGAGGCCTTTCATCTCATACCTCTTATTTTGCGGTGCTTAACTACCTTTGTCTCGGTACATCCAACATCTGCGTAGGGCCACTCTTGCCTCGGTCTTGTCTTCCTTTTCTGACAAGGTGCTTCATCCTGTTTGCTTCTCGATCATGCAGTGAGGCACTCACTACGCCCAGTCATGCTCTTGTTGAGGTAACTCCCCTCTTTCTCGGTCTCAAGAAATAATTCCACTGCAGTCCCCCCTGCAATCACTGGATTCCTCTTAAGCCGTCACTCGGCGTCTTTTAAATCTTCGACGCTGACTCACTCTCGAGCCTCAATAAACGGAAGTTCAGTCCTCTGCCCTCCTGCTTTGACCTAACGCGTGACATGAGCTCTTTTTGCTATGGCAATACATCTCTTGGCTCTGCGACGGCCATCTCTGGCTCTTGCGACCACATAAACTCGGCTCTCGGCTGAGTTTTCGACACAGGACTGTGGGTAACCTGGCTCTGGCCGTGCTCACGATACGAGTATCCTGCGCTATTTTTCGACCCGGCGTGTGCGGCGTCTAGCCTCGCGCTAGACCAACCTTCTCACATCGATCCTTTCTCATTGGATTGTCCTCGACTTTCTTATAGTCGGCTCCATCACATGTCGAGCGCTGGATCTCGCGAGGCGCGACCCAGCTCGACCTACAGCGTATCTTCGCAAAAGCTTTGCTCTTGTTTGGCACATCTCGCGTGCCTTTCATGCGCTCGTTCTACGGCTCGCGCCTTTGCTCTATAACAAATGCCTCTCTCAGGCACACTGCTTGACTCCCAAACCTGACCCCCTCGGAACACCATCTGTTTGAGCAGCCTACTCTCTCTTTGCCTGAAGGTCCGTATCTCAATGGCCCTCTAGCATGCTCATTGCGTAGGCACTTTGAGGCCTGCCGCGCCCCTCGTGCATTACGCTCTCACTTGCCTCCACAGGGTGTCTCTAATATTGTGTAAGCGTTAAGCCCACGCTAAGGCATCGTGCCCGCGCGCTACTCATGCATCGTGCTCGACCCGAGACTCATTCTGAGGCGGGGGATGCCTCGACGATCGATCCTCGGCACGGCTACTTAGTGCATGTCTCACTTCCTGACACAAAAGCCCCCATCTTGCAGGCATCTCGTCCTTGCGGCCCCTCTGGCAGAGAGGTAGGAACTCCATTCTTGTGAGTTCATTGCCTCTCAAGGCATTACATTACATCCGTCACATTCGATTAGCACTTTTTGTCGGGCCTCGACGACATATGGGCGATATATCTCAACACCCGATCCCATCGCCCCTCTCGC
This sequence comes from Tetrastigma voinierianum, assembly GCA_016808115.1. NCBI lineage: Eukaryota > Viridiplantae > Streptophyta > Magnoliopsida > Vitales > Vitaceae > Tetrastigma > Tetrastigma voinierianum. The sequence continues at coordinate 79,728 of JAEQBH010006077.1, forward strand.
GGATGAGTGGATACTTTCATGTGCTATGTTGGTTGGTTTCGCCTGCCTTGGGCTCATCGGAAGCGGCCGACTTAGGCCCGGTTTGTGCGGGGGTAGGCTGACACCCCGTCCTGGTGCGTGACCTACGGACAAGCTCCTCTCGCTCCTAGGTGGTGCACTCTCATACCCTGCCTCCCCACGAAGCGTGAAACCACTCATTGCGCTCATCTGCTTGAACTCTCATTGTCACTCACGGACTCTCCTCACGCCAAACCCCGATCAACGCACATTTTTCTCACGGCACCTCTCGATTGCAAATCGGTGAAACACTTTGAAGTGTGTGTAACGGTAGGCCTTTATCTGCGCCAGTGATAGAGGCGGATATTTGAATGATCTCACGTCAGCCGGCCGCGATGGCCGGAGTCGCGATCCGTCGAGTTATCATGAATCATCGGAGCAAAGGCATAGCCCGCGTCGACCTTTTATCTAATAAATGCATCCCTTCCGAGAAGTCGGGGTTTATTTGCGTATTAGCTCTGCAGAATTACTACGGTTGTCCAAGTGGCAAGTACCATCAAACAAGTATAAGCGATTTAATGAGCCATTCGCGATTTCACGCGGTCTGAATTAGTTCATACTTACCGCATGCATGGCTTAATCTTTGAGACAAGCATATGACTATTTGGCGGGATCAGCCGGGTAGCATTCTTGTGCAGTCGGAGCGCATGCACCTACCCTTTAGACCCTGATGGGTGTCGGGAGGGCAAGCGGCCGATCGTCATTACCTCTGTGTCTAGCGATGAGCAACAAGCTCGAGCCCGATAGTGTGATCTTTAGATCCGTGCAGTGTTAAGGTTCGCGCGCCGAGAGCACGAGCCATCATCGCGGCCCGTTGACGCCGTAATTCGCGCGGCGTGCGAATTACGTAGACACGATGATCGCTTGCGAGTCCACTGCCCCCGTGGCGGTAGATGGAGAAAATGACGATCGAGAGAAAATTCCATCGATTGGGAAGGCAACCACGGGGAACCATTATTGCGATGCGAGGAGCAGTTGAGCTTTGTAGCTAGAATGAGGGACGTGGGGCGATAGTTCGTTGCGCGAGGCAGGAGCCTACCCGACCAACGTGCAGACACATCCGCAGCCATCGAGGTTGACTTCAAGATGCACCACACACGAGCCGTGACTAGTTGGGAGTTGTCTCCTAGAAGCCTGGAAGCAACAAGTGATGCCTTTGTAGTACCATTTGTAGGCATGAGAAGAATGATAACACTATTTCGAGCAAGCCAGGAATGGTTGGTCGACAGCCAGAGACAGAGCTGGGCGTGAGTTGCAAGCTGCGGTCCCCAAAAGCCACCATGTCTGGCTGATGAACTATCTTGGGGGCAGGTGTCTAGGCATGGCAGGCGTAGTCTTGGCAGGAGCTGTGTGCAGGCATTGCGCTCGACGAGGCAGGTGCCCTGGGCGTGTCATGTGTAGTCAGAACCGGGTGGCAGGCGGAGGCACTAGGGAGGCGGGTGCCTGGGCGAGGCCCAGAGCCGGAACCTTGCCTGGGAGGCGGGACTAAACCCGAGGACCTTGCACAGGCGGGAGCCTAATGGGAACAGCGCTGGGCATGGCCTTGCTGCGCAAGTGCTGGGCCTGCGCCAGGGCTTCATGCTGGCGTGCACTGGGACAAGACGCAGGTGCCTGGCCGGGCGCTAAGCGAGACACCATGGCTAGGGGGCGAGGCATGCTTGCGATGTGGGGGAACGCATCAGGTGCATGGGCTTGGGAGGCCCGAGTAATGACGCGTAAGGCGTCTTGGGCTAGCAGTCGACAAAGCTGCATGGGAGTATGACGGGATCATTGTCTGGAAACATAGTGTCGGATCATCGAGGACTTGGGGGTGGCATATGAGCACACCCATGCCCTGAGTGGCATGGGTGTGCAATGGAAGCCTTGTGACGACGTGCCTAGGCCGCTCTGACACCATGCCTAAGCAAGGCACTAAGTAGGGCACCATGCCTATGGGCATGCCTTGAAGTAGGGCATCGCCTGGGGCATGCACCCAGCCCAGATGAAGGCACCTTGCCTAGAGCGGGGCCCAGAGGCGAAGGCACCATGGTGGCGTACCTTTAAACGAACCTTGGCGGGTGCTGGCGAGGCCACAGTGCTGGGCATGAGACTAGGCCAGCAGGGCAGCTGTTGTGTAGGCAAGCTCTCCTGCCCAGTCTGCTGGGCCTTACTGTCGGGGGCATGCACTAAGTAGGGCACCATGCCAGACAAGACACTAGAGTAGACAACTTGTCGAGGCATGCTGTGAGTAGGGAGCACCATGCCAGGCGAATGTACTAGGCGAGGCACCATGTCTGGGCATCGTCTGTTCAGTGAGGGGCACCTGTCGGGGGCATGCAGCTGAAGTAGGGCACCATGCTTGAGACAAGGCACTAGGCCCAGGGCAGCTTGGCGAGGCATACCTTTGGCGGGAGAAAGCACCGTGGTGAGGCCAGCAGACGAGGCACCACGTCTGGGCATGGCAGGCGGGAAACACTGTCAGGGGCATCTTGACTAAGTGAGGCACCAGTGCCGATGTGAGAGCAAGCCAGGGGGGCCACTTGGAGTGTCTAGGCAAGGGTGCTAGGCGAGGGCACCATGCCCCAAGCCCGAGTGCTAGGTAGAGGGCTGCCATGTCTGGGCAAAGGTGCTTAGGCAGGGGCACCATGTCTTAAGGCGGGGAATCTGGGCAGTGCCATGTCTGGGCAGGGTGTGGGTAGGGCCGGGCGCCTGTGCAGGCTGCCTTGGGTGGGGGCCAGGTGTCTGGAGCAAGGTGCTAGTGGGGGCACCGTGCCCGGACGGTGCTAGACAGGTGCCTGGGGCATGCCTTCAGGCGAGACAAGCGTGGGGAGCAGGGGCATGCCTTCGGCTCAGCGACGTGGGGGCGACGTGGGGAGGCGAAGGAGGCATGCTTGCAACATGGGGAGCGTCAGTCCATAGGCAGGCGGCCATGGGCAAGCGGCATGGCATCTTAGGCAGTCGACAGCGGCCCGCGTGGGAGAGCAAACACTTGGGGTCATTGTCAGCTCTGCCGTGATCGTATCGAGGGGCTTGTGGGTGGCAGCATATGAGCACGCCCATGCCACGAGTGGCATGGAGTGTGTACTGCCGAGGGCAACACGCCAAGGCTCGATGCCCCTGGCGAGATGCGCTGCCAAGCCCATAGGCAACCACCCCCCTTAAAAATGATATAAGCCTTTTTGGAAAAATCTAGAGGAGACATCACACATGCTTGAGGGAGACATAATGTGAATTTTAACCGGGAAGCGATTTTAGTCAGTTTTTGCAGATTCTCTTTATAATAATTATACATGGCAAGAAAAAAGAATAAAAAAAATTTGGGCCCTTGAGAAAATATTTATTTTATTTATTTACTAGAAAAATAGGGAAAATAAAGGGGAGAAAAATAGGAAAATAGTAAAAATATTTTAAAATTCATTTTCACATAGGAAAAATATTTGGGACCAGAATTGATCATTTGAAGTGGAGGAAATATTTTATTTTAATTTGTTACTGAAAAATAGGCGAAAAATAGGTGAAGCAGGGGGAAAATAGGGAAAATAGGGGAAAATAGGGGAAAATAGGGGAAAGAATTGATTTAAGATTTGACCCCTCTTTGGAATACGATATTTTACTATAAAATATTAATATTTGATAATATTTTAAATGAAAGTGATAATTTTAAATTTTTTTTCTCACAAAAATATAGGAATATAGGGAAAACATGGGAAAAGGTATTGAAAAACATTTTATATCATGAGAATGATATTTTGAACAATGAATGAGGAAGAAACAATGGAATAGAAGCAGGCATGGATTAGGGAAGCGATTAAGGCATAGTGCGGAGAGAAGCCCTGATATTGTCGGGTGCGATGGCATGGAGGAGACCAGTGAGGTTGTGGCACCATCGATATTCTTAGAGGCACACCTCGATATTACCAGTACATTTCTTGGCACGATGGAGCGGGTTCTGAAGTGGGCGTGTGGCATCTTGAATGAGAGACGCGGGTGTGTCATGGCATGGCGGCCCGATAGCCTTGGGCGGGCCAGTGTGTCTGAGCATGATGACAGCTGAGCCAGGGGCCCATGTCCTAGGCATGGCATGGCCTTGGCGGCCCAGGAAGCCCACGGGTGTGTGCAGGCATGACAAGCGTAAGGCAGAGGGGTATATGTCTGGGCATGGCATGGCGCTAGTAGAGACCCCGGGCCAGGTGTGTCTGTGCATGGCCGCAGCACTAAGCCCAGGGCCAGGTGTGTCATGCATAGCCAAGCCATAGCGCTAGTTTGCATGGGGCCACAGGTGTTAATACGGGCATGGCATGCCATGCCTTGGCGCGGAGAGCCCCAGGTGTGTCTGGGCATGTGGCATGCCATGGCCCAGGCGTAGGGCATCGTGTGTCTAGGCATGGCGTGCCATGCCCAGCCGGGGCCCGGGTGTGTCTGGGCATGGCGTGCCACATGTGGCGCAGGCGCGGGGCCCGGGTGTGTCCCAGGCATGGCGTGCCATGGCTGCAGGCGAGAGGGCATGATCATGTCCGAGCAGCCAGCCAGCCTTGGTGACACGTGTAATGACTTGACTTGGCGCCCAGTAACTCTTGGGTGTCGTGTATGTACCATGGCGCATGGCGAGACACCATAGTGTGTCTGAGCATGGCATGCGTAGCGAGAGCCAGAGAGACGGTGTCACAGGCATGGAGATGGCCGTTCATGATAGAAATAAACCTCGACCACAAAGGAAACGTGTTTTTAATTTGGGGCGATTTTAATCTGGGCGTGGCATGGCATGGCACTGGTAGGGCAGGTGCGAGGCATGCCTTGCCAGAGATCACGGAGTGTCTGGGCATGTCATGGCCGCAGTAGGGGAACGCCGTAGCCCGAATCGTAGTGTCGGGGCGTAACGAGGCCTTGGGTAGTGCCGTAGTGCTGAAATGACGCTTGGTAGAACGCGCGGTTCTACCAGGAGGCATGCACTGGGCCGAGATCACCGTGCCTAGGCATGCCATGGCCTGGCGAGATCAGGTGCCCTGGGCGTGTCGCTAACTGGGGCAGGGGCACCAGCGTCTTAAGTGACACTGGTGAGATGCCCAGGTGCCGGGCCGTGACACTGGGTGAGATCACCTTGCCTGGGCATGCCATGGCTATAAGTAGAGATCATGATGCCTGGGCATGTCATGGCACTAAGTAGGGGCACGGCGTGTAGGCGAAGCACACAGGCCCGGGAACATAGTGCCCGGGCCGTGATAGCTGAGTGAGATCATATGCTGAGGCATGCCATGGCACTAGAGTAGGATCAGTCTTTTGGGCATGTCATGTGAAGTGGGACAGATCAGCCAGGCAAGCACTGGCGGGGCAGGTGTAGGGCCATGAGCCAGAGTGAGATGCTTGCTGGGCATGTCATGGCGCCTTGAGGCGGGGTGCCGTCTTGTGCCATGGCGGTGGGCCAGAACACTTGGTGCGGCCATGGCCTTTGGCCAGAGACTTAGCAGGTGTGGCGTAATCATGGCCTTAGTAGGGCCCAGGTGCCAAGGCATGCCTGTGGTAGGGCACCACGTGTGGGCATGGCGTAATCACTGGAGCCATGGCACCTGCAATGCAGACGGTGTAGGCGGAGGACCATGTCTGGGCGTGTCATGGCGGCTGGGCCACGAGGCCAGTGCCTTGGCGTGTCATGGCCTTGGGCGGGGCCAGGTGTGGCTGACACTGGCCCAGGGGCACGGGTGCCAGGCGAGCACTAGGCTGGATCAGGTGCCCTGGGCATGTCATGTGTGGGCAGGGCAGGTGGCAAACGAGGGCACTGGCGGGGACGGGTGGCAGGCGAGCAATGGAGCTGGATCACGGGTGCTGGGCGTGTCATGTGTGGGCCGAGGCCCCGGTGCCGGACCCCGGGTGCCCGGATGTCGCGGCGGTCAGGGCAGGTGCCCGGGACGTAATCCGTCGACCTTGCGGTCAGGGTGCCGGTGCCCGGGCGTGTCCGGCCCAGCCCCCAGGCCCGGGCCGCGGGTGCTGGGCGTGTCGTGGCCTTGGGCCCGGACACGCGGGTGCCTGGGCAAACCTGTTGGAATCCTTGGTGCCTAGGCATGTCATGGCCTTGGGCCCGGCGAGTGCCTGGGCGAAGCCTGTTAGGATCACTTAGTGCTGGGCGTGTGCGTGGCCGCTGGTAGGGGGCCAGGTGCTGGGCGAGCCTTAGTGGGGGCGCGTGCTGAGCGAGCATGGCCAGGGACCTTTGTGCTGGGGCGAGCAACGGGGCCCAGACCTTGCGGGTGCTGGGCATGTCATGGCCACTGGGGCGGGATCAGGTGCCTGGGCATGGCCTTTAGTAGGATCTGCGGGTGCTGGGCATGCCATGGCACTGGGCTGATAGAGTGGCGAGTATTGGGCGTGTCCGCGGCACTGGGCGAGCCGCGGTTGTCACAGGCACGACTACTGGCGGGGCGGCGTGAGGCTAGGCATGCCGCTGGCGCTGGCAGGGACGCGTGTCTAAGCATGGCCCTGGCTTAGCATGGGAGCGGCATGTAATATCATGGGGGTGGGAGCGGAAGAAGGCGTAATGGCGTGGTCGGGCCGCAGGGACACCACACCATGCCTCGGGCGGTCTGCCACGTGATCGAGGGGCAACATGTCTCTGAGATGGATGTGACACGGCCCAGGGGCACCATGGCATAGCCCGGAGTGTCTGGCCTTGGTCGTCTTCAGTGCAGAATTAAGCTTGTCTTGATTTCGAGCAAGGCAATCGCGTCACCCAATCGCTTCTCATTTCGTTTAGCTTTTTTTTTTATTCATCTGGCATTAGCTGTCGTCGGCCGGAAGATTTGTTCAGCGGTCGAGAGCTCCCCGGGTACCACCGGTGCGTTCGAACCTCTTGTCGGAGGGACGAAAAAGGGAAACGCGGGTGGATCGGTTCGAGGGGGAGGGACGAATCGGAGCGACATAGGGCTGAATCTCAGTGGATCGTGGCAGCAAGGCCACTCTGCCACTTACAATACCCCGTCGCGTATTTAAGTCGTGAAAAGTTACGTCACTTTCGGTCGGAATAATGCAGGCGGCCCACCGCGGTTTGTCAGGGACTGACCGAGACCACGTACCTCACGGGCGAGGCTGGTCGGCGTCAGGCGGCAGTTGCGTGTCGTTCTAGCCGGATCGACTTAAATGTTCGATCATAATCAGCGCCGCAGTAACCGGCGCCATGGCTTTAAAGCCAAGCGCGATGACCAAATTAATGCGAATCAATGATTCCTCTCGTGTAGAGTTGAATTACTATTGCGACATCATCGGTAAATTAAAACTAACTTTGTCTCGACGGAGTACAAGCCCGACTCCGTTCCTGATGGTGGGTGAACAATCCGACACTTAGTGGTCTGGCCTTCCTGATGATAGGAAGCCAGGCATCGAAGGATCAGCGACGTCGTATGAGCGCCGTTGCCCGCGAGCCAGTTATCACGTAGTACAACTTCCGGCACCTCTGGCTTCAAATTAGGAAGGTCACAAGGATGCGATAGGCCACGCTTTGCAGTTCGTGTTCGTGCGGAGATCGGGGAATCAAACGAGGCTTTTTACCCCTTTTTGTTTCCACCGCGAGGATTTACGTTCTCGTTGGGCTCATCTTAGGACACCTGCGTTATCTTTTAACGGATGTGCGCCTGACCAGACTCCCACACAATGATGTCTTGGCCGGATCGACGGCGCATGATCCCGGAGGATGTTCCCATATAGATTCGGAATAAGTAAAATAACGTTAAAAGTAGTGGTATTTCACTTCCTTGGATTTCGGCTCCCATATCCACACACCTCTCCAAGTCATTTCACAAAATTGATTTGAAGAGTCGAGCTCAGCCAGTCTTCTTTCCACGCGGTCACGCGACGGATTTCACTTGGGTGTGGTTTATTTTGGATAGTAGACGGGGCGATTAGAATCTCGTTAATCCAATTCATGCTGGCGTCACTAATTAAGATGTGAGCGTTTGCTTTACATAAAGTCGCAAATTTACTCCGCCGTTTGCATGCTTGGTTGAATTTCTTTGCTTTGACATTGAGCCTTTGGGCGGAAATCCGCATTCGCGTGAGCATCGCGGGGAGACCATCGATACTTTGTTTTTAGTCATGATCAGATTCATATCCAGTCACCGATTCGTCGGTATTGCGGCCCGCGGGGAAGGCCGAGAGGCCAGATTCAGTCAGATCCCGGCCGTACCTTGTGCGACCGCTCTCGCCCGGCGGGAGGCGGCTTTCGGCTGATCCAGCCGACGGCCGTGAGTTGAGTTTGGGACCGTGCCAGCCCTCGAGCAATCCTTTCAGGATTCTGGACCATTTCTTGAGCTTCCCGCCTCGTTGTTTCCGCCGGCGGGAGAGTACATTTCCTGTGGAGCCTGATGCGATTATGAGTCTGACCGGGCGTGGAGGCCTCAGTCCTCGGATTTTCATGGCGTCGGGCGCCGCGGACACAGCGCGGCGTGCGGTGCTCTTCGGTATTGGACCACACCTCGGCTGAGCGGAACTCGCGGTGGCGACTGTTAAGCGAAAGATAACTCTTCCGAGGCCCTCGACGGCGTCTCCGGACTCCACTAGCGTTGCGGGTCGAGCCGCGTCGGATGGTCCGGGAATGTTGCAGTTCCCTTTGGTACTCGCGTGCGTGCACGCTAGACAGGCTTCCCAGATCTCTTAGGGATGACTAACCCATGTCTGAAGTCTTGGATTTCACTGGAACCTTTCCCTCTTCGGCCTTGAAGTTCCTCATTTGAATATTTGCTACTACCGCAGGAATCACTTGCAAATGGCAGCTCAGCGGGCTCGCCCGGGGTTTCTTGTGGCCAGCCGTAACCTCCTACTCATCGAGGCACGGCCCTTGCCTCGGCCAGTAGGAGTATCGGTCGCGGCAGGCGCCGACCCATTTCGGGGCTAGTTGATTCGGCGGGTGAGTTATTTTACACTCCTTAGCGGATTTGACTTCCATGACCACCGTCCTGCATCTTGTCGACCCGACACCCTTTGTAGGTTCCTAGGTTAAGCGCCTTGATTAGACGCCGTAACGGCTTAAGTTCATCCGCATCCTTGATTAACACAAAAATGGCCCACTTGGAGCTCCTGGATTAGTGGCGGCTCAATGGAACGGCGAATTAATCTGCCTGTTTAAAGTTTGAGAATGGAATTCGAGGGCGTTCTTTAGATGCCTGCAATCATTTGACTTTGCAGGTAGAACTTCGCCGCGGGCTCATTATCTGAGGGGAAACTTCGGGAGGAACCGGCTACTAGATGGATTCGATTAGTCTTTCGCCTATGCAGTCGAATGACGAGAGCGATTTGCCCACGTCGGTATCGCTGCGGGCCTCCGCAGAGATTTCCTGCAGCCGCCCCGCGCTAGGCATAGTTCCTGCATCTTTGGGTCGACGAACTGTCTCTCCTCGAACCCTTCTCGGAAGATCAAGAATTCGGTCGACGATTGCACCCCTCGAGGGGATCAGCGTCGGCTTCCCATACGCCTTACCCAGGGTTTTACTAGCGGGTGACTCGCACATGTCGGACTCCTTGGTCGGAGTGTTTCAAGATGAGATTCGAATGGGGAGCCTTCGTAAACGCCATGAGCGCCAGTCTTAGAAGCACGCGGAACATCTTATTTGTTGCATTCCGATCAAGTAGCGAAAAGTGCCATGGTGCATGAGCTACAACTTGGGAGGCTTGATTGAGCCGATAAGTAAGGTAAACAGTGATCTCAGCGGACGAGTGAATGTGGACTCACATCAGTAGAGAGGCGTGCGCATTGTCATTTCTCACAAGACGGCTCAAGCCTCTTGGAAACTCTCTTTTCAAGTCATGCTGTCTTCCTGTGACCTTGTTTGCTATTGGTCTCTTGTGTTGCTTGTAGGGCGAATTTGCCCAGGTCAGCACGTTCCCCGAATGGCAGGCTCGTCGACGGCGCCTCGTGGTGCGGCGAGGAGTCAAGGCAGCAGAGGCTCTCTGCCCTCTCGGCGCCCCCTTCGGGGACTTAGGCCGATCG
>JAEQBH010006078.1:0-292234 GCA_016808115.1 Tetrastigma voinierianum
GCTTTATTTCCACTTGACTTATAACAATGATCTCACAAAAATATGTATGATCTGGGATGGAAATAGGCACGTGTAGATCACATAACATGCAATTTCCATGCTACACATCCATGCTTGATCGATGTCGTTTGGTTATATTGATATATGTGACCATTGATAAATCTAGTTATGATATAAATGTAACGAAAATTACTTTGATCCTATATTGATATAATCATTATTGTGGTTGTTTGCTACGCTGTTATGATATCAAATTTTTTAAGACTCAGTAATATATGTATAAGGTGTAATATATACCATGGGAGATTGTTGGAAGAATAATAGTGGGCCCACATATGTTATTAAGTGCTATTATATAAATTTACCCATAATAACAGTGATCTAATTAATGTTAAATAATGGGTTGAAGCATATAATAAAGTATGATATATTATGTGTAGATACCAAATAGTAAATTCTTGATTTTATGATGGGCAAAATAAGAATATTACTAATTAGGTTTTTCAAGGTTATGATCCCCTATATATACGTATTATGTTCTTTCTAAGCATCCCATCGCCGTAGAACCTAAAGTGAGTGAATCAAACATACTTATTACAAGAAGATCCAGAACTACAATCTTCAACAACCTATCGATCCGTGTATGTTTTGGGCATTTACCGGCAATATTATTATTCTTAATGTTTTATTGTTAGATCTTGGGAATATTTTGTTTGATTAGAAAATGTATAAATATTGTTGGTCATATATAGATGATTTCGTTTTTAATCAAATTATTCAACAATAACAAGGAAAGAGATGTAATTTTAAGAATCAAAGTAAAGAAACACAGGCGCGTAAGGCTTTGATCGATGTTACTGTTTTTAAGAAGATATTAATAATGAAGCAACATGAAGTATACAGTTAATTAATAATTATTTTTGTTTAATTATACAAATATCTATTCATCAAACAATTTTTCTATTTCCAATACTTTATATACAATTAGGTTTTCTATGGTTAATAATGTGTTTAACTAATTGGTTCAAATTAATTTCTTCTTTTAAAAGAAAAAATAAATAATTCGCTCAAATTATATCTAAAATATAGAGTACCAATTTCACACTAATATAAAGGGATTTGATTAAATAACCTTAGAAAAATCAAATGTAATCCTCCATCAATTTTTGACATTATTTTTGATGATAATAATTCATTATTTTCTAATTAATAACCCTTTTAAATATACTTATAAATACATAAAATGATGAAGGATATTTTTATCCACAATAAATCATTTATCAAGAAAAAATATGGAGAATGTTGGATTTACAAATTTTGTGTTATTTGAAGTCTTTTAACCAAATAGTTTTATAATAAATAAAAGCAAGTTAAGATATCCATTGCAAGTTATTTTGCTATATACAGCACACACAATTTTTCTGATCTCATATTTGAATATATAGATGGTGTGTTTCAGCTAGTTAATTTTCTCCATAAAATGCAAATAGGTTGCCAAACCCAAATCGAAAGTCTTTATTTACAGCGATAAATAAATTGGTCAAACTAGGTGAAGAATTCTCCTCCACCAACTCCAATATTTCGCTATCAACTTTGGTCTGAAATCACATTGTTTGAAGAGACATGTCTGATAATCCAGCACATAGTGCCAAAAAATTAAAGTCATGCATGGATTCTATTGATATTACTTGACAAGTTTCCTTGCGAACAAAATACTACTACGTTGTCATGCAAAGTGAACAGATATAAAAAAATACATAAGTCGAAATAGTAAAAAGTCGAAGGTAATCGCTTTTTAATACAATGTAGTAAATTGTTTTCATTGAGACTTAAACCCCTCCCCTCCCCATGTCTTGCCTTTAACGAACGCTCTAACCAACTCGAGATAAAGCCGTGGGACAATAGAAATACATATTTAAAAAATGAACTTAGTATTTAATACTATTAAACCTTATTCAGCATTCACCTAAATAAAAATTGTATTGAACATTAAGTAAAAAAACAAACGCCCCAAAGTGTTTCCTCTAAAAATATCATTTAGAAAAAAGTGAATTTTCAGGATCTTAATCATGATAGGTTGGAGTTCTTAACCACCATCGGTTTTCTGCTCCTCATGTATTTTCATCAATACATATTAGGTTTCTTAGAATGACAAACATAAAAGACATGACCCACTTCACATAAACTTTACGATATTAACTCAAGATGAAGTCCTGATTCATTCTCAAGAGAGAATTTTCGAAGGACCTCCGAGGCATAATCCTACAAGAGTTAAATAAAAACCAAAAAAGAAGCGGTAACAAATTCTATTCTAAAACAAAGACCCGAAAAACCTTAATTAACCATAAAAAATAGCTTGAGATCTACCTATGATATCTCAACTGATGAGAACAACTTTTGATCTTCAATGGGAGTACTCTACAATCTAAAGATTCAAAAAGCTAAAATTACTTCGGAGCAAGATCTCTAACACAAAAAAAGACTTGATGTCCAACGACTTATGTTGTGCTCTATTTTTCTCATTTACTATATTTATGTAATTATTCTTAAATATTTTTCTGAAAATAATTGAAAAATTACACACACACATATATATATATATATAAACATAAACACTGAGGAGAGTCCAATTTCATCATTTCTGTCATTAATTAGCCTTCCAGAAGCTTATATAAACATAATGTTTCATCGATGCTGAGAAGTAAGCAAACTTCATTTTCTGAAATGTTCAAAGATAGTACTTGTTCCATTCATATTTGAACTGAAAAACATAATATGAAGATTTGTCAAGTAACATCAAGGTTATTCTAGGTATACTAGATATATACCAAAATCGTATTAGCTAGGTAGACAAAAGCCAAGAGATGCATGAAACTCATGAACTGCTAGGTGGAGGTGGTGAAGGTAATAAGGGCGGTGATGGCCACAGCAGGCTAGCATCAGGTAGTCCCGGAGGCACAGATGTTCGACGCAAATTCTCGTCTAGAGGATGACGAGGTTGCCATATGGGGCTTTCAATTGGATAGTCATTCCATTCCCTCAACAATCGATTTGAAGAAGCTGCAGCAAAATCCGTGTTAGAAGCAGGTTCTAAGGGCTGCGCCATCGCCACATGGCCCTTACTTGTGTGACTGGTCTGTGATACCACAGTATGAATTAAAATAATTAAAAGCAAGTAAAGAGCATCCATTGCAGTCACTTAATTTGCTATGGAATAATGCTTGTTCTTATGTATATGTTATATAGATAGAGCGTCTGTAACCCAACTTGATAAAGAAATGGGACCAAAGTAGTAGAGAAATAAATTTTCCATCAATGTGAACATTTGGCCACTTTCCAAGACTATAGTGTAGGAATTTCAACAAATTGTTTGAAGTTGACATAATTAATTAGACGTCATATCTAATTTCCAATTGTGTGGCCAGATATATATTTCATGTTATTATTATTTTAAGTGATTTGATTAAGAGGCACGAAAATGTAATTTAAAATCTATTATTTATGCTCCTTTTTACCTTATTTTAATGAGGAGCAGCGTCCTTGTTTTTTTTTTTTTTTGTAAAAATAACGTCTTTTTTTTTAATAAATACATATAATGATATAAATACATGAAATGAAATTTTTGTTTTTCAAAAATGGGGTTTCTTCAAATAAAAAAAAAAACAAAAAACAAAATGGGAATGCTAAATTTGCAAATTTTGAATTTTTTAACCATTTCTTTAACAAACCAAAGAGTCATTAGTGCTCAAAAAATCAAAGCAAGCAATGAATTGAATTGCATAGGCTTGGATGTTACTTCTTTGAAAATAAAATTAACGTGATGGAAATTATACTCTTCTCCATTTCAGATAGTCATATGTCAGAAGAGTAGGAAGATGAATTTGTGTACCGTGTACAATCAATTATAGTTATTTATACTTAATTGTTAATTATCAAAAAATCTATTCATTGATTTTAATACTCCCTATAGAAAATATCGAAAAGGTCATGTTGATAAAATATGGATTAATTTCATTGGTTCAAATTATCAAAACAATGGAAGAATTTTGGCACAATTAGTATAACAGAAATTTTCTAAGACGAAAGATGGAAATAAAAATAAATTTGCATCCATTCACTTGGATGTTGATCTACATAACCAAAGTTTGATTAATGAATATTGTTATTATCATACAATGAAGCTTGGTGATTATTTGATTTTTTTTCTGATGAAAAAGGAACTTGTTATTATAAGAAAACTTGGCAATTGGAAAGGAATTAGCATAGAATGAAAAGCCGGCCCAATAGTTGCTCATATAAAATTTAAGTTATTTACTTATAATGATCAATGGTATGTAGTCATAATTCTTCTTCTTGATTATCTTCTTCCGAGATATGGGGTACTTGATTTATAACTTTATGGTGATGTTGTCACAGTTTTAGTTTTTTTAAATCTTTTTTCATAATTTGATTTTAATTTCAATTGAATTCTTTTTCTATAAGATGTGGGAGAGCAGTGAAGGAGGGGGGGCTATAGGATCCCACTCAAGTCGACTTGGGTATGCCTATATTTGGTCAGATATAAAGCAATTTTCAGGGAAAGAGAAGGACGCACACAACCTTTAGGCTTGGTTTGAAACCTGCAAAGTATTAAGGAAAGAAAACGTGAAGGAAAAAAAATTGGAGAATAATAAAAAATAAGTTTAAACTTAATAAATTAATTTTATATGTTTATTTTAACTTTATTTTTATTTTTATTTTTTTGTTTCTTTCTATTACATAAGTACTAAGGAATTTTAAAATATGTAAAAATTTTAGAATTTTTTATTATATTTAAATTTTTTTTATATATTTTCCAATGAAATCAAATATGAGAAAATTAATTTCATTCATATTTTATTCTTTTTTTTTTGTCAAGCCATGAGGTGTCTTGAATGGGCCTGTGCACACATGAAAGACACCTTTGTCTAATACTTTTTCGAGATTCCAAACGGAGCCTTAATTAATTACAGATGCAGAAAGGAAAGGCTTTGATTGCTAACTGAAAAATAAAATTTTTACGAACATATCTATAAATAAAGTTAAATATTACTTAGAAGTGCAATTCTTGGTCTGATCCAACTTAAACCTAACTAAATATTTGAGTGATTTAAGACAATTATTTATAGTCCATGATGTCTATTTTAAGTGGTAAAGTACTCTTAGTTAAAACAAACAAAAGGGCATAGGAAGGGAGTTCCAAGTTTAGAGTTAGTTTAATTACTACCTTGTAACATTACCATTAATGCGGCAATGTATGTGAAGAGAACGTATCCCCACTTTCTCTGTCTCATTAATTTTTGTCTCACGAGTGAGAAAACCTTGACAGGAGAGAGAAGCCAACTCCAATTCATATAGATGGTTTAGCTGGTTTCAAAGACTTGTTAGAAAGGATTTTATGTATAACTTCAAAATGGTCGACAATTTGTCTACAATGATATTCATATCTCATAATATATAATAAAAATTTCTAATATATTTATTTGCATGTGATCTCTGTCGACTTCAAATGATAATATAATACCCACCCCATCCAGGGTCAAGTTTAACAACGATTCAGGTGGGTGTCACGGTATCGGCGCCGCACCGTCATGTCCCATTTATCGGGATCCATGAATTTAACGAATCGGACCAGTCTCGCACGTGCGGGAAGGCTTTATCAATCTGACTGTATAACAATTACATCCACATGACCCGCATCAGGGCTCGATATACCACAGGGTCATTCATGAGTCATAGAGATCACTTTACCCCATTGACCATACCACACGAGATACTATACATGTGGCTATGTAGTGATATGTTTAAAGTTCAATTATACAATCTTATACAAAATGATATATTAAAGCGATCGTTCTAATATACGCCCACACAAAAATATGGTCCAAGCACATCGGCTTACTTTATATGTGCGGTCCCGAATGTGGGTCGATGCTTTGCCTGACTTTGAAGGGTCCACGGCGTGGTAGGCAAAGCTAGATGCGCGATAATCTCTACCGAGAGTTCTTCCGCTAAGTGCTAATACAATGGTGAAACCAAACCCATGCATCCAGTGAAAATGTCTACGCAGATGTGTGTGTGTGCATGGAATGTCTTCATGCCCATATCTAGTCACTTTCAGACTCCTCGCATGCCTATGCGAGTGTGACAGCGAATCCGCCATTAGTACCAATGACACACATGTCTTCAGTTATATTGGCTCACCAATACCCAATGCAAGTGTCAATGGGCAACTAATCGAGAGTCAATCTAGAGCTCTATCACCTGACTCAAAGTCTATGTGATAGCGTGTAGTGTCTTATTTAGACGCTTATAACTTTTCGAATCACACACGCGAGGTCTCTTCTTGCCCCATGTTCCGTGATAAACATGACTATGTCTTCTTTGGGCAACAACGGAACTTTTGGATGCCACGGGTCTCTTACTTAATGTTCAAGCTTTTCACCTTAGGGGATTAACGGCCCCTTTCTTGCTCCGCGCAACACACATTAATTATATTTCACTTTATGCTTTGAACTGTGAGTCATTTATTGGACGTCGTCCAAAGTACGAGTTCACTATCCATTCATCAACACAAATGATGGATGACCATACCCATGCACACACACACCTAATATGTTGATGTCCTATGCATACAGTGCTAATGTCATTGCTATTTCTCATGTTACATGTATGATACACACTACATGAACCAAAATTCTCATCGATTTTACTTCATATCGGTGTACAAACATATATTGCAAGCATATAAGTTCCATATATTTTGTCTATCCCATATATGAATATCGTATCAAGCATATTAGCATCCATCAATCCATGACTAAACAAATCTTGTCATCTGACCTTCCTTAGAGCTATTCATGGCAATTCCCTACCTAATAATACAATAGCCTACAACATGCCATGCAATGAGTCATGTCAAAACGACTATTCACATCGACCTGACCAAGCGACACGCATACTTGGTGCAAAACATAGATTTCAGCAAAGTTATGATCACCTACTATCTTCCATAGACACATGGCTGGAATTTTGACTCAATGGGCTTTCCATAGAGTTCAAGAACACCCGAAACGGAGTTCAGACGAAGAAGTTATGGTCGTTCGAAGTTGAAGGCCAACAATAAGAAAATGTGATTGTGTCCCACCGGAATTTTCTCTCTTGCACACCCATAGGCGTGAGCATCACTTTTATTGAATTTTTGAGCACAAGGGGTCAGAATTTGGATATACCTATTTCAAGGAGATATGTTCTCTATAAGTCCTAGTTTACCCGCGAGAGAGTTGAATCTTTCGGTCGGATGAGTGACAAACTAGTTATAAGCGAAACACAATCATGGGGTTGGAAGAGGGGAAGAGCGGAATGACAACTCCCTTGGACACACATACCCTTAGACATAAATTCGCCAGGAGTAGGAGAAAAACCCTACCTCCAAATAGCGTGATTTCGAGACACCACCTTTTCTCAGGTTTAGTGAAATCAGAACCTTGGACCTTAAGCGAAATCTTATGATTCGATACCCGTGTATGGCTCGTCATGTAAATGACTTTAACTCTCGACTCTTAGAGTTCAACGACAAAACCTTGTAAAATCATTTGGAAGCTTGCTTTTTTTCTCCCCTCCTCTCTCTCTCTCTCTCTACAGCGTTTTGTTCTAGACCAAATTGTGAGATATTTTTTGATTTTAGATGTTTATAAACGAGACGCGTGGCTCACATCGCGCCACGTGTCACATTTCCACTAGTCCGTTTCGCAGGCTTGATTTATTTGATAGGTTTAAATTACAATATATCTTAAATTGAAATTATTTGAATATTTGATATTTTATGCGATTTTTCTAAAAATCCCGTTTTGGGGTCATTCGATACCACTGTCGCCTTAAAATTCGAGAAAATCAAGCCGGTCTCGAATTTAATGAAGTCGTCCCCAGAGTGGCTAGATTTCGCGAGATGATTTCAACAGTGGTAGTTTCATCATCCGAGATCTAGAAAATTACAAGTTTTAGCTTGTCCATTTAGAGCAAAATTACCATTTGCCTTCTAACTAAATTTAAAATTTTTAGCTTTCAGTCTTACGAGATAAGTTGCTACTATTTTGTTTGTAATTTTTAAATGTTATCAAGTAAAGTGATCATTTTAAGAAATAATATTTATGTACACTTAGAACAAAAAATCATGTATAGTAAACATATTTGTAAATGAATGAAAATAAAACAAAATTATCAAATTTTGACTTCTTTTTCTATATATTTTAGAATTAGTTAGTCAAAACTCAGTTTCCCCTTTTATTTATGACTTTTAGCATCTTTAACAATATTTTCAAGATGATTGTGATGAAGGAAATAGAACACATGAGAAACGAAAGAAAATCGAAAGTAGTGGGATGGAAATTTTTTGCATGCATTTATTCATTCATGAGATGACTATTTATAATAGTCTTATTGTTAGGCAACTGCTCGTTACTCCACTAACCCATTAAGAAACCCTTCCACCCACAATTGCTATAAATAGAGCACTAACAAGAAAACTATTGTCCACTAATGTAGACGACCAAGTCTCACTTGACTTAGTCTTATTATTTGCACGTAACAGGCCGCCCCCCTTAAAGATCCTTGTCCTCAAGGATAAAATTGGGATAGGACTTTGCAAAGCGCCACTCATTTTCCCATGTTGCATCTCTTTTGGGGCTCCTTTCCATTTGACTAAGATTTCAGATTTCGGACCATGCTTCCCCTTTTGAATGACTCGTCGATCCAGGATGGCTTCAGGTTGGGGAAGAATAACATAATCATCTCACACTGGAGGGAGCTGACTAGAAGCTGGAATGAGAATAGGACCCAAATGCTCGCGCAGCATGCTGACATGGAATTCATTATGAATTTGAGAATTTTGAAGCGTACTTAGATGTACCGCGAACCCACTTTTCCATAATCTTGTAAGGACCCAAAAAGCATTGGAATAACTTCATAGAAACACGAAAAGCCACACGGAAGTTTGACGTATGGTCAAAGCTTAAGATACACGTGATCACCAACATAAAGTGGACCTCCACACCGTTTTTGATCTACATGACATTTCATCCTTTGGCCAGACCCTTTGAAGGTTGTAACACGACTCGCAAAATGGTGTCACGGTCACGGAGGTACTCTCATCAATTGTGAAGACGGGGAGTACTTAGTGTAAGTCGATAAATGTAGCGAGGAAATGCATAAACAGCTTTGAGATAGGGTCATTTGATGGAGGAGTGGATGGATGTATTATAGCTGAATTTAGTCCAAGGGATCCATTCGAACCACTGCCTGGGTTGGTCACCTACAAAACATCTTAAGTATTGTTCCAACGTGCAGTTCACTACCTCGGTCTGGTCATCAATCTGGGATGATAACTTAAACTCATGCAAAACTTAGTTCCTTGTAATTTGAAAAGTGCTTTCCAGAAAGAGCTTATAAATACCTTATCCTGATCACTAACGATGGATGTAGGGATGTCATGGAGGCGAACTATATTGGCCACGAATGCCTTGGCAATTGTAATTGTAGTGTATGGATGTTTTAAGGCCATAAAATGGACGTATTTGGTTTGGCGATCAACCACTACCATGATAACAATATGACCGTTGGATGACGGTAATCCTTCAATAAAATCCATTGATACCTCAGTCCATATCCGACTAGAAATGGGTAATGGTTGTAGTAGGCCAGCTGGCTTCATGGAATCAGTTTTATATTGTTGATGTTCATTAGTACATTCTTCGTAGAAATTCCTTCACAGTTTGATGCAAGTTAGGCCACCAAAAATTGAGCTTGATTTGAAAAAGGGTTTTATTAAACACAAGGTGCCCCCATAGGAAAAGAATGACAATCCACAATGATCTGTTGGATGAAGGTTGAAGTGGGGCTTAAGTACATTTTGTTGTTTTTGAACTAAATCCCATCTTGTTGCACAATTTGATGAGGGTGTGTGCAGCTCAACCTCTTATAAAAGGGTCATGTTGTATCTTGTGTTATTAATTTTGGCGCTAATTTGCATGTAGTGAAATGGATGGCGAAATTGACCGCCTGAGGAGAGAATTCGACAACTTGATTTTCAAGTCCACACTTGTATTCAATTTCATAGTCGGCGTATCCAGGATTTTGGGAAGCCCGTGGTCTATCTTTGGGAGTGGTGATTCGCTGCTCAGTAGATACTTAAGGCTCTTTTGATATGTGCGGACTATAAATTGTTTATTGAGAAAATATGGGCGCCATTTTTGAATTGACTTGACAACAACCAACATTTCCTTCTCATAAGTATATGACTGCAAGGCAGATCCTTTCAAAGCCTTACTAAAGTATGTTATGGGTCGGTTATTTTGAGAAAGGATCGCTCTGATCCCAATTCCACTAGCATCACATTCAATCACGAAACGTTGAGAAAAATCTGGAAGGCATAGGATAGGCGATGATGTCAATGATTATTTTAGCTTAATGAAACTAATGCCACTGCTTCACTCCACTTAAAGCTTTCTTTGGACAATAGTTGATTTAACAGGGTAGCTATACATCTAAAATGATGGATAAATTTGCGATAATAACCTGCTAACCCAAGAAACCCAAGCACTCCTCATATTGAGGTTGGGGTTTGCCATTCAAGGATAGCTTTTATTTTTGTGGAATCTACAGCCACTCCCTATTCTAAAATGATGTGACCTAAATAATACATCTGGAGAATGCCAAATCTGCACTTTGTTTCATTAGCAAATAAGTGGTTAGTCTTTAAAATAGTGAAAACAACTCAAAGATGCGAGACATGATCCTCCCATGACCATGAGTACACTAAAATGTCATCAAAGAAGACTAGGATGAACTTTCAGAGATAAGGGTAGAAGAGGTCATTCATGAGGCTTTGGAAGGTGGAGGGTGCATTTTTAAGGCCAAATAGCATTACTAAGAACTCGTAGTGCCCTTATCTAAAGGTGGTTTTGGCGATATCTTCCTCGTGTACTCGAATATGATGGTACGCAGCTAAGTCAACCGGAGAAGAATCTTGCTCCATGAAGCTCATCGAGAAGCTCATCAATTATGGGGATTGGATATTTATCCTTGACTTTAATATGGTTCAAAGCTCGGTAGTTAACACAAACTCGCCAATTGCTATTCGCTTTCTTGCCCAATAGGACTGGTGACGAGAATGGGTTGTTGCTAGGCCTTATAAGTCCTAATCGCAGTAGTTCTCTCACCAATTTTGCTATTTCGGATTTTTGGTAATAGGGGTATCAATATGGTCTCATGCTCATAGGTTTAATGTTTGGTTGTAGGGGAATGCGGTGATCGTGTGACCTTCTTGGGTGTAAGTTGGTTGGGGATTTGAAAAGTTTCGAGAATTCCGTTAGAAGACGGGATAAGTCTGGTGGGTGGAGGCTTGGTTCACAAGTATTGGGAGAGAGTGAGATTTGGAATAGGAATCCAGTACCTTGAAGACAGTTGAACTCCTTATTGGATAAGGCTTCTAGAAAGGCCTGTTTAAGCCCTTGAAATGTGTAAGGTTTTCCCTTCCACTTTGTATGTCATGGTTAACTTCTTGTAGTCCATCTCTATTGGCCCAATGGTCTCAAGCCAGTGTACTCCTAAAACTAATTGATAAGTTGCCATAGGAAGCACATAAAAATCAACAGTAACGGGTGTACCTTGGATGTGGATGGTGAGTGCTTGGCACAGACCCATGGAATCTATTTGATCTCGATTGGCTATCATAACCTGAAACCTTTTACTCTGAAGAACAGGTAATTCACATTTGGTCACTATGGCTTGGTCAATGAAATTATGAGTGCTACCCCCATCAATGAGAACAACCACACTTTTGTTTCTGAGTTTGACTAGCACACGGATTGTTTGAGGGTGATTGGATCCAGAAATGGGGTGGAAAGAGATCTTTGACATGCTTTCTTGGCTCTCAGGTTCGATCTTGGCTAGTTCATCCTTGTCCATGCCCGAGTCATTAAAGTCTTCTATCATGAATAATTGAGGACGTTGACACCAATGGCCTAGGGAAAACTTTTCATCACAATAATAGCATAATCCTTTCTCTCGACGTTCTCAAGCCTCTTGATTGGTGAGACGTTAGGCGGCCCCAGTTAAAGTTACCCTGCTTGCATAAGTGGAGGACCCAGTACTCGAGTGAAATAGAAGTTGCTCTTGGTGCTGCTATTGGGGGTTGAAAGCGACTCAGATCAGATGGCCCCTGATACGTAGCTGGTTTGGTCGTGACTGAGTCGTCAAGCTCATTAGCATCGGCTAATGTTTGAGGTTGCTTAATTTTTACATCTAAACAAACGTCATCTCAAAGTCCTACAATGGAACAACCAACAAGAAATGTCTCAGGTAAGCCATCAATTTGGTGATAAATGTTTTTGAAGGTCTCTTGATAGGCTGCCACTATAGAAGTTTGTTGAAGGCGAGTGAGAGCTTTATAAGGGTCTTCGTAATCTCTTAGTCCAAAACAAAAGAGGACTGCTCTGGTGAATTCATTCCAATTTTGTGGTCTAAGGAATTTCATGAACCATCAATGACATTTGTAAAGCAATACCCTCTAGATGAAAGGAGCTCTGTTGCACACGTTGTTTAGAACTGATGTTCTAAAACTCAAAATACTGTTCAGCCTTGTAGATCCAGGCCCCGGCAGAAACCATCCCAGTTAAATTTTGGAAAGTGTAGCTTTAGATGGTGAAATTGGCGTGGCGGTAGTGTGTGGGACCTCTCGGTGTTAGTGGAATGGGAAAGTCTCGCAAAGAATTGACCTCTGTCGAGAGGTGATTGGGTGGATCAGAGACTTTCAAGGATTGAATCTCAGTTAATACCGACTGTAGGGCTACGTTGTTCTGTTCGAAATTGGATTCATCTTGAGAGACAGAAGCATGAACCTCATCACGGAATTCGACGTGGATTTTCTCACAGTTGTCCATTCTTTGCTTCCTACACACTTAGAACCTAAGCTCACATTACTTGAATTTATGAATTATTTTATCAAAATTACTTTTAATTATGATTATTTATATTAAAATATATATGATTAGAAAATTAGAAATTTTTCGATGTTTTTCTAATACTGTGAAGGCCATTGCTGCCCCAAACATATAGGTTTCAAAAAACTGAACTAGTTAAAAACTTGATTACATTTTAAACCATACTCCTTCCATTAGGAGGGCGAGAAACGAGAGCGAGAACTAGAAAATCTTGCCTAGTTGCCGTCCTAATGAGACTAATATAGAACCCGGATCTAATGTTTCACTAAAAATGGTTTGAAACCCCGATCCCTTGTCGAGAACCAACGGTGCAGCGACGCCCAGTTCAGGGATCAGTTAACAGCCCATCAACCGAAAAATTCATGGATGTGGGTAACCCGAAGCCTGCTCCATGAAAAATCAGAGCGGGAGTCTCAGCGCTGTGCGGGGAGCTCTACGAGATACAAACTGTCCCGACATTTTACAGGCCACAGGGTCCACATAGGATAAATAAGGCAAAATGGCCGCAGGCTCATACATCAATACTCGCAAAATATATCCCAACCAACTATATTACATGGTTAAAGAGTTAATAAATCACTCTTAATTCAAACATATATTAAGAGTTAGAGTTTTAATACATGTTATAAAAAATGAAAATGCCAAAGCCACAATCCAGCTTTCTTCTAAACGCGGCCTCTAGTGAGCGTCGTCCTCCTATGCACTCCCTGTACCTGAAATAGTGATCCCTCGACAGGGTGAGCAATGCCCAGTAGTGATAATTTCCTACATAAGGTTACTCCCGCCTAAGTGCACATGTCATGGCAAACAATCACACTCGAAAATGCATGAATCCTACTTGAATGTCTACATGCACAATCCATGTCTCGAGTCCTCACTTGAGCTCCCTCATGCTAAGCCAAGCTGCGAGGAAAACATCATTTTCAAAACAAAAAAGCATTTTGTTCTTGAGAGAACACACTCTAGAGTTTCGGTAAATACATTGAATGACCCTCAGGTGAATTCTTTGGGTAATTCTACGAGCTTGGTCATGGAGTCACACCTCGAGATGAAGCTGTTGAATGACTCTCAAGCGGTCTTCGGAAAATCTTACGCGAAATTATTCACTTGTCGTTTTCAAATTTTCTTTTATTTTCCTTCATATCAATGTCACACCTACATCTAGTGCTGGTGCATATGGAATGCATTATGCCCATTTCAAAAATATTCATGCTAATATATTTTTCATGTATATATTAAATTAATTCACACAATTCTATGTTATTCCAATTCACAATCAATACTTAAAAATTCAGCTCACATTGGCTAATAAAAAATCCAAGCAATTCATTTTGAATCACCCAACAACAACAAAAATCCACCTGACAATCCATGAGCGGTGAAAGCACGAGGTTGGTCTTGTTAAATAAAGCCACCCCTTGATGAGGATTTCTTAAGCTTGGTTCTAAAGGTTTGAGACCAAAATCGGCCATTCGGGCCTCAAATAATCCTATCCATAAAATGGCTCTTAGCGAAAGAACAAACCAAGTAGGAAAAGAACCCTACATTGGATTTGTTGGAGACTCCCCTGAGAGAATCGGTGCCCACAATGTAAAAGCCTCGCCTCGTAGAAACGACTTTGCTTCTTGCTCCAGCGAGGCGAAGCAGGTGAGGCATGAAATCTGAAAGAAGTCACTCTTTCTCTCTCTAAAATCTGAAACCACAACTCCTTCACCGTTTTGTGTTTCCAAAATGAAGAAGAAAACTATTCTTCTTTTTGTCTTATTCACTTAAACATTTCAATTAATTCCATTTATGTCCTTTCATTTAACTATTTGACACATGGCTTAATCTAAGCCATTCATCTCCATCATCTCACTAATCATGCAACATGTGTCACATGGGTACATGTAGTAGGTGACTTTTTTTTACATCACATGTCTTTCACGAGTCGTTTTATGACACTTGACACTCGGTGCCTCGAAAAACGTGAAATTCTGACTGTCTCAGAATTCGACAAAATTTGACGTGGTAGCTAGATTTCGCTAGACGATTTCAACAGTGAAGTCCATTTCATCATCCGAGATCTAGAAAAATTTCAGATTTTGACCGAAATTACCATTTTACCATTTTTCAGAAAATTAGAATTTTCCTGGTTTCTGGATTCTATGAACAAAAGTTTCCAATTTTCTAGTGGGATAATACAAGTTCATTTCTTGCCCAAGTGCTGACCTAAAGATGATGCAAAATTAGCTACCCTAAATATTAATAAAAACATCAGAAAATGTGCATATGCCCCAGAGCTTTATGTCAAAGTCTAATTTTGCCATTAGGCTTTTTTTGGTCCATTAGGTACTGACATTTATATGTAACTCATCCATGCCTGGTATCACTAGCTTGCTTTTCTAGACAAACGATCATTAAGAGCGACCTAACATGGATGCCACACATTTGTCTTATTAGGACCACTCTTTACTAACCCAAAATAAAAATCAGATTTTCCTGATCTCTCCCGATTAGATCAAAACGAGGAATTTTCGACCCTAATTTCATCTTGATATCAATCTTCTTCACCTACCCATTGATTTTAAATCCACCAAAATTGACACTCAGATCGATTTTCTTTTTCTAAATTCCCCATGATCTTACATCATAATCAAGTTTTCTCTAAACTTCAACACCATATCGGTTTTCTTGCCTTTATCTACCCTAATCTATCGATTGTAATCAAAGGGGGTTTGTCATAACTGACTAATCCTAGATCAACGAGTGAAAGGGAAGTTCACAAGGCGTAAAGGAATGAAATAAAAGATTCGAAGGTGTCTCTAGTTTGAATTCTAAAATTTTTAAATGGATGTGGTCCCCTAATCTATTGTGTTTGGGGACATGTGGTCCCGAATTTATATGGCCATATGTACGCCTAGGTATTGTTATGTTGTGTTTCGGCATATGTATTAATATTGTGCCTTTACGAGGGCAATTTGTTGTATCGGTCGTGGATTAATTATTATGGTTGTATTAATAATAGTCTAGAAAGTTTTTTTATATTATATGAAATGTGTGGCCTGGTCTTTGTTATGAATTGTAGTTAAAAAATCAATGTGCTTTATTATTTTGTCTTGTGTAGTCTAGCCTTTAACATGTTACGGTGCCTTTATATATTAAAAACTAACTTAAACACCATATGGAACTTGTTGTGTGTTGTATGAATACATTTGATCCCTAATCTGATTTTTTAATTTCATATTAAGACAAAAACGCCCTTTTGTTGTCTGAAATTAGTGGTGTTGCATTATGATATCAACATAATGGATCAAGAGATAGTAGATTTGTATAGACATCATGGGGGGAATTGGATGCTGGAACTTAGATCAAGTTATGTGGGAGGAAGGGTTCTAATAGTGGAGGATTTTGAGATTGATCATCTAGATATTACATCCATTCACAATGTGTACAAAGACCAAGTAAATTATGAGAATGTAGAACATTTTGTATGTAATGGGACAGAAAGAAGAAAGGTAGACCCTGAGCCAAGAAGGAGAGGGGCAAATGAACCAAGACCACATATTTCAGGAAAAAAATTGACTAGAAAAGGTTATTATGTTACATGTAGTGTTTGTAATAAGCAAGGTCATAACAAAGCAAGTTGCAAGAAGGTAGTTTCTATGCTTTGTACTTTTTCCTTTACAATGCAATGTGCATTATGGTAATGTAATATAATATTCCTTGTGCAAATTTAGAATCTTAATATGAGCACAACCATTTCCGGCTCCATAAATTCCATCAGCCCCGAGCTCTTGAACAACCATAGTCAACTCCTCAACCACCCACGAGCTGGCTCCTCCAGCCATCACTGACTAGCTTCAAGGCTAACATGGCGATTCAATGCCGGCACAACCACCTTTAATGCTCGACTAACTTTTATTCCACCAAGTATGCAATATAGATCAACATCTTTCTCATCTTTGGAATCCTTGGCCAAGATTGAGCAAATTAAAAATTAGATCATCAGCAAAGCATGCTTCACATGGTGCTGGAGTTGGAATCTTGTGCAATGACAAGGACGATTTAGTGACATATTGTGTAAGTGTCAGAACTTATGTTTCGGCTTGGATCTCATACATGTTTTCATGTTCTAAAAAGTGTTTCACTGATTATTCTTTTTTCAAAATTCAGAGTGGCACAACATCAAACTTGATTCTCGAGGGAAATCGGTCACAAACTTCTACTTTATCAACTAATAGAAGAATTATGGCTAAATGTGATGGTGGTGCTATTAACATGGCTAACATGCCATTGAGAGGAGCTACCTCTAAGGCCATGGAGGGCAGACCATACTTAGGGAAGAAGCCAACTTCTTGGGAAGAGAACCAATTTGGAAGGAACTCCATAAATTGATTCACTACCCAAATGAAGATTTTAGAACTACAAC
The DNA here is from genome assembly GCA_016808115.1 of Tetrastigma voinierianum. Classification (NCBI taxonomy): domain Eukaryota; kingdom Viridiplantae; phylum Streptophyta; class Magnoliopsida; order Vitales; family Vitaceae; genus Tetrastigma; species Tetrastigma voinierianum. Next base: position 17,428 of record JAEQBH010006078.1, read on the forward strand.
TTCACTGTTGATAAGTTATACTTTTTGTAAATTGTTTTGGTTGTAAACACAACATTTGAGAAGGTAGACTGCTTTGGGAAAGATTTTTATTTTTTTTTTTATTTTTTATTTTTTATTTTTTTTTTTTGTGCTAAAAATGTGCACATCAGCCATACACATGTGGATTTTGTTGTTTGGATTCTTTGGAAGGGTACTTTGGCTATTTGGATTCTTTGGAAGGGTACTTTGGCTATTTGGATTCTTTGGAAGGATACTTTGGTAACTTTTTTTTTGTTTTGGTCATTTTTGTAAGGGAACACATGATCTTGAACATTGTTTGTAAGTTACTTCAGATTTGTAAATGCTTTGGAAGAGGTAATTTGGTAGCTTGCTTTTTGTGTTGCTCATTTTGTAATTTGGAAATGTAAACCATGACTTCATTTACAAATAACCCATTTGGTGGTAAGAACATAACCTTAGGTAATGTATATTTCAAAGCTTATAGTTCATTGTTGGGAATGCATTTTTGTTTGGTCATTTTGGTTGTAAAGAACATGACCGTGGGTCATGTATATGGCAAGCAATATTTAGGTAAACAAAAAGCTTATTTTCATTCTTGGGATATATTTTTTGTAAACATGCTATTGAACTTGGCTCAAAATTGTGATGAACAATAGGATATTGTAATCACTCTCATACTAATAAATGAAGTAGCATACATTCAAAATGTAATCAAGCATAAATTGGATTTGAACTTGACAACAATTACATTGAACTGGTCTTGGTTCAAAATTTACATTGAAGTTGCATTACCATTATAGACAGATTATATAACCTAAAAATACTCCCTAACAATCACTGACACTCAACTAGGCTCAACTTTTCACCTTTTTAACTACAACAATAGTAAAGAAGTAAATTTCTACAAAAATACAACAATACAAAAAAATTTTAAGCAAGCTGGTGATCATGTCCACCCTTCCATTCATGCCAAAATTGATTCAACTCATCAATTCTTTCACAATGAAGAAATTGGTTCATATCCTTGATTTCCTCTTGCAACTACTTGTTCTCCCTGGTCAAGTTGTTGATCTACCTTTAATCTCTAACACAATTTAGGATCACGCCATAGAATGAACCAACTCTTGGTTCCTAGACAAAAATACATCGATGCATGTAACATTGCATTACACTATCGTGAACAAAAATACAAATGAGAAAGCGCTTACTCTAGAGAGGTAGGACATCACGAAGAACCTCATGCAAGAGTTGGTTTCTTCAAGAGTCCACATCTTGGTTCTTAAACTATAACAACCTGAATCCTTAGGGTTATATTCACAGTATGTTGATACAGGCATTATTTGTACATTGCAAAATGATGATGAAAAAGGAACTATGCCATGAACATTACGAAAAGAAAAGAGCCTGCAAAAGAACCAGTTTAGGGTTTAGAGGTGGGGTGGAAAATAGATTTTGGGTTTTGTTTGGGTTTGTAAAAATTCATGGAGGGCAAAATTGAGGGGTCAGGCAGGCAAGTGCATTTTTAGGTTTTTTGAATACGATGTAAAGTGGGAGAATGGATATCATCACGATGAAACTAGTTGAGAACCTTTTTTATTTTTCAAATCTCTTGGTGAAAGTCAGGCAGTGATTTCAATTTTGGTTGGTGATTGCTGTGGATATACATGGCATCGTGTTGGCAAATGAGTTTTACTTGACCTTTTTTGTGCTGCTTGAAGCAATGCGGTGTTGATGGGGCATGGATGGGTTGCTGGACATAACCATCAGAGACATGAGTGCTTTGGAACTGAGCTTTCAGGAAGGTGAGGACTTGTTATTAGTCGTATATAGGTATTTGTACTTTTTTCCTTTTCCCCAACATCATGAATTTTCTGTTCTAGCTAATAGGTGCATTGTTTTGCCCCAGGATGCGTGCTGCATCATTGGGTTGCCATCCTGTGCAAATGACCTCTAATGCATTTATATATCCACATTATCATTGTATATATGAAGTCAAGAAGAATCCCTTTTCACACTTTTCTTTTGTTTTTCTTATCATTTATGTGATCCCAGCTTTATAAATTGTTCTTTGGTCTCATTACAGTTCTATTAGTTAATATGAATAATCTTAAAAAGTCTCAAAATCCTTGTGAGAAGAAAATGTCTTATTAATAAAGCTAGAGTTGACTGTTCTTTTTCAAATATTTGGCAAGCAAAGCCTAAGACATGATGGTGACCTCCATGGCGTGGGTTTAAAGAAGGAGTCGACCCCATCTGTTTCAGTTTTGCATACTTATCTGGAGCTTTAATGAGACTAAACAAATTATCGTTGCCACGGCCAGCCAGATGATACCTGTTAGAAGCCGTCTCCGTTCACTGTTATTTAAAAGGAAATCATTTTGTTCTCAGAGATGAGTGTTCAGTTACAGAAAGCGTTTTCCATTTGTCATTCATGGGGATAGTATATTTGTAGACGACGTCAACCTGTGGTCTGGGTTGTCATTGATTATCATGGATGATGATCTGGTCAGTCGATCCTTTGTCTTTGTTATGTTATTTAATAAAAGTCAGGGATTTTAGAGAAAGTAATTTTGTGACAGTAATGGGATTTTGTGCCTGGACGACAGGTGTAAGGAGATTTGAAACTCATCATTATTAAGTGAGTCATATCAATGGCATGGCCTGTTCATGGGATGGTTCGCATAACAATAGAAGATGGTATCAAAGATTCAGTCGAGCAAGGTCAAATTACGCAAACTGGATGTTCCTTAGCTCAAGAAATTGAAGCGTAGAATTTTATCGTACTGTTTTCATAGTCATGAGTTGTATGATCACTCGTATTGAAACTGAAATGATAAGGTTAACTCCTGATTTTGTTTGGTAGTTAATTTAATATCATCAGTAAAATGGTCGTTTAAAAATGATTATCATAATTAAGAAATAAGATTCTTATAAATATTTAAGAAATGTTGTGAAATGGATGAAGGATAAAGAATAGTTATAAAGGTGCAGTTCCTTTTTCTATATCTTTTGAAGTGTTAGTCAAAACTCAAATTTTCCACTTTGTTAGCGACTGTATCTTAAATAAATTTTTAAAGATGATTCGATAACTCATCTTCATATAATAAAAATTTAAGAATATATTATTTTTTGTCTTTTTGCTATCTTGAAAATTCGAAAATGAAATTGCTAGTTATTTTCTTCAAATTATTATTATGGTCTCAAAATAATTAAAAGAAATCAGTATTTTAGTTAAATTAATGATCTTTCACATCTTTTTCATAATAATAGGTCAAGTGGTTTATAAAACCCACGTGACATAATATATGCTTTCTATTGTGAGATTCAGAAAACCTGGTTTTCCAAAAATAGAAATCTAAATCATATAGTGATGCTGCATGGCAACAGTCGCCTGGATCAGCCAGTAGTTGGGGATAATAAAGAGAAACGGGATTAGACAGTGACCTCGTATAACCATGTGTTTTACATTAATATTCCCCATTCATCACGCCCGAATCCAGACCTTGCCCAGTTGTTGAGAGAGGGAAATATTTATACTAATCTTGTAAAATTCAGCGGAAGAATAATAGCGGTTAATGGAATCTTGAGAGCGATGTGAAACTATTGATTATTCTTTCAAATTCTAGATTTTAAAATTTTATTCTATTAAATTAATATCATGTTTCTTAAAATAAATAATGAAACTTTTATAGTCTAGTTGATAAAGTGTTTTTATTAAAGTAAATTATTGATGGATTCCTTTTTCCGTGGGATGGAACGGATTAGTTTTAGAATGTGAGCAGATCATTGAGCTACCACGATCTTCAGTTCTTGCAAAAAATAAGCAAAAGGTGCGAGAAGTGCGTTGCCTCTTACGTCGCTAAAGTGATCAGTTCTTCGGTGGAAGAAATATCCAGCTGTAGATAGAGTTTTGTCGTACCTTCACGAGTGGTGTATTTGTATTATAATGGATGATCTGTGATAACGCCTGATTAAACCGGTGATCTTTGGGTGATATCTTCTTGTGGGATGATTTTAATATTTCTTTGTTCAGGGATTTTCTTTCGCCATGGTTGCGATTCGCCGGATTAGACAATGATTGAATATCTCTTCTGGTCAGTTGGAGATTGATGTTTTCCTTCAATCTGAAGATCTTTGGTAAAATTATAATACCGGTCCTTTGAAGGTGATTAGTTACCAGATTCACGGGACTTTGTGGTTGGAGGATATCGTGAGTGATGGAGACGATTGTGCGGGCTATGCCAATCCTCATCTTAAACATGACAACTGAACGATTCTGGCCTGGTATTCATCATTTTGTTGATCGGTTCCGCCCCGATATTTGTTCGTGAAGCCAGATAGAGTTCGTCATCTCTTCGGATCAGATTGACTCCGCGTATTCTCGGGAGGGTTGGTCAGACTTTTAATCATCAAGTCCGTCTTGTGATAATGATTATTTCGTATAACATTTTGTTGTGACTACCAGCTCTATGCGCTCCTGATGGTTGCGTTGATTCTGATTCTTGGAAACTCCTGAGTTTGGACCTCATCTTTCTTGTTAATTTGTGGCCATTGTTGGGACTGCGGTGGTTCGCGATCTATCCTGCGAGTGGTCGATATACCGTGCCATTTTGGAGTCCGTGCGTGTGTTCAGCTAATACAATACGTCTTGGTTGAATTCGAGTTTAGGACGCGTTAAAGTTCATATTCATTCTTTGAGTTCAATACTGCGTTCGCGCCTGCGTATCTCTCGCTGGATCTGTCGTTCTTACCGTTAAATGTAGGAGTGGTTCCATTGGTAATCAGTTCGGTGAACGATTGACGAAGGTCGAAACCGGTTAATAGTGATCCGCGGGTTGCCTGGGACTGTTCCATACTGGATAGGAAAGACCGATCGATGTCGTCGATCATCTGTGATATTGTGTGTTTTAAGCTTTCTTACAAGTGATGTGGAGCGCCAATTGAGTCAAACCTTCATGGTAGGTCTTCAAGTGGGGTGTATTTAGTTAGTCCAGTTTGATCGCGCTGACGGTCTTTGACCTCTAGTCAATCAGTTTTTAGATGATGTGTTAAGACAGGTTGAGAATATCGCCTGCCACCGTCATATAACAAAAAAGTTCCTTATGACGTTCAGTTGCCCCATTACTCGACACTCTGTTGCGAAAGGTGTGCCGGTGTTGCTGAAGTCTTTCGAGGATAGCTGGATTGATTTCTGACGTAATGCACATCTTGGAACCTTAGTTAATGAGAATTGTGGAAGGGCTTTCTTTGTTTATATCTCGGTGCTCTGGCATGAGTTCTGGTTCCCATTTGGGACACCCACAAGTGTTGGAAGGAAGCGTTATTTTTCATCGTGGCGTCGCTGGAGTACAATCCGCCCACCGTGGGAGACCCACGCTAGTTGACGTCGGATTCATAAAACTGCCTTGGCTCCGCCGCTGGTTGTGCGTTTCAAAAAGATTCCATAGGATATTCTATTTGTTTGTGCTAGCCTTGAATTATGACGAATCTGGTCCGCCGGGAAGTGTGAAGTACAGTCAAATTGCGCCGGTATATTCAAACTCATTCAATTGAATCATTCTGGACGTGTTAATAGGCTGCGCGACACCTTTGTGGACATGTCGCCGTGGCGACTCTTTGTGCCACAGTCATATTTGTCCTCATAGAAAACAGATTACATGAAGCTATGGGAGCCGGACGATGAGTGATCCTTAAACTCAACTCTGACCTACAGGTTAATCTATAAAGTAAAGGTTTAAAGTAGGAAATTTCTTCTTATCATCATCAGTTAATGGGTAGACCTCTCAGAGAGGGGTTCTTGTTTAGAGTCCCATGGGGTTCTTCCTGTTTTGGTTTGGTCCCATATGGTATGATCCTCTCTCATCAATCTTGGATGAAGTGAAGGATGGCTTTTTAGTGTGTATGGGGTGGGACTCTAACTTATAAGGTATAGGCTCCTGCCTAGTGGAACCGTGCAAACCATCCGTCACCAGTCCCAGCCTCGGGAAGGGTTGTTATCAAGTCAAGGATATAAGAGCTCAAGCTGCCCAGGGGTTGCCTGTGTCAGGTCCTGGATCCTTTTCTTCCATTGTTTTATTTTATAACCTCTTTCTTATTCTTTGTTGGTGTTCTTACTAAGAATGATGAGAGAGGTTGCAGGCTTAAGAATCTCTCTGAAGTGAGTAAAATCTTCTCAGACTCAGTTGTATTTACTGTGACCTCAGGAGGTGACAGGCCTCAGATCAGGATATATTGGGCAATGAAATACTGGTGATGTCCAGCTGTCTTAAACAGTGAGGTGTGGATAAGGGATCCAAAAAGAAACCCTTGGAAACGTGAAAATTAGCGAAAACCAATAATGTTAATAAGGAAGATTCTAGTGCATAATTGAAACATCTTAAGCGCCAATCGTTGTTGGGTTCACCAAAACTCACCGGAAATTTTGAAACCAGTGAACATAGTGGAAGAGCTGACCAACCGGATGGATATAAATGAGGAAGCCGCTCTGCCGGAAGTGATTCTGACAAAGGATGAATACCGCACCGATGCGATTAAAAACACCGCGCTGTTGAGAAATAAGACGCCGGATTCAGTTCAATATCTGAAACCTGCGTTGAGGTACGAAAAAAGTCCGTGGGGTTTAGAGTTAAATCGCGGTCGTCGAGGAGGTTTTCTTTGGAATTGCGATCGTTGTTCATACCGCGGGATGGATTTGCTGGTTCATCGGATCGCAACTCTTCCGTATGCGGTTCAAGACATCTTGTACCTCGGCCCTCTGCGAAAGTAGTTCAATTTGACCTCGTTGCTCATTTCATTTTAAACACCTTCATATCAGACACCGTTTATATTATGTTGTGGGCGTTGACTTATTGATCTGCAAAGTTCGCTGATTCAGTTATCATCTTTTCATTGTTCACCAGTTGAGTTCAACGACTTTGATTACCAGTGAACTATCTGAATCTCAGTTCTGATTCTTTATGCGGTTTCATATAGTGGGGCCTCTACAAGTGGACTCTGGGACTCCTGAATGGATTTCAATGGGTTCATAATAATGATCACGATATGAACCATGGATACGTAATATCTGTTTCATGACATGTGAATTGGGTTCAGATTATCGTTTATAAATAGTCTGAATTAATGAATGCAGTTTGTGGCTCACCGGTATTCGCCGACCTTCGCCAGGTGGTTCGTATCTCTCAATCGAGCTCGCCGATCAGGAAGCTCACCATTGGCCTCATTGACTCGCCACGCCATCACGCGGTTCATATCTGTAATCTAATTTCGCCGTCCTGACTACACCGGCTCAGTGGCTCATGCCTTCGCCAGTGGTTCCATGCTCTGTGTCATCATTCACGCCGTCAGTTGGCTCTCCGGCCTTTGAGCGGTTCATATTTTTAATCTGACCTATGTCTCATTCACATGACTCGTTGGCTCATGTTCCAATGAATAGTTCAAAATCTCATCATTAATAGGTACCGTGACAGATTGTTTCATGGTTATTACATGAAAGCGGATTCTATGGTCGTGATGCGTTTCATGGTACTGGTATACGTGATAGTGACTCGCCGTATCCGCCAAAAGCCAGTGTAACCGTAATACGATTGCGAAATAGCGAAAGCTGCCAATCTGGAGCCGCCGTGGTGGCTGCCGGCGCCGTCATTCGCCGCCGCGTCGCGGTTTTCGTCGAATCGTGTTTGGGATGTTCAACGTTCTCAAGTCGTCTTGGTTTCGTATTCAAGTGTGACCACTCATCGCAGGTCGTTTGTTCCGTACCGCTGCCTCTTCGGAAGTTCGACTGGCGCGTATTCGGCGATGGAGTTCCGTGATCGCCATGGAGTTGTGGTGATGAGGAAGTTGGCGTTTGGTGTTGATGTCTGCGGAGTTCGTCGTTTTTCTGGTTCTCCATATTACGGAATTGCATATTATTCTAACTCATAGCAGGTGTTGAATATTGCTTCAGAACGTCATTGGAAATTGGTTAAACTTTAGTCCATTTTTCTCCATTTTTCTTTCCTCTCTTTTCTTTTCCTTTCTCTTTCTCTTCTCTTTCTCTCTCTTCTCTCTTCTCTTCTCTTTCCTTTGTAGTAATAGTTTTATGTTTAGTGTCGCCGATCATCGTGGGTTAATCATTGAGATGAAGTTTCTCAATCTCACAGGTGATTATAACCTCTATAGTAAAAATTTTATATTTGTGTTATGTGACTTTGAACTTTGTCAATCGGCTCATATATATCTCTTTTCTTCTTTTTCTAGTTTATTCCTTTTAGAGTTCAAAGGAAGCTATTGTACATCATAAATTTCGGATCAAACGATTTGGATAATTCGCTATTTAATGGGCTCTTGACATTCAGACGTCTTGTGTATGTTTATGGACATACTCAAACCAATCTGCACCATTGTTATAATCTTTGGTCATCACCAGTTTTAGAAACTAATAACCTGGTGATGTTTAAATAAGATGTCATATTCTTTTATAAAGACCGTTCTAAGATCTGTACCGTATCGCGAAGGTTGGTGTTCGCGATTATAGTTAAGTTGGGGTCTTTCATGTATCATGAGATTAAGTGGTTATGAGATTGGGATCATCAGAGATCGATGTGGACAGCCCGATTGGGTCCGAAGCTGTAATGGCCGAAGTCTTTCAACTAACGTAAAATCTTTTGACCGGTGCCGGGACCGTAACTCACGGTTCGCAGTACCGGTCGTAGTATCTTGCGTCTTTGGCCGATGGTCTCTCAAACGTGCTTCCGGACGCTCGCGTTCTTACGGAAGTCCAGTTGGTGAAAACCTCGCCGGTTATAATTCGGGATGCGATTCGTCGTACCGTGACTTTAATTCGATAGCGAACCTCGCGCGCCGTTCCAAATCCGGGCCGATGGTTCGATTTGCTAACGCTGGCGATGATTACGTGATGCCGTAACGCCTGAGAAGATGTTCTGCCATGCCGCGCCACGGATCTTCCGATTGGTCTTCGGTCGCGCGTGGTCGTTATGGTGACCTCTTAGCGCGATTGGATCGGATGAGAACGGGGATGATGTTAGTATTCTTGATTCTAATGTCAAATCGCCGAACTTAGTTGTGTTCACGTTCTGAATGAAGGGGACCGCCAGATCTGAACCTACACATATCATAAACGGCGGGATAAGGATCGGTGCATCTATTCTCTATCGATTCGTATAGGTTCGGAGCCTGACCGTTGTAAAATCGTCATGTATGATGATGGTGCGTTATTGCCCTCCATTGAATTGGATTCGATATGTCCGATTATTAAGAAGAATTGATTGTTGTGTTGATATCGTGACTCAGAATCGAATGAGATCTTGGCATATCTGACAACGTTTTCTGTTCGGTTCTGTGTTGTCTTGAGCGTTTCGCCATTGGGTAATTTACCTGCGCCAGTTTTTTCTCTTGGTCAGAAGCTCAAAAGTCGTGGTTCACATGGTATACATTGTACCTCTGTGCTCTGGTTGATTATTCTTCGCCTGCACTTGGGTGAGTGGAAGGCCTCGTTTATGAGATTCTCGGTGACGGTGAGATCTTTGGCCTCGCTCTCGGGGTTCCGGATGCCCTCACTTCAGACCGCCAGCGATGCCTTCCCACTAGTGTCGGATGGATCATCATTGTTTGGAACGTCGCGCGGGAACTTCTCGTTCGATCCTTCTTCGGGGGTTACGAGAGGTGTTGACGAGGTATCCAACCTACGAGTCTTCTTGTGGTATTGCTAGTTTCTTGGAGCATCGGCTCGAAATTCTCTACTCTTTGGTATAATTTTGACTGAACTTCATTATGAGACTTCTTAAGCAACTCTCCCACCTTCTTGAGATATAAAGATCATCTTCTCTTGGCCTGTGGGAGTCTTAATTTGGCACACGATTTGAGTAGCCATACTTCCGGTGATGCAGCACCATAAAATTAAGGCGAGTTAGAATCAACTATAACTGACCTCATATTCGGCCTTGTTGGAGCTTGGAAGGCGAATGAGGGCGTATTCATCTCATCCGATCTGGAGGTAAGAGTTAGACTTGCACCTCTTGTGGGCATTGGCGGCCCTGAGTGACTGGATAATCTCCATATGGGAGGCCCAGGCTTGTTGGGTGGCTTACGTAGACTCTTAGGGTGAATTCCATAATGAAATCTGCCCGAATCTTGCACACCGTACATCCTTGGTTTTGGCGCCTAATCATGGAACTCACTCGACTCTATAGCCCACTTTATCGATAACCCAGAGGTTTTACGGTTTATGCATTATTTGCTTCATCGGATATTCGAGTTGGGGACCGTGGTATGAGCTTGGAAAGTGGTGGGGTGCCCAGATGTAGTTACCAGTAGTAGGATCAACTTCTCCATCTTTGGATATCTCTCTATCCTCCTCCTCGAGGAGCTTGGCTGCAATAGTAGACTAAAATTGTTGCACACTGTCTGTTCTCTTACCAAAGACCTTGGTTGAGAAGTGAAGCGGTGATAAGAATGGGGGTTCTCCCTCGGAAGGCTTACTAGAGCCGGGAGAGCTCGGGTGAGTTTTAGTGTCGTGAATGCCTCTGGCGATTATTGCATCCCTTTAGAAGGCCTTTCAAAACCTAAAGAAAGGCTTAACATTTGTCGGCGGCCTCGGGCGTAGGCGACTCAGTAGCAACTATTCTCACTTATCAGTTTATTGAATGTCCTTAATGTTTGAAGGAGCTGACACTATCCAAAGCTGTGACCTTTATTTTATCTGGGTTTGCCCCCTCTATTCTCAGGTGACTATAAAACCTAAGAACCCGGCGCGGAGCTCGAGCCCGAATTTAGTGGGTTTAACTTCATATTGCCCAGCTTTCGGGACCTCTCCAGTGCCTCGGTTGAGTGGGTTATGTGGAGCTCGGCCTTTCTGGGTTTACCGCATGTAAATCCTATATATACCTCCATAGATGTTTAGTACTTATTTTGGAACAATGTCTTTGTTTCTGTGTTTGGCAGGTGACTCCAAATTTGTGAATCAGCAAGGGATCTTTGTTCTGGGATAGGACCTTATCTGATGAAGAGTGAGGTGTCTGCGTTTGATCGTGGGATCCATGCGATGCGGTGTAGCAGGAGGCGTCCATGAAGCTAAGGAGTTCATGGCCGGCCGTGGCGTCCACTATGAGTCAATCAGGGTAGAGGAAGCTATCTTTTGTGATCTGGTAATGTTTGTGAAATCGATGCTGAAACGCCACTTGCCGTTTCTTTTGACGAGCAGCGTTGGCTAACCACTCGAGGATATTCTGCCTCTCAGGTGCATTTGGAGGAGCTTGTCGGCCTCTTCATTGATCAAACTACATGCTCTGAAGTAGAAACTCCTTACTCTTTTGCTTGACTTAAAGGATGGATTGACGTTCGTCGTCAGGTGATCTTTGCCGGTCGATTCGCCCATGTCTTCCTGTTTTCAGGGCAGGATACCTCCATGTTACGCTGAAAACGGATGAGAGAGCTTTTGATGTCTTGACTAGCTGCAGATCCTATGTAGGCAGGGTGTTCTTCTTTGGTCACCAGGATGTCTGACTCACAGTTCTTCGAGGGGGCATAGGTCGGGTGCTCACCTTGTCTAAATATGTTGGGCTAAATCACGTATTGATGTTGTCGACCGTTTTTGCTTCATTACAGGCGAGTAACACTCCACACGGCTGTCTTATTTGGTTTCCTCGGACCATTCCTACTTCATTTGCAAATTGAAATTTGATAACCATGTGATAGGCGGAGAGGATGGCCCTTATGGTATTGATAGAGGGTCTACCCAATAACATGTTGTAGGCCAATGGGGCATCTACTATGAGAAATCTTACTGTTGTTGTAGCTTGGCATGGGGGGGTCTCCCAAAGTGAGCACTAGTTGTATCGACCCCAGGGGCAGCACTCTTTCTCTAGAGAACCCACGTAGGCAAGCAGTGACGAGCTCTAGCTTCTCCTTAATGCCATTTGTCCAAGCGATGTAGCGAATGTCGACGACTTTCGTTGACAACAAGGACCCTGTGGATCGTTTTATTGGCTACTACGACCTTTATCACAAGTGGATCATCATGGAGATGTTGGCAGCCCTCCATGTCGGAGTTCGAAAAGGTTATGGTAGTATCCAGTAGGAAGTTGGATAAACTAGGTACCCCTCTAATGTTTCCCTTATCGTCTTGCGCGGTGGGCCTTTGCGGAAGAGGCGGACTCTGCCTCACTCTGCGGACCCTCAGGAGGATCACATGGATTCTCAGGCGATTTGGTCTTAGGCTGAGGTTGGCTGACAGTGGTGGTAGTGGACTTGTTCTTTCCATTTTTGAGGTACGTAACGTGAAGGTGTCACGCGGATCAAGTATTCAATCTCTTTCCTCAGTTGGATGTAGTCATCGGTTCGGTGTCCATGATCCCTATGGAACTCACAGTATTTGGTATTGTCTCTTTTTGCTAGGTCTGAATTTATCTGGGATGGCCACCTCATAAAATTTTCATGTTACGCCATTAGAACTGTAATCTTGAGGCTATCGAGGTGTATTTAGGAGTGAATACCGATTGCTCTGACTTGAGGCGAGGTGGTCCCGGGGCGGTCTCTAACGTTCCCCCGTCTTCTTAGGGACCGCTCTCTATTTTCTCTGTTCCTCCTTGGCGATCTGTCCCTGTCTGCCTGCCTCCTAGGGCTTCATTCCCGCTTCTTGTCACCCCTGCTCTTTTCCTTTTGAGTAGAATAGCTCATTTGCTTGGATAAAAGGGCTTTCTCGTTGTTAATATACTTCTCTATTTTAGCGAGCACCTGACTAACCTTCTCTAGGTTCTGAGATAGAGGAACATTAGGTCTTCATTGCACCTAACCCTGCGATGAAAGTGGTAATGGTGAACTTTTCATCGAGAATATCCACTTTTAACGACTCTGCGTTGAATCTCTGGACATATGACCTCAAGCTCTCCTGCGAGCTCTACTTTATAATTGAAGGTGATAACAACTTCTATGCGTCACTTTTCTCAGATAAAGTGGGGAGGCGTCACGATGAAACTCTGTGAATGATGAGATGGAGAGGCGGCGGAATACGGTAAACAGTGCTGTGGGCCCTTTAGCATGATAGCGAAGGCTCTGCACCGTATAGGGTCCTGATATCCGTGCAGCTCCATCTGGTTCTTATATGTATTAAGGTGATCAATGGGGTCTTTCGTTCCGTTGAACTTTTCGATTTGTGACATTCTGAATTTTGCCGGAAGAGGGAAGTGCAGCACCCCGGCTGTGAACGGGGATTCAGTTTGTTATACCCAAGGCGTCCATAAAGACTAGAGCTCGGCCCTTTACTGCTTCCTTCATGGCTGAGCTCTTGTTGGATGTCCCTGGAACTCGCTCCCATGGCCAGCTCCCTGTTTCCTGGCGATAAGGGATGAGTCCATCCTTCTATCATCCACACCATGCCTTTTCTCATTGCGATTCTCTTCAGGGGGTTTGTAAGGATCATGCTCCCTGGCTTTGATAGTTTCTCCTTCTTCATATGCTTCTTGAGGAGGGCCGAGGTGTTGCTATTCTTCTTGGGTAATGGGGTTTTGGCCTTCTCGGGCCTGTCGCGCCTTCTAGGGGCATTGCATCTGCCTGGTGAGTTGCTCCAACTCTCTCAACAGACGTTGGTTGGTGAGACGGAGCGCCTCCATCTCACTCCCGGTGATGGCATGCAGTTTCTGAGTGTGCCCTCTGGGAGGTGACCTCTATGTCTCACTTGCTGGTCTTACATCCTTGGAGGATTTGTGTGGCTCCTAGCATAGCAGTTGATCACCATTAGTCATTGAGAGATCAGCTTTGTTTATGTGAAATTTATTCTCGTTCCCATAAGGCGACACCAAACTGATGATGCTTTTCAGCGAAAATAGGCTGAAGCATGCTAGAATCCCATTTGGGCTGATCTGGCTGAGCTGCGGATGTCGGGTTCCTCTGCAAAATAAGAAACAAAGGGATTTCGCGAGGATGTGATTTACCTCTCATTCAGTGGTTCTTTCCAGTGGAAGAGAATATCAGCCGCAGGGAATGAGTGTTTTTTGCGTGCACCTTTCACCGATGGGAGTAACTGAAGTATTATTTATAATGGATGATCATGATAACTTTCTAGTTAAATGATGATCTTTGACGATATCTTTCCTTGTTGAAGGATGATACAATATTTCTTCCATTGGGCGAGGGATTTTCTTTCCTTATCGTTAACCGATTAACAAGGATAATTGAGGAGCAATGATTAGGAAATATCCTACTTTCCTAATTGGTGGAAGTGGAGTATTTTCCTTTATCTGAATTCTTTGGTGATAATATTACCGATCTTTTGAAAGGGTAGATTGGAGAGGCACTTGTTATAGGCCTGTGGTTGGATGATATCATCAAGGGTTGAGCATTGGTACTGGGCCTGCTTCTTAATCTCCTCTTAAGCCTTACATTTGGGCTTGTGTTATGGGCCTGCGCGCCTATTATTTTAAACCCGATCAATTATATATATTTAAGCATAAAATAAAATAATTATAATTGGATATTGGGAGATCTGTGGATAAATATTCCATGCATAGTTTTCTCCTTAACATAGTGATTTTTGACAAACCTCCATGTCTTTTGATTGGGATATTGAAATTTGGGGGACACAGGTTGTGGATTGTGGACTTTCCCTCTAGGGTTTCATGTGGTTTTAATATAGTGGGCCGCCTTGGGCCCCTCCACATGACGGGCCAGGCGATGTACCTACGCTAGCACTGGGCCTATTGACTAGTGGATATGGGCCCCAGGCGTAGTACCCACACTTGTGATCTTTAAGATCCATTTACTCAATGGACGGGGGCCTATTTAAGAATTTTGGAGTTATGAAATAACCCGATTCCCCTACGCCTCACCAAGACTGAGTGAGGCACTTCCCATATGGAAAAGCTAGTGAGCCGCTTGAAAGCAAAGGTCAGAGCTCTTCTAAGGCTTGCTTGGGCGGTCCGTCTTTTAATTCAAGCCCTTAATCGGTCATTCCTACCCCGTATAAAATTCCAACTCGTATGGGAGTTTGTTGAATAAACCCGGCGAAGAAAATCCTCAAAAAAGCGATATTATGATGAATTTTCGGCCTCATAATTCACTTACTCATCGAGAGATAATCTTTGGATAAAGGAAAAATAATCCACGATAAGGAAAAACTAAGGTCGTTGATAAGGAAAATAATATTTCCTCCCTTAAACTAGGAGGAGATAAAATCCTACCCCAAGAAGGAAGAAAGAGATTTCGTTAACCCAACCCTATAAGTCGGAAAGATCCCCCACTGGGGAAGGTAAGCAATTCCAACTATGTCCATTCTCTTCTCCATCTTCATACTTTAGCCCAATTAATATTGGAGGCGGCCGGCCCGCCATCCCAGTCGCCCATTTTCGGTTCATATAGCTCGTAATGCGAAGTTAGGTTATCAAGGTTCACATTCACGTTAGCGTGCTCGAGGAATCGACGATCGCCCCTCTGACTTGATGCCCAGGGACCACACAACTTGGCGGCTTAGGGGACCCGGCGATCAGAATCCCCAACAATTACCATATAACACGTAGGTGGAATGGTTGGGGTCTCTCCTAGCTTAATCAAAGGTCTCGAGGTTAAGCCTTAAAAATGTTGTTGTGTTATGTGGTAGAACTTTACTGTCCTTGTGGTCTATTATGGCTCGAATGAGGATTAGTCTGGATGTAGTATGACTTATAAAGGCTCCTTTAGTGTGTGTATGGGCCCCACTGAGGACATCTAATGACCAAAAAAAAAAAACAATTAGTTGACTCATTCCTCGAGAAATATCAATTACGTTACAAAATTAACCTAAATCACATAACATAACTGTGCCACCAACAACCCACTGACGACTTTTGTGCATGAATGTAATAACCAGGAAAGAGATGGTGTGTAGGGTGAAGTCAAGCAAAAATTACACTGCTTAGGCTTTGATCAATGTTACTGTTTTGAAGAAGAAGATATTATACAGTTAATTTATAATTATTTTTGTTTAATTATACAAATATCTATTCATCAAACAATTTTTCTATTTTAATACTCTTTATATATACAATTTGGAAGGTTTCATGTTAATGTGTGTTTAACTAATTGGTTCAAATTAACCTTTCAAAAAATAAAAAAAATTAAAACTAATTGGTTCAAATTATCCAAATATATAGAAGTAACACCACTAATAGAAAGGTGATTTGATTAAATAACCTCTTGAAAACTGAAAGTCTAATCCTCCATCAATTTTTGACATTATTTTAATAAAAATACGTTCATTATTTTCTAATATAAATAGCCCTTTCCTTTTAAATATACTTGTAAATACATAAAATGATAAAAGATATTTTTATCCATAATAAATCATTTATCAAGAAAAAATATGGAAAATGTTGGATTTACAAATTTTGTATTATTTGAAGTATTTTAACCAAATAGTTTTAATATAAATAAAAGCAAGTTAAGAGCATCCATTGCAGTCATTTTTCTATATACAGCATTATGCTTGATCTCATATTTTAATATTTAGATGGTGTGGTTTCAGCTAGTTAATTCGTTCCTTAATAAAACAGCAAATAGGTTGCCAAACCCATATCGAAAGTCTTTATTTATTGTTGATAAATAAATTGGTCAAACTAGGGAAAGAATTCTCCCGCCACCAACTCAATATTGGCCATTTTCGCAACTTTAGTGTGACATCACATTGTTTAGTAGACTTGTCACGATAATCCCTATGCACATAGTTTTTCGATGAATAGAAAGACATAGTGCCAAAAAATTCAAAGGCATGCATGGACTTGGCCGATATTACTTGGACAAGTAGAACAAAATACTACTACGTTCTCATGCAAAGTGAATATATAAAAAAAAAAAAAAAAAAATCCCAAGCAGTTATAATTCGTTTCATTATCAAGATCTAAAAATCTGAAACTTTTCTCGAACAATTCTAGTAAATTACCGTTTCCCACCCAGCCCCCCACCTTTTTTTTCTAAGGGTTTTAAATTTAAAATTTTCACGGGTTTCACTCTCCCTTAAAATGTTTCGTCGAAAATTTTAGCATACATACACATTCAAACACATGCATATGCAATAGTCATTTAAACATTAATGACTGGAAGAAAACTCCACCTTCCTCGTCCCGAACAAGAAGGGATGTTGGCGCGCCTGGTGTCCTTCGCGGCTCCCATGTCGCCTCCTCGACTCCTCGGTGCTGCCACAACACCTTTACAAGCCTCACGGTCTTGCCACGTAAAACTTGCTCTCGGCTATCCATGATACGCACTGGTTCCTCCTCGAAGGTCCCATCCGCATCAACAACAAGCTCGCCCCAATCCACTATATGAGTTGGATCTGAAGTGTAATTCCGGAGCATAGAGACGAAAAACACCTCATGAAGCTCGACAAGCTGGTGATGCTATGGAATGCGCAACCACACCCACTCTCTCCGGTACGAAGGGTCCAATGCCTGTGACGGCTTACTATTTTGAATCTAATTACTCCTCTTGGGCATCACCTTCAAGTAGACATGATCTCTAGGGTCGTCATCGGTATATTAGCGTAGCTCTTGGAGCTACGAGTAGTAAGGAGGCGCTCGGTTATACCACCTTCTTCGAGGTGTCTCTAATCAAATCTGGACCAGTGATGGAGCTCTCTGATGAGTCCAAAAACTCATTAGATTTTTAATCCATTTTTCTAAGCACATTACAAGATAACTGTTAATTTGTATGCAGAAATATGGATATTTTACTCAAATTTAATTTTGCGGAAAATCGACAAATGCCAAGATTCGTGACAATAGAGACCGACACAAGCGAATTGAAGTTACAGGCGAAAATGGGTGTGACGAATTTGAGTTGTCAGTCATTTCCAAATCACGACATTACAAAATCAACTTTGAGGAAGAAATGGAGAAGACCTTAACAAGTTGAAGTCGTGACTTAAAGAAAGAGGTTGCGACCAGGATGACCAAGGCAACAAATGAAAGAGGTTGCGACAAAGGAAATGTGGTCGAGACTAAAGGAAATAAGAAAAAGAAGGATCTTCATGTCGCGACATCACTCTGATGTCGCGGCCTTAAGAATATGACTGAAGTGCGACACCACTCTAAGGTCGTGACGAGGATCGTCCCGATGAAGCCACAAGAGAGGTCTTTGCGAGAACAAAGGTTTGCAACCTAGTTTTTTTAAATGAAAGGCTCCCATTTCATGTCGCGACACCACTGCGATGTCGCGACATAAAAACTAGGAAGATTTAAGTTGCAACCAAAATAGAGGTTGAAAGGAGATTCGTACACGAGAAGCGAACCGAAGTCCTTGCAAACTGCCAGTTCTAGCGACGATTTACAAATCAAGGATCAAAAAGCGATGTCGCGACCACTCGTTTAGATTGGCGACTGGATTAAAAATTGGAAGAAGTAGTTGCAACAAAGAATTGAGGTTGTGACGAGGAAAAGGAAATGGGCGACAAAGGGTGGGTGAAATTACCCATAAGGTCACGACATAAAATTAGCTTGATCAGACCACCAACCTACAATCGACCAAGAAATCAAAGTCGGCATGGAAATCATCATCTGAAACGAAGGTGGTGCGCTTCATTTGTTGTCAGCGACTCAAAAGATTGGAAGAAGAGAAAGAAAGCGATGTGCGAACTGGCCCGGGCAGCGACATCAACAGCGGAGAAGCATTGAACAAATAAGGTCGCGACTACCAAACAGTAATACGGCGACGTGAAAACTCAGCCCATGGCCGGTTGCCACTTGTGGCTCAAAGAGGTCGTGATCTGCGAGCAATCAGAAGAAAATCATGTCGCGACATCAACTTGAAGGTCGCGACATGGGACTCGATATTTGAGCTTTTTCTTTGGGAATTCCGCCGGATCTTTTGGGAGTTCGGTAATTTCTTTTGACGGTATAAATGACGGTTTTAGAATAGTAGAAGTTAGCCAGCAGTCTTACGCTACCATAAAAAAGGGAAAAGGAGAGGAACTCGGTGTATAGTTTAGAGTATATTTTTATTTCTTTTCTTTATTTTGGTTTATTTCTTTTCTGGTTGAATCACATGAAGCGTGCGAGACGGTAGAGTTGGTTATTTTATTTATGTTATTTTCTTAAATTCTTGCACGAGAAATTCATGAAATCTAGACCAAATTTACGGAATTCTAATTATTCTCGGTTTTATTGCAATTACGGTGGGTATGCGTTATCGTACTCCATTTCTTGATTACTTAATGCGGTAATCAAGCGCCGACTCTCTTTAGTTTGATTTTGTTTAGTTAAAGTCTTTCTTTGCTAAATATGGAGAACTAATTTGGGTTTTGGTTTTACTTATTTGGTGTCATTTTACGAATTGGTAAGTTCCCCGATAGTGATAGAATACTGGTTGAGAATGTATCTTGCTACGATATCGGGGATGCCCTAAGTGACATGAGGGCGATTCTGAGGGTGAGAGCATTTTTACTGGGTATGCTAGACTACCAGTGAAACCAATGGCCGAGCTCACAGAGTTCATCTTGATAAATCCCCGTTCGCTCATAATTGAAGTTGGGGTGTATTTAACAATATAAATAATCGGGGAGTTCACGCTAATCTAAGGTAAGTTCCTAACTTGATGTTAGCGAGATAATAAAAGGGAAAGGGAAAAACCCATAGATCTTGAGGATGAGCCACTAATTAAGTGGTAGAAACTTTGTGAAAATCACGAGAAGGGAAATGCAAAGGTAGGTTATCCCGACGGGAAATGGGTGAAGTATTGAGAAAGAAAAATACTGGATCTTGCAAGAAGAATTTGGAATACAGGTAGGCTGGTTTGATCTTGTCTTCGAGAGAAGCAGGGTATCCAACCGAGTGAATATGGAAAATCCAATTCAACAATTAGGAAATCTTGGACAAAACAGATTCCATATCTGACGACAATGTATTTTAGTCTTCAAAATTATTTCATTATGTATTTCATGATGGTTTTAGGTTTCTCACAGGAAACTGATTCAATCCATTCTTATAGTTACAATTTATTTTATTCATTTACTTTTGTTTTAGTTTAGTTAGATAATATTCAATAGTCTAGGATCTTTAATTTTTGTTGTTTAGATAAAACTTTCTATGAATTCTTAGTCGAATAGTATGTGGAATTTTTAGTAGTTGGGGTAGTTGATCTTTAATTAGTTGCCAATCTCACGTGGGAATGATACGGACTTATTCAGTTTTAATGCTTATATGACTTGTGCACTTGCGAGTGTCATAGACTTGACCATATTTTTTAAATCATGAATATTAGAAAAGTTGTTAGATCAAACAAATTTATCCCAAGTGGCATGGATGCAAGAGGAGTGTAAGGCTCTTGTAACTATCGTGTTAATTGAGGCTTTTTGAGTACATGTAGAAAGAGCCGACCTCTCTCCACCTCTGTCCAACTTATATCGGTGATCGACGCAGCCTCCACCCAGAGAGCCTCGCGGGCACCATCTGAATACTTGCCTAATAACTGTTATATGACCAAACTACACCAGGGCAATTCATCCTAGCTGCCCTTGAGATCCGGGGCTAGCATGCTGCAGCATGTCTTCTAAATTGAATAGTCACTACGTTGACCATCCCGTCACGAGGATGAAGCGATACTCATGTCGATAATTTGTCCCCATGGCCTTCTAGAAACCATTCGAGCTATTAGCCGTAAACCGAGGATTCGATCCCGATACTATCGGAATCGACACTCCATCGTGACATTACTATCTCCCGATATACTCTGACTTTGTAGAGAATTCCTCACAGTGTGAAGGTCATCCTTGCGGTCGAGAAAAATGTCGACTTGGTGAGTCGGTCCTTATAACCTGCGCATCATGCTTCCACGATGTCGATGACAAGTGAGTCACAAAGTCCATCATGATGTGCTCCCACTTCCACTCAGCCACCTCCAATGGCTGGAGTAGCCCTTCCGGCCTCTGATGTTCAGCCTTTACCTATTGGAAAGTGAGACACCGTCGGACAAAATCTGACACGCCTCTTCATCTGCTCGATATCTGCGGCGGCGAAGGTCATGATACATCTTCATGCCATGAATTACCAATGAGCTCGGGAGTAATGGAACTCCCTGGGATCTCCTCATAAATCCATTGGTAGAGACCTGGCCCTGAATCCACAATACCAAAGGCTATACCATGCGGGTGGATGGCCCGACCTTAGATCCATTATTTTGGCCTTTCGGTCCTGATGGACCTTTAGTTCTGATCCTTACGGGACTCTATCACTCTGCTACGTTAGAGACGGCGTAGGCATCGAGACTCCATAGTACCCAGTCTTGCTCATCATGCGTGATGCGAACTACCTATTTGTCTCGGCATTCGCCACTCCACAGGAAGCCTTTGCCCGGTACTCCAGTGACTTTCGGCTGGGTGCTGCTTCCATTGCCTTTCAGGGATGGTAATGCAAAGTGGTCGTAATCTTCCAAAGCTCCATCCGCATGTTGCCTCATGTTAAGGTCTGCACTACATGAAGATGCCATTTCAGACTTTTTATGGTCTGGCTTCTCCAGCTCACCATAGTGGCGCCAAATCCTCAAGCCAGGCTAAATTTGCCAGCTCATGCCATCGTGGGATAATTACGCTCGTGATTCCACTCGGCGCGA
Source organism: Tetrastigma voinierianum (assembly GCA_016808115.1). Classification (NCBI taxonomy): domain Eukaryota; kingdom Viridiplantae; phylum Streptophyta; class Magnoliopsida; order Vitales; family Vitaceae; genus Tetrastigma; species Tetrastigma voinierianum. The sequence continues at coordinate 38,992 of JAEQBH010006078.1, forward strand.
ACCATAGCGCCCGACTTTCCTAGGCGCATCAGGTACATCCAGTCCATCCTTTAAAGCGTCCTGTACACCATACCTTTGTCCCTTTGCGGGACTATTAGAATAAAGACTAAAGTAAGCCTCCTCTTTAATTCACAGGCCTTTCGCTCACATGAGTCATCCAGTACAAACTTGACCTCCTTAGGGTCGATCGTCATAGGTGTTGCTAACGGGAAATCCTCTATAAACCTCTGTATTACCCTTGATCTAAAAACTACGTATCTAAAGATTAGCCGGTCTCCTGCAACTCATCCATAGCCTCGACCTTACTAGGGTCCATTGACAACTGGTAGCCTTTGTCTCCCCGAAGCAAGCGTAGTAAGCCAAAACTTGCACTTACTAAACTTGGCATACAATTGATGATCCTCGAAAGGCTGTGATGCGATTCTCAAGTGATCCTCATTGACCTCCGCCTCAGTGAGGAGTAGATCAGATGTCATCGACAAAGACCACCACAAATTCGTCTAAATCACAATTTAGAACACCTATTCACATGAGGAGTCCGTGAATCTTTGTGAGCATTCGATCAATCCAAAAGGGCATCATCGTAATCTCGAAGTGCCACTCTAGCATCACGAAACTATTTGTCTTAGAGATGCCTCCCCCAACTCTCAATTGATGGTAACCCGATCTGAAGGTCACATCTTGGATGAGCTAGTGCCCCATATTGATAAAACCGGTATCAATCCTCGGTAATGGATCTAGATTCTTGATTCTTACATTCCCAAAAGCCCATGCATAATCGATGCATAGTCGAAGTCATAACATCTCTTCTTATGGCGAAATAGAATCGGAGCACCACATGTGCGGTCTAAATGAAACCCTTGCCGATAACTCAGTATACGGACCTTGAATCTACGACTCAGGCACCGTCTATGCGAAGTCGCATGAGATGGAAGCGTGCAGATCTGACTCAATGCGGAGTTTATCCCTGGTGAGGTAATCTCGGTAGCTTCGTCGGAAAAACATCTCGTACTGACCACACAAAGGTAGACTCATATCTATCTACTTTCGTCCTCGGTGGGCTAGGCCTTGACGAGTCAATTGCCCATGCCATCGTGAGTCGTACATAGTATGGGGTGAAGCATCGTGTGCGACACCGAAACACCTTTAAATGCAGATGCAGTTGTGTAGATGGTAACTCTCGTACGGTCACGATCTGCTGTGACCCGATGTGCGTCAGCCGGTCCATCAGAGGATGACCTCGAACTCGACATGTCCATGACCAGAAGGTCTATCATTGGTAGAATCTTAGGATCTAACACAAATCCCTAACATAATAGATCAATTCTCACCTTAGTCCACTGAGGAGAACTCACCTCTGATGACTCATCAAAGGGTCTTTAAACCTCTGCTTCAATACTCTCTGCAGATGCAGCCATGACCGAGAGATCACGATGCATGAGTCAAATAACACCCTTGCCCATAATGACGAAAGGTAGAAACATACCTTGAATCAACTAATTTCTTTTGCCTGGTCTGTGAGTAGCAGCATAGACATACGCCCAGGTCAGAAAGTCGACTGTCACCACAACCTCGACCTCGACCTGCTCTGTTGCTTTGCTTTGTGAAACACACGATGCTCGTGTCGCACCTGAAGCGATACCCGTTCCGGTAAGAAGAAACATACCGAGTCCGCCTTCATGTTCCACCGATGACGGATCGTGGTGTCCTCCGATCCCAAAACCCCTCAGATCCGGGCGACAAAGCCCAGCCTCATGTCCCAACTAATGGCAAGTGGAAACATGTCATCCGCCTGCACCACATGTAACCCGACCTGAAGCCACCGTCGGGCCACACCCCTCCCTAAAACCCTCGTGGGAATGTGTCCTCACTTCTTCCCAAGTCACAGCTGCTTCGCTCCTCTTCTTATCACTAGCACCCGCATCCCGGATGCTACGAGCGTCATCTACCTCTCGCTTAATGATCAAGGTTGTACTAACCATCGAGTCCATATCCTATAGGTTATGTCCTACAATCTTGCCCCGGATGGACAACTTCAACCCATCCTCGATCTTCTCTGGATGTGGGCCAATATTAATCATCCCCAAACGCATAACTCGAATCCGCTACATACTCGAAGGCAATATCGTCCTCTATCTCAGCCAAGGAACTCGAGCCTTCAAGATGTCTAGCGTGTCAAAGTACTTCCCCATGAATAGTCTACGGAAAATCATCCCATGCCATAGTCTCCAAGTCCCTGAATCAGCGACCCACTCCCACCGTGATATGGGACTCACCCGCTAGAACAGCCAATGAACTGCAGCACCAGGTGATCTCCATAGCCCTGAGAACTAATCTGGATCAACCAATGGCCTGCTACCATCGGTCCCTTCCTCCCATGAACGCTGGATATGATGTGCCTCAACCTTGAGGTTACTAGCACGTCCTCGACCTCTACCAAGAGACAACAGGCAGTAAAGGCTATCAGCACCCATGTACCTCTATGAAGGCCTACCGATAAAATAGGTGGCTACGACCATCACCCCATGGACAACCTCTACGCCCTCATCCTTTATCGTTGATCACATGTCAAACAGCCAAGTTTAGAATTATTTTCGTGTCCTACTATTCAACCGCGCAAGCCAACCAATACAGACTAATATCCCTAACAACTGCTGCTTCCGAACTCCTAAGGTTACATTTCTTAACCCTAGTGTTCGCATTTCCTATATACATTCTACCATGATATAATCACAATTTGTAACATAATCACACATATAATCAAAGAATACGAAGAAAACACACAATGGATATTGTGGATCTAATCCTGCCCCGCGGACTCCTGGGCTAACCTCCACGTAGAATCTTGATACCAAACTATGATCTGGATATCATTTTTGAGCACTAGGTAACTCTAACTCAAGCTCCAACACCAAGCTATGTCAGTTATGATGCTCTTACATTATCAAGATGTCCTCTGCACTCCATGCCCCACTCAAGCCCTATTTGTATACCTAAGCTCAATACCAAGCCGTGGCGCCGAAACCCCGGGGTCCTATTGGACAACCGTCAATCTGCGAGACTGTGTTCTCATAACATGAGACTCCATACATGAGTAAAATGACCTAATAGGCCCATCATCCATACTTCGTTCATACCGTTACAAACCATTTCTATAGATCCAAGAGTTATTATATCACTCTTAATACAAAACATATATTAAAACTAGTTTGTTTTAATATATACACAAAACATGAATCAACGCCGCAGTCTGGCTCGCTTCATAATCCCGACCTCTAAGGAGTGTCGTTTGCCTCACTGCCCCGCACTTCCAAAAAGTGGTCCCACGACAAGTGCCGAAGCACGCCAAGAGATAAATCGATAAAGGCTACTCCTCACCTAGGTGCACATGCAAATACTTCACTGACAATAAAACTCAACAAACAATCCATGCATACATGTCATTCTATCATGAAAAAACTACATGCATGTATGACACGACACCTTTACATGCTCCTATGTAACGTCAACCTCCGACCAGCACCACCCAATGCAAGTGCCAATGGAAACAATGCCAGCGGTTCCGACTTAATCTCACAACCCGTAGTTTATGTGATATTTATTTAATCATTTCGGGTGGCCTGGCAACAAAACTTTCCGGGGTCTCACCGCGGGTCTCTTACACCCTCCTACATTTTTTAGGCTTTCACTGATGGATATGTTGTCTAACCTAGGTTTTCAAAGCACCGAGGAGGTGCTCATCCCTACTTGCTAAGCCCCGACACTATTCGCTTTCCATTTTCATTTACACCGTGAACCCACCTGGACTTCTGGCCCCATTCCCAAGCCCACACGATTCAACACCAAACGCAAAGGCCAAATCAGTACCATGTACACACTCCATGTAATGCGGTGTTACCGCACAATCAATGCATTGTACTCAGGCATCGCACCAACCCATGACCAATGTATGAAGACCTCTACATGGACATTCTACACCATACACTATGTGTATGCTGTTGGTAACACTCATGTCTAATGCACACTAACATTTCATATTTTTTAGTTCAACATCAATACATACAAATATGTTAATATTCCACACATTCAAATTAGTACATCACATAAGCATGCACTACATCTTTTCTATCATTCAGTTCATTAATGTCAACACATCATTCAAGCATGTATTAACATAATTCCAACCATTACTTAGGCAAGTAATGTCATAATTCATATTCCTAGGCTGAGACATAGTATCACACATATATCACATAATTTCTCATATTTATTATGTTATTCAATTTATGGCAATAACACACATTAACCATTCCCGGCCATAAATTCGGCCATGCTTAGCCTCGGAAATAATCTAGACTTATTCCAGAAAGTCTAATTTTTGTAAATACCACACAAAACATCAGACACACAATTCCCTGCTCAGGCCATACGCAGCCCTAAGCATTTCAGTTACAAACCGATTCCAAAAACAGAAGTTTCGGAAACCAAAACGGGTCATTCCTCAACTGTCTGTGACCCAGACCAATGTTTAGACCATGTTTTGGCTGAGCACTTTATTCTATTAAATTCTAGACTCAACGAGCTTTCCGTAGAGTCCAAGAACATGCAATCGGAGCTCGATTGAAAGTTATGGTCGCCTAAAGTTGATGTTTTGATTCACGCGGTGTGCGTAGGGAAATTCGCACACCCCCGCTTTCCATTCTCGCTTCTGGATTTTTCGTCTGGAACACAATGTTTAGTTTCAAATAGTCCCGAAACCCCATGAAACTGGTCTTTGACCATCACATAATCACAAACAAACCACACAACATACAAATTCGCCCGAAAATCGGACGAAACCCCGTAGGCCATTACACGGCCCGGGCATAAGATAATCCATGAGGAGGAAACCTACTTCGTAAAGAATTACGGGTTCTTGTCGTCTCGGGTCCGCTTCACCGCAACACTCCTTTCCTTCCTTTCCCTCTCTTCCTTTTCTTTCTTCCTCCTTTTTCTTCTCTTTTCTTCTTTCCTTTCTCTTCTTTCCTCCCTTTCTCTCTTTTTTTTTTCTCCCTTTTCTCTTTTCCCTTCCTTCCTTTCTCCTTTCCCTTCCTCCCTTTTCTTCGCCGCCCTTACGAACCGGGAATTGGAACCCCATATATATACTTTCTCTAAAGCACATGCATATTGACACATGCCTTGCCATGTGTCCCACATGCATAGGCCTTTTCCATGCATTGTGACACATGGCTTGCCATGTGTCACTCACATGGTTCGCCATGTGTTGTTCGACACCCGTTACCTCGAAATACGTGAAATTCCGACTATCTCGGAATCCGACGAAATTCGACTAGGTAACTAGATTTCGCGAGACGATCCAATAGTACAATTCGTTTCATCATCCAAGATATAGAAAAATCTCAACTTTTCTCCGACTATTCCGATAAATTACCGTCCCTTTTTTTTTTTTTTCTAGTGTTAAATTTAAATTTTCACTGTTTACATCTTTATTCCTTTACAACTTGATAAAAAAATAGGACCACGTTAGGAAAAATATTTTACCCAAGAATGTATCAATTTCAATAACACGACTCAAGATAGAACTTTATTTAATAATGTGTTGAATAAGGTTTAATAGTATTACATCCAGCTTTTTTAATATTGGATTTATTGCTATTAAGGATTTGTTTGTTTCTGCTTAAAAATTGTTTCATGTTCTCAAACAAAGAGAACAAGGAAAAAAAGGGAGAATACGTTGATTCCAATTTCTTTTTATCATGAAAATGAATACAAAGAATACAAAAATACTAAACTAAAGAACAAGAATAATTTTCTACACCAAAAATGGTGTTTTAAAACAAGGAAAATAGGAAACAAATAAGCCCTAAGTTGTTTGTTTTGTTTATAAGCTCTAAAATGAACATCTTAAATATATTAAGAAAAATAATTTAAGTCAACCCTACTTGTTTATGTAATGATAATATAACTTCAGTCATTATGATAAAAAATATATTTGTATATTATAAGTATAACATATTAATACATTTACAAAAATAAATGATAAAATTATTATTCTAAATAATTTATTATTATCATTTTATATAAAAATATTTATTATTTAGTTTTTTTATATAGCTTAAATAGAATATATAAAAATTAATAATGTAAACATTAATATTTTTGTTAAATATTTTGTAGATTCTAAATGTGGTTTTTTCTTTCCACAAGAAAATTTTAGTACCATAAATAACTTATGAAAATAAAAAATAAATAAAGAAAACAAACGGAAAGCAAATTGCCAGCAAAAAAAAACAAACCGAAAGCAAATTGCTAGCAAAAAAAAACAAACGGCCTTATAGATGGAGAGGCTGCAACCCAAATCGCTTGTCTTTTTTTTTTTTTTTTTGATAAAAAATTGCAAGTCTTTATTCCTTTACAATTGCTTCATAAAAAATGGGACCACACGCGAAAAATAATTTTCCTAGAAACATAATAATTTGGCCACTTTCCGACGACTTCAGGTAGAAATTTGAAAAAAAAATTATTGTTTGAAGTGGAAATCATTACGAATATATCCAATGGTGTGGCCTGTTATTTCATGGGATAGTTCTTTAACAAACCACGAAAGAGATAGTGCTCAAAATCAAGTCAAGCAAAGAATTAATCGTAGGCTTGGATGTTACTTTTCCAAGAAGAAATTAAAGATGAAATTTATAATTCTTTCAAGATCTGGAGGTACATATGTTGAAAGAACGGGAAGATTAATTGTCAGCGTATACAATCAATCATAATTGACACTCCTAATTGATTTGAAAATCTATTCATCAAATGTTCTCTATTGTTTTTTTATAATTCCTTATATTCAATGTCCAAGGTTTCAGATTGTGAAAATATGGGATTAATTTATTGGTTCAAATTATCAAAACAATAATAGTTTTCACAAAATTTGTATAATAGTTTTCATCTAATTAACTTGGTTGTCTACCTACGTCTTGGGTTTGGAAAAAAACTCAAACCCAATAAAAAAACCCGACTGCACTTTAACCATACCCGTCTTATTAGGAACAGGGCAGGGCAGGGCAAAAACCTGAAAAAACTCACCCCATTGTAATCTGACAAAGAAGCGGAGCTAATGCAGCAATAAAATGGTCTGGCTTCAATCCCTTATCCAAGAACCAACAATTCTATGAACAGAAAGTTTCAATTCCTCTAGTGCCACACCAAAGTGTTTTAGCGCTTGTTACAAACCTATTTAATAATAACCAAAAATAAATAAAATAATCATTTGTTTGTTCTAAAGTTAATCAGCGCATTATAATTTTGTAGGGATTGCAGTATTCCCTGGATTGGTTGTATCGTATTATCAATGAAATATCATCTAAATATGACTATGTATCATTATCAATGTATATAATAGTTAATCATCCAATTTTTCAACACTTTTTCTGTTTTCTTACTTCATTAGTCTAATGATCCAAACTTCTCAATCAATAAACATTCAGATTGTGTTTGGTGAAACATTGGTTTTTTTTTGTTTTGAGACAATTCCCCAATAAACAAACAACAGGTGAGATTTGAACTTCCTCTAATTCTGGTTTGTTATCTGTTTCATATTTTTATGGGTTATTTCATGAGGTATTTTACCTCATTAAATATTAAATTTGATCTTGGGACAAAATTGAATTTTACCAAATTTTGTAATTTTTTTTTTTTGGTTCCCTTTTCACAATATTGCTTTAGCAATTTATGTTTATGTTATTTGAGATTATTTATAGCATAATATTGTGAATAATTTTTTTTCTGTACTGCAAAATTGAGAAATATTGAATGCTTATGAACTGCTTCTCGTGAGTCCGAAAGACGTTTGATATTTTTTGAATCGGGTGTTACAATCTGTAATTTCACCCGCTCAAGACATCACTAAGCAAGATCCACATACCTGATAAGAAACTTGCTCATTTGAATGACTGATTATTTGGTAGGATGCTTAGTTTGATAAAGAAATTTCATTAAATGTCATGAATCGCGTAATTTTACTACCCTATCAGTGGGAAATTGACGCATTTGGTTGTGACGACTAGTGAATTGCTCTTACTTATGTATGAGTCTTTTTGTATTTTATAGACTCTAGCATTTGGTGACCATTTTTGTGGGTCATTTGGTGTCAAGAATGGAGCACTGCTTATGTCCTCGCTTTTACATGTATTTTACATCGTTTTGTTATTTTCAACTTTGAGCTTTCTTCATTTCCGCCATCACAAAAACTCACGGGACTAATTACAAGAATGGGAATTTGAGTCATCTGAGTAATCATTTGGGTGAATGTTTGTTTTGAATACACATTGATGTCGCCCGATATACGCCCCAGTTAGATAGGTAACATCAACACGCTGCAATTCCCATGCAAGCGATATAGTTTTTTTTTTTAAACTAGAAAAGTTAAACTGTATCGAGATTCACTTATTACTGGGCACCGAGTGCTTAGGAGCTCCTTATTGCATTGGAGTTGTTTGCTCGCCTTATGTTTCGCTTACCTCATCACATGATCGCACAGCCCTAAAAGTCTCGAGATCGAATGAAACAGCCTTCTACTCTTCGCACAACCGTCAGCCATATTTCTGTATTTAGTGAATGGAGATACTAATTGTAAATATTAGATTCTTCCAAGATCTTGGATTTGTCATATTTGATACCTATGATCAGATCAAAGGTGTTGATCGCCACTGCTAGGAGTGCTGATTGGATATTTACAGAGTTGTTTGAGGTTATTCATACAGATATTTGTGGGCCATTCACTCCTCTTGCTATGGGTGGCTACAAATATTTCATCATCTATTGGATGATTATTCTGTTGTTTTGTCGAGGTCATTTCTGTAGTCTGGAATTGAGGCTTCAAAGCTTTCAAAGTCAATGTTCCAACAAGGAAAATGATCAAAGTGGTTCATTCTCACAGGTGAGGGCTATGGTAGATAGGCGATGAGACGAGATGCAACCTGCACTACTCATGGTACCTTCAAGAATGTGGCATTGATGCTCAGTATATAATGCCTGGTACTCCTCAAAAAAATGGGATTACAGAGAGGATAAATCGCACGCTTCTTGATATGGTACGATGTATGCTTGTTAGTTCCTCACTACTTGAGTTCTTATGGGGTGAAGCCTTGAAAACTACAACTTATATTTTGAATCAAGTGCCTAGCAAGTCTGTTTCTAAGACTCCTTTTGAGTTATGGTCACAAAAGAAGCCTAGTCTTCATCACTTCCATGTCTGGGGTTGCAAAGTGGAAGTGAGATCGTATAACCCGCAAACCAAGAAACTTGATCCAAAAACCATTAGTAGGTACTTTATTGGTTATTGTGTGGGATCAAGAGGTTTCAAGTTTTATTACTCGTCTCACACCACCGCAGTGATTGAGTCGATTAAGCCATTCATTTTGAGACATGCTGGTACAAGCTAAGGGCCAAGAAAATCAGGTTAAAGGAACACCCGCTTATTCCCTGCCTATCGCTTTTGCTCCACTCTCTAGCCCTAAGTATCGACCAAAGATCCAAAAGAGCTACCACCGATGATGAACCAATTGAGGATGTAGATCCAGCAGCCTCAGATGTGGATCCCGTAGCCCTAGATGTAGCCATGGATATACCCTTGAGCTCAGAGAGGGTGCTTAGGCCCCGCGATTTTAAATGACTATTTTGTCTACTAGCAGGAGCATGAGTATGATGTGGGTGTTGTATCGGATCCAACTACCTACAAAGAAGCCATTATTGGTCCTCAATCCAACTTCTGGATCAATTGCAATGAAAGATGTGATGACTTCCATGTCACAAAATAAACTGTGGAGCTTGGTAGATTTGCCAGATGACTGCAGACCTATTGGGTGAAAATGGGTATTCAAGACCAAGTGCTAAGGATAGGTAGAGAGATTATAAAGATTAGTGACTAAGGGTTACAAAAACAGAAGGTATTGATTTATGAAACCTTCTCTCCGTGTCCACTAAAGACTCTTAAGAATTAGTGATGGCTATAATTGCTCATTTTGACTTAGAGTCGCAGATCAATGGATGTGAGGACAACTTTCCTGAATGGAGACTTTCTTAGCTGAGGATGCTTACATGTCTCAACCTATTGGTTTCTGGTGAAGTTGGTAAGGACCACATGGCTCAGAACTCCTTAAATCCATTTAAGGTTTAAAGCAAGATTCTAGGCAATGGTATCTCAAGTTTGACGTTGTCATCGTCATGGTTTTAAGGAGAACATCGTCTATCAATGCATATATATGAAAACTGGGAGCAAGTTCATATTCTGGGCTTATATGTTGATGATATTCGTCGCAGCCTAATGATACCACCGTTGATCGAGACAAAGCAATTATTATTTAGCCATTTTGATATGAAGGATGTCGGGAATCATCTTATGTATCGGCATACAATACTTCACGATGTAATCTAGTGGCATTCTAAGATTGTTCAAAGAAAACGATATCAACGCATTCTAAAAAAGGTTCAATATGCGACACCAGTGGTTCTTCTAGTAAGGCACCAATTGTAAGGGAGAAAGATTTTCCAAAGGCCAATGTCCAGTAGAATGATACGAGAGATCAAATGAAAGCAATCCCGCATTCTCTGGGCCGTAGGCCCAATGTATGCCCAAGCATGCACACGTCTCTTTATTATTGCTTTTATTGTCGATGTGTATGTACTTGAGTGATCCTTTCAAATAATGAAAGCTTATATGAAAAGTTTTGAGGTATCTCAAGGTACTAAGGATCTCATGTTGACATATTGGTGTACCCACTCTTAAGGTGGTTGGTTTTAGTGATTCCAATTATGTAGGCTGTGTCGATGATAAAAAGTCCACTTCTGGTTATATCTTTATGATGGCTGAAGGCGTTGTTTCATGGAAAAGTGTCAAGTAGACACTTACAACTTCTTCTACTATGGAGGCTACTTGTCATGTAGACACTTAAAGTGTGTCATATGTATGTTATGAGGCTATTTGTCATGTAATATGGTTGCGAAACTTCATTTCAGCTTTGGAGGTTGTTCACTTCTATTTTAGACCACGAATGTTTCTATGATAATTCCACAAATTGTATCTTTCTAGGAACACTAGAAGCACTTTCATCTAAACACATTGATGTAGCCTTGCGGAAGAGAAAGCCGCAGAGTCCTCATTTCATTGAACATACTACGACTAGCATGTTGGCAAACCCACTAACCAAAGGCTTTACCCTATTTGTGTGTTTCCTTAAGAACACGCCACTCCACATGGATTGCTAGGAGCCTAGAATCTTATTTTAGTGGAGTTTTGCCTTTTTCATGTACTCTAGAGAAAGCCATGTTTTTGTTATTACATGCACATTTTGACCTTTGTCATTATCTATGATTTTGTGTCATTTTGACCAGATGAATGATAGAATTATGTTTTCTCTTTCTATTGAATCAATACTCTTGTCATTGAAATGTTTCTAGATCAGTAGCGCCTGATTTTGTATAATTTATGCATCCTCTCGGTGTATTAATTGTGTATGATTGGTTATGGCTATGTAAATCTCTTGTTGAAACATTTGAGTTATGATTTTGATTAGTAGCGTCTGATTATGTATGATTTATGCATCCTCTCTGTGCGAATTGCAGGCATTGGTTATGGCTATGTAAATCTATTGCGGGAAAGCATTTGGGTTATGATTATATCGCCAAAGGGAGAATTTAGATTAATTTATTAATCTATACTAAGCATAAGTATATATATTACAATTTTAATTTTAATTTTGTGCATGTTAATTATGGGTCATTTATGGGATGGTTTAATATTAATCAGCTATAGACCATGGTTATATCTTCTCTCCTTGCTTCGTAGTTTTTCCATTTGACCAAAGCCTAATTGTTTCCTCGTGCTCAATATATATGAGTAAATAGAGCCCAAATTATAAGGGTTTTGTAGAACATACTTTGGGGAGAAGGAAAGAATTATCTTCAACCCTAGTCTTTCTTTTGATTTCATTTTGTAGATTTGTGACTTATGGCAACCAACAATTCTGGATTCATGTCAGGTATGTTTTCTACACACTACAAATTGATATGATTCTTTGTTAAATAAAGTTATTATTTTGTAATGTATTTATTGGGTCTTTTGATTTTTGATCATTTGTTTAGGATCAATAAAGTACTTTTGTTTATACAAAATAATTCTAGCAATTGGTTCCCTAGAAAGCACTAAGGAAAGAGAAATTAAGAAAATGATTTTCTTATGATCGGTTCTCAGAATGAAAAGTTTTAAAGAAATTCAAATATAATTAAAAATATAAATACTTGAAAACTTACAAATTTTTATAATGCTTTAATTTTTTATATTGATGAGTTAAGAGCAAATAAAATTGATTTGAAGCACAAATAAAAATAATATATCGATTTAACTCTATTTTATTTTTCTTCTTATTTTCTTTTCTTCAACGTTTCCTATTTATTTTCTTTTGTCTTGCATTTTCCTTAAATTTTGCCGAAATCCAAGCATGGCCTTACGTAGTTTCAGAATGCACCATATTCTACCTTCCATCTGCCCAACATATACCTATGCACAAATGTGAGGCTAATTAATCTAATCCATACCATTTCTATTTATAACCGGCACCTGATATACAAATGACATGTTGCATAAATGCTGACAGCAACAAACTTCTTCTTCTTTTTCTGTCTTACAAGACGAAATGTATGAACTGAAAAACTTAGCACAATGTATTGTTGTCAAACTGACGACATATGCTAGAGAAGAAAATATATATTTGGCAGACATATATATGCTAATGGATGCATAAAACCTATGGGGTAGTTAGTAGACTTGGTGGTGGTGAGATGATATAGACGGAGACAAATGCTGAAGCTTACCAGCATAAGGTAGTGCTGGAGGGGTATAAGGGTCATGCGGGAGCCCAGCCTGAGGACTAGGGTTCCATATGGGGCTTCCATGTCTAGCTGGGTATACCTTCGTTTGCTCCAACAATCTTTTTGAAGCAGCAGCCAAAAAGCTTATCAGGCGAAGCCCAAGGACGAGAGCCATTGCTACACAGCTCTTGCTCATGTGACTAGTCTGTAACACCACACCATGAATTAACAGGCAAAAGCAAGTGAAGAGCATCCATGCTTGCACTCACTTTGCTATGTCGTTATGCTTGTTCTTATATTCTATTATATAGATGAAGAGGTATCAGGAAGTTAACCCAAATAGCACGTCTTTATTATTCTTGATGGAGAAATTGGACAAGCTCGAAAGAAGAATTCTCCGTCCACCAACTCCAGTTTTGGCCGCTTTCGATGACTTTAATGGAGGCATCATAAATTGGCCATATCAAGTTGTGTGGTCTGATAACTCATATATGCGAAATCGCACGTTTACCTTCTAGTTCCAGCAAATCTAAGAACTTACTGGCCAAGCAAAAGAAATCAAAAGTCAAGCAAAGAATTAAATTGCATGGGCCTTGATAACACGGCTTTGAATAAGAAATTAGCAGCGAAATTATCTTCGTTTCATTTCAAATACAAAATACTCGAGTCACATAGTAGGAAGGTTGTTGCCGAGAGTTTTACAATTTATTATTATTTATATTTAATTAAACAAAATACTATCGGTCAAACAAATTTCTTTCCTTTATAATATTCTTTATGTATAATTTCAAAGGTCGCATGTGCGTTGAATGCTGTGTTTAGTGCTGTAGATATCAACCAGTTTACATAATTTTGACATGTGTTACTGCTATGGAAGCTTGAGATATTCTAGGATGGCTCTCATGAAGGAACTGCCTCGGTGAGACAATCAAAGCTGAACATGCTTAGAACCAAATATGAGAATTTGCATCTGTTTTATTTTGAAACTACTACAAAATTTAATTTTTGACTTTATGATATTGTGAGTGAATTATTTGCTGGTGATGAGAAAAAACCTAAGGGAAAGTTGGTTAGCAAAGTTCTAAGGCCTCTTCGAAAGAGATTTGCTTACAAAGTCACGGCAATTGAGGAAGCCAGGAATCTAGATCCTATGAAGCTTGAAGAATTGATGGGTTCACTAAAAGGCATTAGAGATTAATTTTGAGGCTAACAAAAGAGGAAAAAAACTAGCCTTTCAAGCTGAGATGTTAACTGAAGAGATTGATGATGATATGGAGGAGTCAGGTCATGAACTTGCTGAGTCATTGGCTTCATTGATAAAGAATTTTGTACGGTTTCTCAAGAAGGCATATAGATCTAGTTTCAATCCAAAATACAATATGAACAATAATTTTCAGAAGGGTAAGGCAGGTCTTGTCAAGTCAAATTCAATAGTGAAGAAAAAGGAGATTTATAGTAGAGAGTACGAGGGATTTAGGCATATTCAGGCGAAGTGTGCTAATAGCCTCAAGAAGAACATTCAAACAACTGAGTTGCCTTTTTTACTGTCTATATGAGATAGGGGCTACTAGTTGTGTTACACTGGTGGATGATTGCAGAGTTGTAACATGGGAAAGGTACTGTGTCAAAAGAATCTACAAGATGGAATTCTCATTAATAACTTGAATTTGAATATTGGTAGTGATTATATACAACTTCAAGAGAATCTATAGGAGGCGAGGACAACATGCTTAGAAAGTGGATGCTTGTTGTAAAAATAAACAGAACTCTTGAAAAAAAAAAAGTGTTGGAGTTATTAAGAGAGATGTTTTGAGAAAGATAGTGACTGTGGAGCCCAGGCAGTAGAAGTGCAGAGAAAAATGGAGGCTAGAATGGAACTTGAACAGACTCATAGAAATTTAAAAATGTTGAATTCATGTACAACTAAGATAAGATTGTCTATTTGAAGGCCTTATGGAAATCATCAAGGACTCGAGTATGAAGGGAAATGTTCAACATCCAAGACAATTTCAGAAAGAATTCGTATACCAAGAACCGCAACCCACTATTAGTAAGAATTTAAGTGAGTCTCAAATTTCTCATAAGAGGTTAGATCTTGTTTGTCGCTATTTCAACTATCCGACAGCAGCTAACTTTATTTTCTTAAGTACTTGAATACAAGGAAAAGTCTATTGCAAATCCGAGGAGTTCCCAAGGAAAAGCAAGATAATATTTTGGAGTAAAAATACAACAAAAATATGTTGGCTAGAGGATTTTACCTCCTAAAGAATATTTATTTAAACGTTCATCTCTTGGAGGAATATTTATTGTTCGGACCTTGATCGTTGTATCCTTTGGGCATCAGCAGCACAATGTGAACTTGCCAAAAGGTGATCCGACGATGGTGTGTCGACTACCTCGCCGATGATTAAGTAAGCAAAAGATGGAGAAGAAAAAGTAGAGAGTTTTTGAACAGTTTTGAATGCCCTTACCTCGTGTGAGATCTTCCCGATTTATAGGACATGGTTTGGTAATCTTCCTACTTAGAATAAAATTTTAATTATAGGGATAAAATATCTTCCTTCCTATTATGGATTAACCTTCCGAGAAATAAGGGATTTGGAAACAGGGAAATCCGCTAATAAATATCTCTTTCATGTATTTTTTGCTTTCATGTACTTATCCATAACGGACTTCCCATATGTGATAGGATGGCTGGCTGGGGGACTTGAAACTCTAAACGGGCCGCCATGAAGTGAGTCTTAAACAGGACACCCTGTCTTTCTCATATGGGCTTTAAGACTCTCGTCTGGTTAGTTCCCGTCGTTTAATACTTAGCTTTGACTCGGGTCGTTTACGATACAAAGCAAGCAAAGTTCCCGCCCATCGAGTCTTGGGTCTAGGTTTAAAGACCATGGTACTCACAATGCCCCCCTTTTCCCTAGCTAAAGGTTTATGCTTCTTCAGTCGGGGAAAATACGGTGCTTCTAAACCTTGAGTGTGGAAAGTTGAAAGGACTGGAAGAATTAATGCGTTCATTGAACGCGTCGTAAGGTGGAGTGTGTTTGGATATAAAGTGGTGGGAAATGCACGTTTCCCAACATGTCTACTAAGACATAGATGTCCCCTCGGGATGACACATTTAATGTGCCCATTGATGTTTTGCCCCTATATATAGGGGCTCGGGCTTCGTTTCCTTTGCCATCTTCGAAAGTTTCTTACCACCGCAGTTCCTTTCTCCCCGTGTTTCTATGAACTGTTCTTTGAGAGGAATTATCAGAGGTCCCATCACAACTTTCAATTTTTCGATGAGTTTTATTTTATTTTTTATTTTTTGAAACTAGATCGTATCTCCTTCTTTGCTTTTTTTTTTTTGTCGCTATTCTGTGGTTAGAAAGCTGCTCTTTCTAAGATTTCAATCACCGTCACGGCAGGTTTTAGGTGACGGTGTTGTAGTTTGGGTATAGGATGTTCCCATGTTTAGAGTCATCCTATTAGGTCTTGCAAAGGTTCCCTGCCTGTGGTTCTTGTGTCTCTTGCGCTAGCGGATTATCAAATCTCTAAAGAGGAGGGTGGTTCTTTTGTCTTTTGATGGTTTTAAGTTGATCCCCTTTTTTCCGTTTTTCTACCTGTAGAATGGCGAGAGGTCATGAAAGGCTTCACCACAAAGAAGGAGAAGGAGACCTCTGAGCTCCAATATAAGCAAAATTTTTGAAGCCACTTATGTTTGTAGAGGATTTGAGGTCCTTCAGACAAGTTCCTACCGCCATCAAATTGGAGGTTTCAGACAACACGGCTACCTCGACAATGGGAGCAGCAGATAATGCCGCGATTTTACATGGGAGCTATCATTGACTTTCCTCCCCATCCCTTCTCAAGGCAGCTTACACTTTACCAAGACACTACAGACTGCATATCCGAATGTCTTTCTGACTCACGGTTGTGGTGTGCTAAACTTGTTTATCACCGATATTTCGGGGGTAGATATTGTTTTATTTACACTTTGAACCTTGGGATTGAGGGCCGCTTATCTATGTTTACCACCGCCCCGGCGCACTCTTGTAACCCGCTCCTACTCCCAAAGATCAAGTGAAAGAGGTCATTTTTGTTAAAGGTCTATGGTATGAGACATCGAGCTCTCCAAGGCTTGCCTTTGATCTGAACCAATCTCTCTCGTTCCTAGGTTTATTTCAACTTAGTGGGACTTATACTCCCCTAGGTCGTCTATGTTTTGACATGCCCCTATTTTCTGAAATTCTTGCATGTTTTGACATGCCCTTCTGAAATTTTTGTAGGTTGGCACAAGTAAGGTTGGCTGGTTAGCTGGGTGGAGAAGGCCAATCAGGAGCGTATTAAATGGCTTCTAGAGATCACTGAGGGGGAGCGCAACCATAAGCTCCTATTATATGTGAAGAACTTGCAATAATTAGGAGCCAACCCTTTCCCTTACATAGTCCCCGTCAACTCTCGCTCGTTGCCAACGTATTTTGTCGGGGGCTCTTAACATTTTGTTCTCGATCTTCCGAATCAACCCAGTGGTTCTTCGCGTAGGCGATCAAGAGCCCTCGGGTCAGATCACTCAAGGAGCGACTAGTTAGCCCAAAGCCTGGCTCCCGTGCGCAGTGAATAAGAAGAAAAGAAGGCAAGAAGGTTACTAAATCAAGGCACTCAGGATTATAGTTCGTGGATCAGTATCCAATTTCAGTTGAATTGGCCAGGGATGGCGTAGGATTTTTCGTGCATGTGTAAGTAGCTACGAGCATGCAAGGGAAATCACCTCAAATTGAAGTATCGTGTGATAAGCCCCAAAATGGTCTAGTCGATGAAAAGGCCTAAAAGAGCCCGACAGCTTATTATTGTACCTCCAAATCAGCCTCCCGACGCCTCTATCGCTGGAGTGGTGTCGCCCAGGACGCTTCCAAGGAGGCTCGTGCATCGTTAGAGGATGGGGCTCTAGTCGGAGGGCCTCCCAAAGTCGATGAAGCTGTAAGCGAGGCCCCTACTGCAGAGACAACCATTGGTCTACCGCTGTAAACTGTAGCTGTCCAGTCTCGCACTCCCGCCTCGCAGCAAAGCACCCAACGGTGCTCATGTCAGCTCATACGTTGCCGATGAAGTGAGGTCGCTCCTAAGGACACAACCCGGCCCTAGCCTAGATGAAGCCCTTCAATTATTAACAAACAAACCCCTTTAACAAGAGGGACTCTTCTGCCGCACATATGTGCAAACTCTACCCCAATCTCCTCCGAATCGATTATGGCCTACGCTATGTATTCCATCTCTTCCCTACCACATAGATAAGAAATCCTACCAACGTGTGGATGAGGAGAGGATGTTTATTCTCAACCACGACTTTAATGAGATGGTTGAGCTGGTATGACTAGACTTCTAAAATTGAAAGGGTCTTATTGCGATCTTCTAACACCTTTCCTTTCAGGATGTCACCTATTCTAACATGACGGCCAAAGATAAGGAGCTTCACCATAGGCTAGGGGATGCCAAGAAGCTACGACTATATGCTCAGTCAACTATTTCCAAGCACCAAGCCTTAGACGACGCCCTAGTCAAGGCTAAAGCCAGTCTACACCTGGTCTGCCAAGGTCAGCAGAAGACTAGGAATGCGGAGAGGGAGAAGGAATGAAGCCAAAGAAGAGGTGCAGCTCGCCTACCACAGCTGCGTGGTGACTCGAAGGTGCCGCGAAGGACAACCTGGTTGAAGGTCCAAGATGCCCCGGCAAACATAAGAGCCATGAAGTAAAGGTCAGCTAAGGTCGAGGTCGCCCACCCAGAGGTTACAAACTTCACTCCAGCCTAGAGATCTGGCATATGATGAGGTGTCTTCCACTCCCAAAGCCGTAAGGATAAAGAGGCTGGAGGGGGGACTAACTGAAGGCCCAGTTAATTCGATACACACGATGTTGTCAGGTTTAAACATACCATCCGTGGCATCAAACAAAGGTTCCGCATGGTATGCCCTCACTCCTCTTACCACCTCTAGAGTTTTTCATGAACCCTAGGTGCCCCCCGGCTCGAGCACCCACTAAGGCCATAGTAATCGAGGCAGAGGAGAGCAAAGCGACAGAGAAGGCAAAGGAACCATAGAGGAGCTCTCCTATTAAGGACTGTGCTGGAACATCTTAAGTTCTCCCCTCTCCCTTTTTCAGAATCGACCCCATTGTCGCTGATAGCTATATGTATTTCTCTCGACGCTTATCATGTGATTACAAATACAATTTCGTTTACTTATACTATTGATTCTTTATCACAACTCCCCTTCGACGACCAGGCCAGATACTTACTGTGGATATTAATGTTAAGTTTTTTAAGAGCTAGAAGCCTGCGGGCACCGGTCATGACCAGTTATGCAAGGCACCACTCTTACTATCATGTATGGCCCCGTCCAATTTGGTTGGAATTTTCCAACCGCTGGATCAGTCGTGTTTTCAAAGACCCTTCTTAAGACTAGGTCTCCAGCTTGGAATGCACGCGACTTTACATGCCTGTTATATAGGTTTGTCAATCTTTGTTGGTACGATGCTATACACACACTGCGTACCACGTATCATGTATCATATCTAAGTCTTTGGTGATAGCCTTCAAAGATTAGCTTTTCAGTGGATTCTGGCCAAAGTGGCACCCCACCAGAGGGAATTACGGCCTCTATCCCATAGGTAAGTAAGAAACAAAGGATATCCCATTCGCTACGGGTTGTTCTATAGGCCCAAAGAACTTCAGGTAGGTCTTATACCCACTTCCCCTTAGCCGAATGTAGACGCTTTTTCAAAGCCTTCAAGAGAGTTTTGTTAGATGCTTCCGCTTGGCCATTGTTCTGCCGATACCATGGGGTTGTGTACAATTTTATGATTTTCAACTCATGGTATAAATTTCTGTATACTCTACATCAACCAGTGGCCCATTGTCGCTATGATCACCTTTCAAACAGATCTTCTCGTGGGTTCGTAGGGCACATTCCCAACCCATGACAATATTCTTCCACACAAATCGACGACATCCTTTATCTTTTGATGGCGTAAGGCTTCATTTTCTATCCATTTGCTAAAAATAGTCATGGCTACCAACAATAACTTTTCGAGCTTATGCTAAGAAAGGTGGTCCAACTATATATCAATTCCCCTACCGAGTAAAAAGTCGTGGGCTTCAGATGGTGGTTAGATTCGGAAATCATCCTCAAGAGGGGCTCAAGGTGGCCGATCGCACTTCCGACATAAACAACCATTTGATCCTTCATGGTCGGGCTAATACAACTGCAAAGGGCCTGAGCCAAATTCCCATCACCGATGGTTTCCGCATATCCCTTCATGGAGTTCTGCCACTATATATTATCCTTGCTGAGTGATGAGACACTTAAGATACGGCCCGTCTAGAGACCACTTATATAATTGCCCGTTCACAAGGGTAAACCTAGCCGCCTGGACCAAAATCTTGTGGGCTTCAACCCTGTTATCTGGTAGCTCTCCCGAGCTCAAATAATGCATTATAGGGGTTAGCCAAGAAGGGCATGCTTCGTCTATCTGACTCACCTGGTTAGTTGTACAGACGACGCCTACCGTAGTAAAATAGAAGGAACACTATTTCTCTTATAGGATGGATGAGGCCACTACTGCCAAAGCGTCCATATTTTTCATTTGAGTCCCTCGGATGGTGTTTGAGCTCTAAGCCATAAAACTCTGCTGTTTGCTGACTCAAACGGCATACCACTGTGTTGGTCTCTGCAGATTTCATATTCTCTATTTACCTGTCCCACTACCAGTTGAGGGTCACTGCGTATGATGAGTTTTTCCGAGGATACATACTTTGCAAGGTTAATTCCAGCTAGGATTGCTTCATATTCAATCTCATTATTAAACGTGGGGAAGTCTAGCCGTATAGTCTGCTCTATCCTTTCCCTAGTTGGAGGAAGGAGCCTGAGAGTCCATTCTAGCTTTGAGTTTAGTAGGATTAGCCTCTATCCCTCTCTAAGTCACTATAAAGCCTAAAAACTTGTCATAACTGACTCCGAACGCACATTTCAAAGGGTTGAGTTTCATGTCGTACCTTCGCAATAGCTCAAAGGCTTCTTGTAGATGCTTGGTGTGGTCGAAGTGTTCTTTGGACTTCACAAGCATATCATTGATATAGACCTACATGGTTTCACCTAACAATGGTCATAAAATCTTAGTCACTAACCTCTGATAAGTTACCCCGACATTTTTCAAGCCAAAAGGCATCACATTGCAACAGTATAACCCATGAGCAATAATGAAGGTCGTTTTCTCTGAGTCAGGCGGGTGCATGGGAATCTAATAATACCCAGAGAAAGCATCTAGAAACGACAGTATTCCATGTCTGGCTGTAGCATCAACAATTTGGTCTATTCGAAGCAAGAGGAAGCTATCTTTTGGGCATGCTTCGTTAAGGTTAGTGTAATCTACACATACTCGCTATCTTTTAAAACTATTCTTGGTATGTCTCCCTATAAGTTAGTTTATGGCAAGGCATGTCACCTCCCAGGTGAAATGGAGCATAAAGCATATTAGGCCATTAAAACTCTTAATTTTGATTTGGCAATGGCAGGTAAACAGCGGATGTTGCAGATGAACGAGCTCGATGAGTTGAGGCGTAAATCGTATGAGAGTTTGAGAATTTAGAAAGAGAAGGTCAAGCTCTTCCATGATAAGAACATCATAAGGAAGACCTTTGAACCTCACCAAAAGGTACTGTTGTACAACTCTCGACATCTTTCCAGGTAAACTCCATTCTAGATGGACTGGGCCTTCCATCGTCAAGATAGTTCACCCATATGGTGCAATGGAGATTAAGAATCCGGCATGGTAAATCTTTAAAGTCACTTTATCGCGCCATTTCTCGAGAACTTCTACCATCAGGTAGCAAGGAACTAGATTTTGTTTCACGGATGTCCTTCACACTTGGGTTTTACCTTTGTATATAGCTTTCCTTTTCTTTTTCATGCATTTCTTTATGCTTTATTCATTTAGTTCTGTTTTTGTGTTTTTCATAAAGGAGAGTCTGACCCTTATGTAACATTCCCTTATTTTTCTCCCAATGGAAGCAATTATTTTTTACCCTTTCTTATAGTCTGGGGTGTGTATCCTTCAACGCATTAAGGGCAATGCTTATTTCTGTGGTAGGGGTGGGCATACACTAGTGTTTAAAGCCATTTAAGTGCATGCTATTTGGTTTAATTCAGTGTTCTTAGGGGGTTAAGTGCATGCAATTATTTCGATTTTCGACTTTCTTGAGAATGGTATCACCTTGAAGTATGTATCACATGACCTTATGTATGAACTCTATATAGTTTCACTACACATACACAATAACAAGCATGAACAAAACTTTTTTTTCATATTTGGGACCATATTCAGTCAATTCTTTTCTAGTATCCAGAGTCAATCTTGACTTGTATCATTCTTGTTCATAACTTATGCAAGTCAACATTTCCCAAGCTCACTTGCTTGATTAAGAGCTTCAGCTCTATGCATTTTAGCATTCCCATGTCAAATGCATGTATCTTATTCAGAACATCCATACGTACTTGAAAGATGATTTTAGGCCATATTTTCTTTAGACTTCTAAATCATGCTAAGTCAGCTATTCGAACTCCTTGTTGAACTCGAGCTGCCGCTCCATTCAAACCTTAGGATTCTTGATCACTTTGAGTAAGGATGGTTCCAAAGTAAGTGTGAAGGTGTCGAGGGAGTTTAGTATATAATTGAGCAAGCACAAGTTAGTTTGGGGGGGGATTTGAAGCAATGCAAGAAGTGAGTGTCCATAGAAATCCAAAAAGTAGTGTGAATTCGAATTTTTATGTGCGGTACCAAGATTTCACTCTAACTGGGTACCCTGCATTCAAGGCTAGAATTCATGTGCATTCAAGTGGTAATCTAACCACACTAATTGGCACCGCACTAGTGATAAAGCAATAGTAAAGGTATGGTATCTATATTCAATAATTAATCTAACCCATCGCCATGCATTCAATACTTAAAACCCTATCCCCCTCAATTTTTTAACCCATTCATCTCTTTTAGATTCCCTTTTGGAGACTACAGTCTCGGGGAAGCAACTACTGGTTAGCCCTAATTTGATCATAGATCGGCCGTGATTATGTCGCTTCGGCACACATGATGTGCTCCACCCACTGTATACATAGGTTTGACGCAGATCTCACTTCAAGAACACCATGTTCACCAAATCTTATGATACATGGGTTTTATGTGCAAAGAGTTTACTCTGGGCGAATTAATGCCTGAATATGCATTAAAGAATAAGGTCATCTACAATATGGATTTATCAAAGAAAGGGAGAGTAAGCTACCAAGTAAAAGAGGAAATTCAATTCGCATGAGGTAACGAATGGAAAGTTATTTATTATGCTCGTAATGGTGGTGCAATGATGGATTTTTTAGGCCTCAATCGAGAACAAACACATCCTTCTCTAATTTACAAACTTAGTGGAAGTCATTGACAAGGGGTCTTAGCAGAGAAAAAAGAGTTCTTCCTAAGTTGGGGCCCATCACAAGCATCACATAAGCAAAAAAGTCGAGCCGCTTCCACAAGGCCTTAATCAACACATCCACCTCCGTCTACTTTTGGGCCATCGTCATATTCGGCTCTTGGTCCGATGAGTACATCTCCTTCAAAGAGGATGGAGCGCAGAATGTTGATGGTTTAAAATGCATCCCTGTGGAAACAAAACTGGGCCAGACCACAAAGCTCTCCAAGCTTGAGAGTTACATTCTACGAGGAGAGCCCGTTGTTGCAGGACACCTGTCCCGACTTAGAAGGATTCCAACAAGTTGACAGACTGTAGATGAAGATAAATTTACCCTGATGGAGAGGAGGAAGAAGAGCAGCGTATTCGGGTTAGAATAGGTGATGTTGGCACTGGGTAAAGACTGCCCATGTCATGCCAACACCCATTTTGTTTCGGTAAAACTCCTATTTATGTAACCTATGGTCACACGCTTAAAAGACCTTTTTATTTTAGTTATGTGGTGTCTCATCAATCTCTATGTGCATGTTAGATTGCCTGGTCAGGTGAAATGTTTATAGTTTTAATGAAGTTCATTCCAGTTTGGTGATTTCATGGCATTCTGATTTCAATAGCTGAGAATCTCTGTTTTGTAAAAGTTTGTTATTTTGTCCACTACACTTGGGATTGTTGTGCTCATTTAAGTTCAGGTGGTTGCATATTCTGTTAAGTTAAAGTACTATGTTCATGTTTGCTCTTTCTGAGAATCTT
The DNA here is from genome assembly GCA_016808115.1 of Tetrastigma voinierianum. Taxonomy (NCBI): domain Eukaryota; kingdom Viridiplantae; phylum Streptophyta; class Magnoliopsida; order Vitales; family Vitaceae; genus Tetrastigma; species Tetrastigma voinierianum. The sequence goes on from JAEQBH010006078.1 coordinate 63,094, forward strand.
GTAATGCTTGGATCGCCCTTAGTACTTTGTTGATTTCATAGTTTGTGAGGCGCTACTAGCTCAAATCATGCTAGAGACTAGTAAAATGTAGGTTGGGGGGTGTGTTGGATACATAAAAGTGCGACATTTATGTAGGTTTTTAAATCCTCACCATGTTTTTCTTTCTTCATTTTGTGTGTAATTAGGTGCTTTGACCTTTCTATTGTTTTTATGCATGCAAAGTGTTCCGTGCACATTTTCGTAGCGCTTGGTTTCTGGACAACTCAGATCATCGTCGTCAATCTCCAAAGCCGGCTGGAGGCCCCGCGCTATGAAGTGAAGTGGGTAATCAGGAGGACATTGGCACCTACCAAATCAACTATTACCTGCACTACACGCGGCTAAGATATAGGAGTTTTGGCACCGATAACAAATCGTAGTGGTGCCCACATTCAAGTGTTGTTAGAGAACCAAGGGAGTTTCTTGGTACCAAGATCACACTAACGGTACCCCATTCAAGATGCGATCTTTACAGGAATTAAGTGGAACTCATTTTTTGATTCCCACTTTGAGATCACTAATGTGATCAGATTAAACCCACTCTGAGGCGCACTATGGAGTTCTTGTTCTAGGTTTTGGCTCTCACTTTTGGAGTTTTTTCTCATACTTAGGGTTTTCTAGAGTATAGTACCTAGCTTCTTCATTCCTACAACATTCAGAATCTTTCGCCTGCTTATAACTTGGTACTGGAGTGAATCCTCATGGTTTTTTATATTTCAACTTTGCAATCAAGTGATATTTCTCAATTCACATTTAATATTATTGTCTACATTTATGAAGTACTCCTTAGTTTTAATGGAGTTCTGTACCTCCATGATGTGGTTCTAACGGTGGAAACTCATCCCCTTCTAAGGTAACAACACTCACCTCTCTAATGCTTCAATGGATCAGATGATATTAAACACTTGCTAAAATTCTAATAAACCTTAGTTTGCACCTTCTGACAACGTGTGAACAAGAGATTCTCGGTACACGCTGTGCTTGATCTCAAATGCAATCTAAGAGTCTAATCAAATCGTCTGAGCAAGCGTTTGATATCTTTCATTTATTCTTTGTCTTACAAAAGCTTTTAAAGTTATATCCCCTATCAAAGACCATTCATCAATGGTTCCTAGATGAGAATGTAAGTGAGAGGTGGGTGTTACCTAGTTGGAGGAGAGTGGAAAATTTAGGATCCTATCATTCTCCCTTCTCGTTTTAAAATAGTTTAATTCAATTGGTTAACAAATCAATCAATCAAAACCCCCCAGATTTTACTTTATTCGCATTCATCGGATAGCAATCCCTATGATCATCAGCTCCTCTGAACGGGTCATGACAATTGTTATTTTTCTGCACAAAGTGGAAGAACGCCTTAGTTAGAATTCTTGAAATTATTTTATTGGTATTATTTTTTAATTTAATCGTTCCAAGTACTAGTACCGTGTACCCAAACGAAGTATTGTATCTTGCTCTAATTTCCAAGAGGCCCTCTACGTGACATAGAGATGGAGAATCCTGCCGCATGGAGCAGTCAGGGTATGAGACTACTGAAACTAATGAACTCAAAGATTACCTCGCATAATCACTAACTTACTCACGAAGCCTGAAGGATAGTTTACGAAGTATAAGTTTAATCACTCGTAGGTTGTTCTCTTTCTGATGAAAGATTCATCCCGTGTTAGAAAGATCTAAACTATGAGATGGAGAATTTCATCATTATCAAGGATGAGGTTATCTAAATTGGAGAAGGTTGCAATATCCGCTTCCATGGGCAAGAATTCTTCTCAATCCTAAGATTGAGTGTGAAGTACATCGAAAAGGAAAAATACTCAAATCTTATGAAAGAGGAGTATATTCTTACTAAGTAACTGGACAGATCCATAAACTTAAATGAACATGAATCTCTAATTAGTGAAAGGTATGGTTAAGGGAGAAATCCAAACTATACCACATTGCATCTTTGACAAATTCATCTTTCCAACTTATGACTTAGCTTACGATTCAAAAATGATGCAAATTGACAATTATTCATCGTCTATTTCCCAAGATTGTTTCACTAAAGGAATCAATCATTCTTTATTAATAATATTTTTCTATTTTGTATACTAGTGAAATTACTTAGAATCATTTTATTCGCTCTTCTAATCATCGTAATATCGAGTTCAAATAAGAAGGGATCTTGGAGTAGTCAGGGTACTGGTCAGGTGATTCATCATAACCGTGGGAATGATCTGACTTAATAAAATCCACTTTTATTACTTGTACTTATCCGTTTCACTTTGCAAGGATTTAGACCAATCAAAAATTTAATAAATCCAACACAAAAAGGACAAACACATATTTTAATCAAAAAATCTATTAACAAGCTGCATCGCTGTTGTGGATTAGATAATAACTTCGTGGCATTCAGCCATAACTTTCAGAGCATAGTTCGTCTCAATAAGGAAGCCAAGTGTTGTGATTAGATAATAATCCTTTAGAGGCAGTGTCATAAAATTGTATATATAATCAGGTCTCAACAAGTTTTTAGCGCCGTTTATAGGGATTAGATAATAATCATTAAGCGGACACATAATCTCTTGTATAGCCAAATTGCCCTCAACAGTTTATTCGCCGCTGAGATTAGATCATTTGGTGGCATGGTTACAAATTTGTATATATAATCGTCTCAACAATGTGCCCACTAATGACACCCTCATGGGTTGACCAAAACAATAATAATAATAATAATTAGTTGACTCATTCCTTCGAGAAATATCAAATACGTTATAAAATTAACCCTAAATCTCATAAATACACTAAAAGCACCAACAACCCATTGACAACTTTAGTGCATGAATGTAATAATCGTTGAAAATAATATATGTAGCCCACATATGTTGTTGTCTTTATTGTATAAATTCACATAATAACAAAGGGATCTAATTAATAAACAATAGGTTGAAGCATATAATAAATATGATATATTATGTGTAAATACAAGATAATAAATTCTCGATTTTATGATGGACGAAATCAGAATATTACTAATTAGGTTTTTCACAATATAATAACGCACATATACATTATTATCGCTCTAGCATCCCATCGAGAATCCACCCCAGAGGGAATCCCCACATACGTATTCATACAGAAGATCTAACTACAATCTCAACAACCTATGGATCAAGTTGGGCATGTTTTCGCATTTATTGTAATATTATTCTAATGTTTTGACATAGATCTTGGGAATATTTTCTTTGGATTAAAGCTGTATAAATATTGTTGGTCATATATAGATGATTTTGCTTTTAATCCGATTATTCAACAATTGGTATATAGCATTAAGAATATATTTTTGTTTTAAATATTTTTTGGTTTGATTTTGTGGGCTATATTTCAAATATGCCAAACCTGTTTTTTAAAGGTCCAACATGATTGATCGGCTTTAGCATTCTTATTGAATTAAAACCAAGAGGATTCGGGATCTTGGTTCATCGACTCATATGTAAACCCATTGGTTGCAAACTACATTAAACCAAGAGGGATTCAAAAGGTGATGTGGAGAGATATAAGGCATGTCTTGTTGTTAAGGGCTTTACTCAAAAGGAAGGCATTGATTTTAAAGAGACTTTCTCTCCAATTTCAACGAAGACTCTTTCAGAACTGTAATGGCACTTCATATGCATTTGATCTCAGTTACACCGATGATGAAGACAACGTTTCTCAATGACTACATTGACGAAACAATTTATATGGTGCAATTGGAAAACTTTGTGTCCGGAGACCCAAAGAAAATGGTTTGTGAACTAAAGAAATCCATCTATGGACTTAAGCAAGCTTCCCATCAGTGGTACTACAAATTTCATCAAGTGATAGTCTCATTTGGTTTCAGATAACATGGTGGATGAATGTGTATACCACAAGTTCACCGGGAGTAAGCACATTCTCATGGTATAAGGATGACAATAATTACTTGCCACTAATGATATAGGCTTATTGCACAAAACCACGATAATTCTATCAAATAATTTTAAGATGATAGATATTAATAAGGTACTTAAAAGATTTGGCGTGCAAAGTTGTAAACCAATTGACAATCCTACCACTAAAAGAGACAAATTTAGTCTTAGTCAATGCCCTAAAGGTGACGGAAATTGTGCAATGAAGGAACTTCTAAGCGCTGTTGGAATACAATCCAAGTTTGTACACGCCCGATATAACATATATTATCTGGAATATCAAGCGTATATCTAATCGCCTAGCATGGATCATTAGAAAGCAATAAACAAGCTATAAAGATATTTACGTAGTAATGATTACATGCTCACATCTGAGATTGGATCAACTGGAGATCATAAATATATTCTAATTCTGATTATGCTCGATGTCAAGACATTCCTAGAGCCACTCTAGGCTATATCTATATGTCAAGTCGATGGTTATTTATCGAGAAGCAATTTCGCGTATTATTGTAACTTCTTCCATTATGGAAGAAGAGTTTCTAGCATGTTTTGGGCATCCAATCATGGAATATGACTATTAAATTTTGTCACTAGATTGTGCATTTTAGGTGGTATTAAAAGACCACTAAATACATAGACAATAAGTCAAGAAATATGTATTCCAATAACAGAGCTCTTCGAAGTCAAAGATATTAACATCAAGTTCTCGGGTTGTTAAAGAAATAGTTCGCAGTGGTCAAGCTTTATGTATATTACTGGGCACAAACTCCATGATTGTGGATCCGCTTATACTCTGACGCAATATTCATGAGACATCGCTTATAGGTGTCATATCACGCACAATATGCCAGTTTAGTGGGAGTTTGTGTTTGTTGTTGTTTTTGGACACATTATATGTTTACATACATTTTCTCATAAATAAAGTATTCAGATTATTTCCACTTTGACTTATAATGTTTGATCTCACAAAAAATATGGCAGGACCAGATGGAAATAGGCATGTGTAGATCACATTACATTCAATTTCCAAGCTACACATCCATGCTTGATCTATGTCGTTTGGTTATATTGATATATATGACCATTGATAAATCTAGTTATGATATAAATGTAATGAAAACTACTTTGATCCTATATTGATATAATTGATGGACAGGGTTGTTTGGTTTTGCTTTTGGTTATGATAGCAAATTTTTTTGAGACTCATAATGTTATGTATAGTAAATGATATGTGGTCCAAGTGGAGATTGTTTGAAAATAATAAGAGCCCACATATGTTATAAAGTACATATATAAATTTACCCATAATAACAGTGATCTAATTAATGTTAAATAATGGGTTGAAACATATAATAAAGTATGATATATTATGTGTAGATACCAGATAGTAAATTCCTGATTTTATGATGGGCGAAATAGGAATACTACTAATTAGGTTTTTCAAGGTTATGGTCCCCTATTTATGCGTATTATGTTCTTTCTAGGCATCCCATTGTCAAAGAGAAACTACAATCTTCAACAACCTATGGATCCAGGTATGTTTTCACATTTACTACAATATTATTATTCTTAATGTTTTGACATAGATCTTGAGAATATTTGATTAGAACCGATAAATATATTGTCGGGTCATATATAAATGGACTTCCAGTGACATTATTCAACAATAACAAAGAAAGAGATGGTGAGTAAGAATCAAAGTAAAGCAAAGAGTTAAAGTGCGAAGGCTTTGATCGATGTTACTGTTTTGAAGAAGATATTAATAATGAAGCTACATGAAGTATACGGTTAATTAATAATTATTTTTGTTTAATTATACAAATATCTATTCATCAAACAATTTTTTTCTATTTTAATACTCTTTATATACAATTTCGAAGGTTTCTGTTATTGCGTGTTTAAACTAATTGGTTCAAATTAGCCTTTCAAAAAATGAAAAAAAACTAATGGGTTCAAATTATCAAAATATAGAGTAACACCACTAATATTAAGTGATTTGATTAAATAACCTTTAGAAAACTGAAAATCTAATCCTCCATCAATTTTTGACATTATTTGATGATAATACCCTCATTATTTTCTAATTGAAATAACTCTTTTTTTTTAAATATACTTATAAATACATAAAATGATAAAGAATATTTTTATCCACAATAAATCATTTATCAAGAAAAAATATGGAGAATGTTGGATTTACATATTTTGTGTTATTTCAAGTCTTTTAACCAAATAGTTTAATATAAATAAAAGCAAGTATATATCCATTGCAGCCACGCTTTTAATATATACGCATTATGCTTGATCCTTCATTTTAATATATAGATGGTGTGGTCTCAAATAGTTGATTCTCTTCCTTAATAAACAGCAAATAGCTGCCAAACCCAAATCGAAAGTCTTTATTTATTGTTGATAAATAATTTGTCAAACTAGGGAAAGAATTCCAGCTACACCAACCTAATTATTTGGCCATTTCCATAACTTTAGTGTGAAATAGTCCAGTAGACATAGTCTGATAATCCAGCACATAGTTTTTCCATGAATACGAAAGACAGTGCAAAAATTCAAAGTCGTGCATGGACTTGGCCGATATTACTTCTTGGACAAGTTTCCTTGCGAGCAAAATATTACTACGTTATCATGCAAAGTGAATAAATATAAAAAAAAAAAAATACGCAAGTCGAAATAGTAAAAAGTCAGCTAATCACTTTTTAATACAATGTAGTAAATTGTCTCTACTGAGACTCGAACCCCTCCCCTTCCCATGTCTTGCCTTTAAACATCAACGCTCTAACCAACCCAACAGCCTAAAATCATAACAATGTAAAATGACATATTAAAAAAACAACAACTTAGTCACATTTAATACACCTTATTCAACATTCACCTAAATAAAAGTTATATTCAATATTAAGTAAAAAAACAAACGTCCCAAAGTGTTTCCTATAAAAATATTGTTTAGAAAAAGTGATTTTTCAGTATCTTAATCATGATATGCTGGAGTTCTTCAACCAAATTAGTTATTTTCTGCTTTTCATGTATTTTCATCAATACATATTGGGTTTCTTAGAATGACAAACATAGAAGACATGACCCATTCTTGACAGAAAATTCTACATATTAACTCAAGGATGAACCTGAATCATTTCAAGAGATGCTAAATGGAAATGCTAATTGGTAAATTTTAACAAAATATTTCTTTAACAAACCAAGAAAGTGATAATAAAGCAAGCAAAGAATTGAATTGCATAGGCTTGGATGTTACTTTCTTTGAAAGAAATTAACGAGATAGGAAATTTTCCTTCCATTTCAAATAGCGTCATATGTCGAAGAGTAGGAAGGAAGATGAATTTGTGTGTACTATCAGTTATAGCGTTATTTTTATACTTAATAAAGTTAATTATCAAAAATCTATTCATTGATTTGTAATACTCTCCTATAGAAAATATCGAAAAGGTCATGTTGATAAAATATGGATTACCTCACTGGGTTCAAATTATATTAAACAATAGAAGGAGAGTTGGCACAACAGTATAACAGAGAAATTTTCTAAGACGCCATATGGAAATAAAATTTGCATCCATTCACGGATGTTGATCTACATAACCAAAGTTTGATAATGAATATTGTTATTATCATACAATGAAGCTTATGATTATTTGATTTTTTTTCTGATGAAAAAGGAACTTGTTATTATCAGAAAATTTGGCCATTACAGGAATTAGTATGGTAGAATGAGTAGAAGCTGGGCCAATGGTGGTACTTATAATGATCAATGGTATGTAACATACCCTCTTCTTCATTATCTTCTCTCTGAGGTTTAGAGGTACTGATTTATAATTTGTAATTGATGATGTCATGTTTTATTTTTTTAGTAAATCTTTTTCATAATTTGATTTAATTTCAATTGAATTCTTTTCTATAAGATGTGGGAGAGCAATGAAGGAGGGAGCTATAGGATCCCACCCAAGTCGACCTGGGCATGCCTATATTTGGTCAGATAATCGATGATATTAAGGAATGTTCAGGGAAAGAGAAGTACGCACACAACCTTTAGGCTTGGTTTGAAACCCGGCAAGTATTAAGTAAAAAAAATTTGAAGGAAAATTGAGAATAAGGCAAAATAAGTTTAAACTTAATAAACTAATTTTATATGTTTATTCTAACTTTTTTTGTTTCTTTCTCACATGTTACTAAGAAATTTCAAAATATCTAAATTCTCTTTAGAAAAATTTTGATTATATTTGATTTTTTTTATATAGTTTCTAGTGACATCAAATATGAGAAAATTGATTTCATTAGTATTTTATTCTTTTTTTTTGGGTCAAGCCATGAGGTATTCTGAATGGGCCCGTGCACATACAAAAGGCACCTTTGCCTAATCCTTTTTGGAGATTCCAAACAGAGCCTTAATTAATCACTGCGCAAAGGGGAAGGCTTTGATTGAAAAAATCGAAAAATAAAATTTGCACTAATGATATATAAATATTACTTAGAAGTAAATTCTAAGCCTGATCCAATCCTAAACCTAATGCAATATTTGAATGACGGTAAGACAATTATTTTCTTCATAGTCCACACTACTTATGGTAAAGTGTTCTAGCGTTGCACGCTAAAGGGCAGAGGGAGTTTCGGGTCGAGTCAGTTTACTACCTTGTAACACTGCCATTAATGCCGCAATGTATATGAAGATACTGTATCCCCACTTCATTCATTAATTTTTATCATGAGGTGAGAAACCAAAAATATGGAGAGAGAGGAGCCAAATCCAATTCATATACACGGTTTAGTTGGAAGAAAAAAATCGAGAGGCAGCAGATTTGGCGCTGTATAACTTCAAATGGCGGACGATTTGTCCACAATGATATTCATATCTCATAATATATAATGTACTTATAATATATTTATTTGTGATATCACTTTATCGACTTCAAATGATGTTAAAAATCATTTTTTACTTTTTTATTTTAAATGTTATCAAGTAAAATGATCAATTATTAGGCCAATATTTATGTACACTTAGAAAAAATCATGTATATATTAAACATACTTGTAAATGAATGAACATTTATCAAAATTTGACTTCTTTTCTATATATTTAGAATTAGTTATACAGTCAAAACTCAATTTCCCTTTTATTTAAGACTTTTTTAGCATTTCAACAATATTTCAGGATGATTGTAACTCATATTGTACCATAAAAATTTAAAATATATTTATTTGCACCATACTTATTATCTTTAAAATTAAAAATTACTTTTTGATTATTTAATTAATTAGTATTATCAAGTAAAAATATCATTTTAGAAAATAATTATTTGAGTTTTGAGAAAGTGTATACTTCAAATACTTTAATAATGTAAAGAAAAAAAAATTGATTTATAAAACTTTGCAAACTCTTCATACATACATTTCAAAATTAGCAAGTCAAAACCTATATATTTTTTTTCGAATAGAAAATCTAATCAAGATCTTATATTTTTTTTTGGCAATAATCATCACTCTATGTCATATGGGAATTATGAAACTACATTATGAGGATCAAGCAACGCAAGAGGGACGACAACAGGCTCGGATATGTCGCCCATCTTAACCCCTCGTCCCATTTATCAACCATTTTCTATAACTGCTTTCGTTAAAAAAAAAAAAAAAAAAAAAAAAAAAAAAAAAAAGCACCAAACATTTGTATGAGAAAATTATCACACCCATTGCATTTAGCTTTTACATTTGTTTTTAATTTTATTTTTATTCATTTTAAAATTATTTTATAAATATTTATAAATTATTTTTTCAAAAATTATTTTAATTATGATTATTTATATTAAAATATAGCATTAAAAAATAAAATAATTATAAAATCGTTACTAATGGCGTGGCTACATAACCACCCCAAACCCACCAGTTTACGAAAAACTAACTCATTAAAAACTCGATTACACTTAAATCATACTCCTTCCATTAAGAACAAGATAGAACGAGAACTCGAAAAATCCTACCCTGTTGCCATCTCAAATGAGACTGATATAGAAGCGGAGATAATGTTGCACTAAAAATGGTTTGGCTTCAATCCCTTATCCAAGAACTAACGATTCTATCAACAAAAAGTTTCAATTTTCTAGTGGGATAATCCAAGTTCGTTTCTTTTAAGTGCTAACCTAAAGATGATGCAAGATTAGTTGCCTAAATATTAACAAAAACATCAGGAAAAGGTGCATATGCCCCCCGACTTCACGTCAGAAGTCCTTTCCCTTGAGCTGCCACATTCCTACCCCGACATTTATGTCCAACTCCATCCACATGCCCCTCGTTATCACCAAATTGCTTTGAACAGCACATGATCAAAAGTTTTTTTTTTTTTTTTTTTTTTTGCAGGCCACCTCGACATGGATTCCACCTGCCAATCGTTGTCGACCACTCTTTAACCCAAAATAAAAATGACTTTTGCCTTAGTCCTCTCCAAAATTGAGATCAAAACAAAAAGGAGTTTCGCCACTTCATCCCCGACACTTCCATCTTCTTCATACTCCCATGATTGATTTTTAAATCAAAAATTGGACACTTCGTAGATCTATTTTTCTTCCCTAAACCCATAATCTACACCATATAATCGTTCTTCTCTAACTTCAACACGAGAGATCTGCTTTTCTTGCCTTTATCCACCTAAATCTGTTAGTGTAATCAAAAGGGGAATTTTTTCCCTAACTTCAAACCCTAATCTGAGATCAACGAGCGAAGTGGAAGTTCTTACAAAGGGAGGAAACAAAAGCCTTTTCGAAGAAAAAAAAAAAAAAAAAAAAAAAAAAAAAAAAAAAAAAACCCTAGTTTGAATTACAATTTTGCTAAATGTATGTGATCCCTAATCTATTTTGTGTTTTGGGACATGTGGTCCCAAAAACTCATATGATTGTATGTCTGCCTAGGTATTGTTATGTTGTGTTTCAGTATATATGTGTTGATTATTTGTGCCTTTAAGGGCAATTCGTTGTCTAATTCATGGATTAATTGTTATGGTTGTATTATGTGGTCCTAGAAAGTTGTTTTTATATTATATGAAATGTGTGGCCCGGTCTTTGTTATAAATTGTAGTTAAAAAATCAATGTGCTTTATCATTCTATACTGTGTGGTTCAATCTTTGTTTATGTTTTGGTGCTTTATACAAAAAGGCAACTCAAACACCGTGTCTGGAACCTGTTGTGTCCTGTATGGATATATGTGGTCCCTAATTTGATTTTTTAATTTCATATTAGACCAAGGCTTGCCTTTTGTTTATAAATTAGTGGTGTTGCATTGTGATATTAACATAATGGATCAAGAGCTAGTAGATTTGTATATACACTGGCCTGGGGGACTGGTGCTAGAACCTGGGGATCATATATGGGATAAGGTTCAATAAAGAGATTTTAGAGAGAGATGATCATCTGGATATTACATCCATCCAAAATGTGTACAAAGACCCAAATTATGAGGGCTGTAGAACATTTAATGCAATGGAACCAAGAAAGAAAGGTAGACCACAAAACGAAGAGAAGGAGATGGGCAAATGAACCAAGACCGCACAACAAAATATTGGATCTTGGGAAGGTATCATGTTGCCATGCAGCTTGTAATGCAAGGTGACAACAAAGCAAGTCAAGAAGGTAGTTTCTATGCTTTGCAATTTCTTTTCCTTTGGAAATGCAAGAGACCTATAGTTTTGTGAATTGCGGTAATGTGGCTAGCTCAATAATATTCCTTGTGCAAAGTTTAGAAATCTTTAATATGACACAAACTATTCCAACTCCATAAATACCATCAACTTCAGCTCTTTAACAACCCTAGTTCGCTCCTCAACCACCATAATTAGCTCCTCAACCATCACAACTAGCTTCAAGGCCAACACAACCAGTTTCAATGCGATCACAACTACCTTCAATGCTAGCACAACCACCTTCAATGCTAGCACAACTACTCACTTCCAATAGCTTTCTCTATACCAATTAATCGCGCTGTCATCACAAAGCATGCTTCACATGGTGCTAAAGTTGGAATCTTGTATAATGACAAGGATGATTTCGTCACATATCGTGTAAGTGTTAGAACTTATGCTTCGGCTTGGATCTCATAAATGTTTTCATGTTCTACAAAGTGTTTCACCGATTATTATTTTTTCAAATTTCGTGATCACATAAATACTATCAAACTTGATTCTCGAGGAAATCACACAAACTTCACTTAATCAAACCAATAGAAGAATTATGGCTAGATGTGATGGTGGTCCAATTAACATACAATATGCCATTCAAACCATTCTAAGACATGTATGTGGTAGACTATACTTAAGAACTTCTGAGAAGAGAAGCAATTTGGAACGAAATCCACAAACTGATTCACCACCTAAATGAAGATTTTAGAACTACAACTTTGTTTTTGGATTTATACCTTTTAAGTTGTTTCACTGTAAACACAACATTTGAGAAGGTAGAATGCTTTGGGAAGTTTTTTTTTTTTTTTTTACACGGCAACTATGTACGTTGTTTTTGTTTGTTTGGATTTTTTGGAAGGGTACTTTAGTTATTTGGATTCTTTGGAAGGATACTTTGTCGAATTTTTTTTTTTTTTTTTTTTTTGTGGTCATTTTTGTAAGGGGAACATGACCTGAACACACATTGTTTGTAAGTCAGCTTTTTAGTCAAGCCAAAAGGTCTCTGCAGCTTCAAAAAATTTTTTTTTTTTTTTTTTTTTTTTTTTTTTTTTTTTTTTTTTTTTTTTTTTTTTTTTTTTTTTTTTTTTTTTTTTTTTTTTTTTTTTTTTTTTTTTTTTATTGTTTGGTCATTTTTTGTGTCGGAAATGTAAAACAATGCGGCTTCCATTTACAAATGCTCATTTTCAAGGTTGTAAAGAACATAACCTTAGGTACGTATATATTGCAAGCTATAGTTCATTGTCAAGAATGCATTCCTGCTTATCATTTTGTTGGTCAGAAGATCATGACTCGTCATGTTTGAAAGCAAACATTTAAAAAGTGTAAAACAAAAAGCTTTATTTTCTTCATTCTTGGGATATATATATTTTTTTGTAAAGATGCTGTTATTGAACTTTATTCTATAATCGATGCTGAACTTGTTCAGATATTGTAATAAATTTCATTTAATAAACGAAATAGCATACATTCGGGGCGGTAATCAGAAAGCATACATTGATCTAACTTGACAACAATTACATTTAACTTGTCTTGGCTCAAAATTTACATTGAATCTATGTTACCATTATAGACAGATCATCGATAGGCCAATTTGTGCTATGTAAACTAGTACGCCCATGTGCACAAGTGTTAGTGATATGCTCTAGCCCAGTGGCATATACATTGTCATTATATGTTTATTTACATGAGGCATTTATCATTTTATCTTGTTATTTAAATTGTGGTTTAACTTGATAAAATCGTATCTCGGTCATTCGCTTTATGTCATCAAGTATGTGACTGATAGTAAAACCTAAGGCATAAGAACACTATTCTAAATAGTCCATAGTCGCATCATTCAGGAATAATAATGAAGTAAGACCATTATGCTTTATAAAGACCACGTCATCGGGTCGCGAACATAAGATGCAGCCACTGTAACATACAATTACATGTGTTAAGTTCATGTTATCGGACTCCACCCGCTATGAGAAATACTACATGGATTATGTCATCATTAATTCTCATCAAGTAAGAGTGGTATTTCGAAACTCGACCCGAATTCACCATGGATTCCTACAGAGGAACTTTGGATGCGTCTCGACGTATTCAATGACTTCTGCACAGATGGCTATACAGCTATGGTCATATGCAATAAATCATGGGAGGAATGTGGAGCCGGTAGCAGAATCGCCACGTCTTTCAACTGGTTCGCACGTTCATCGCCCCTACGCGGTATATCCGGCAAACGCATGCCACACGCTCAATTAGAGAGACAGAGAGAGAGAGACGATATTATCACATCATTTGTTTAGTTAGTCTACCTTTTTTTTATAAATCAAGAAACCATCTCCAACAGGCAAGACGACTTCATCCATGCCAGGCTTAATCGGAGACATCGTGTGTGACAGCGACTAATATCATACTATAGCGTTTTTCGAGTCATCAATCTCCTGATTCGGGGTAGTTATAATGTCTTGCTAGACTAATTATAACTTGTGGGCTTAGAATATGATTCGGGGCCTCACAACATCGGGAAAGTGAACCCATGTATCACACACGAGAACAGAGCTATAATGGGATGTTAGAAAGACTCTCTCTTCTTTTACCCACATTGCCCAAGCCTAAGCCCTCCGCCTCCATGGGAGGCTTGATATAAATATGGGGTTTATCTAAAAGCAGGTGGTTCTTTTGAAGTGGAGCTTTGTAAGAGACAATTCTTAGAGTTTTGGAAGACACTAAGGTGTCTTTGGCTCGTGACAAAGACTCATCATAAGGTGCTAGCACATCCATCCCATCCATTAGCCGTGTGATTACCTTGTAGCATTTGCACACTGCATCGTCTTGGCTCATTGATGCTGGATCATTTCCAGAAGGTGTTCTGTTTGTGTTTCAACGTGTGTGTGATCAAGAAAATATGCACAAGTCGAAAAGGATTCGGTCTACAAGAGGTAAGATCTGATTTGATTCATCATAGTTTCATCAAACCGCCGATCCCGTATGTAGTTCAACATAAATTTTTTATTTCACCGCATTTTCTTATCGATTCAACAAGTACGTTGCCGCTCAAGTAATATAATGAAAGCAAGAGTATCGGGTCCCACGAGAATCAAGTTACTATACCGACTTGCCCAGGTTAGTCTCTATTGGATGACGGAAACCGAAAGACGAAATTATACTAAACTAGCATGCCAAAACTTCTAAACTACAATCGACCAATAAAGACTAAAAGCATTAGGCATAGATTCCACCTAAACAATCATATATGAAACCTCCTAACCCAATCAATCATCAAGCTATATTTTCATATGAAGATGACAAATTCTCTAATGTATATGTGAATCTCTCAAGCATCCACACACACTACCCTGTGATTTAGGTATTTTGCATCACTCTACTCAACCCCAAAAAACCCCATGAATGCATCAAAACCCAAGAAATCGTAATACCACACACTCCCAAATCTCATTTATATCATCTCATGATAATTAGATGGTAAATCATTCATATTCAGCTTAATCATCAGTACTTCATTCTCAAATCGCTTCACAAATCACGCAAATATCACATGTCACCCACTCAGCATTAAGACTAAATGAAATACTCAACACACATGTGAAAATAATACATCAATCAATATAAATTAGGATAATTCATATAAAGTAAACTAAAACATCTCTAAGTGAAAGGAAACCATCAAAAGAAAGAGAAACAAAGAAAGAGGAAACTGATTTTGAGTGAAAGCCCCTATTCTCTCTTCTTCAACTCCCCCCTTCTTCAAGCTTCCCCCCCCCAAGATTTTTTCCTAGGGTGTTTCCCACCCAAAGAAGTGACTAAGTTTCACCCTTAAAGCTCCCCAAAACTCCGCCAGAGGCTCCTCCGCACCTCCCCACAAGCCTCCCCTGGTAAATGCCCTAATTTTCTCCCATTATATTATGCCAAAAACCAAGAGAATAGAAGAGATGGGCTTCGGCCAAAAACATATCACATAATGCTTTGTAGCGTGATGAATTGGGTGCTATGGCATGGCAAAATGGGACATTATGGAGGAGTGAAGGCCAACCACGCTCAAGATGAGAAGCTCATGCTACAGCTTGTTCTCATTGACTAAAGTGTGAGATTCATGCTATAGCTTGAGAACTCCATGCCGAGAGTGATTTTACCATTTTCACGATTTTCCGAGAACCGGCCGACCGGCTAAGGTTCTTCCTTTTGTTTCGACTTTCGAGGTGATGCACACCCAAACCCGCCGAATCACAATTCGTGTCTACTAAAGCCCTCGACGAACTGCCACCCAACGATGGAGCCATAGAAGGACACATCACACGCTAACTAATCACATGTTTTCTCGCGACTACGATGATTTTCACGATATATTTCTTCGATTTCGCCACGCTTCCACCCAATGGTCGCACATAATCACAAAAATAGGAGGAAAGAGAGCATGAGGGCGATATTTATATCATAAAAATACTGCAAACCTAAACAAAAACATGGGGGATACAGTATTTAATAATCATCACACCCTGTAACTTAAATCTTTGCTTTCAGGAAAACACACGTAGAGCATAAAATACAAAAAAATAGATTCGATAGAGAATGGTACTAGCAATAAGCTTGAGAATAATTTCCGACAAAGTTCTATGGAAACAATATAGCCTACATGGGATCCCAACACATTTAAGATCTTTAAAGACAAGGTATCTATGGGCATGGTGATCAAGGCAAGCTTTGCCCTCAATCTCAATGAATCCTTCCAAAAGAACCTTCGTGAAAATGGTATGTTACAAATTCAAATGTAGACGGAGAGGTTCCAAGACACTTTTCAACCAAACTCAACTCACTCATTCGAAAAGACAATAACCAAAAAAAAAAAAAATGTGCTAAGAACGCACCTTATTCAATACTAAAACTAGAAAGTAATGCAATGCGCACTCTCTAGTGCGTCCATGTACAGGGATCCATCGCGACTCACCGCTGGTTGGGCAACGCACCCCAAACACTCAACTAGAAAAACCAAAGCACCTATTTGTGAGACTGAACCATCCTTTGTCCCATGTAATAGGTAGTGAAGTCAATGACTCCTAAACCGCTTGGTTTAGGTATTAGGCTTTAAAAGCCTCAAATCGTGCGGCTCAGGATTCCGACCGGAAACAACTACTTATTTATCTCTTTTTCTTTCTTTTTCATATTTGCTTATTTTTTTTATTTTGTGCTTATTTATTTATTTATTTTCTAATGTGGGCTCATCGTCCTTATTATGGTGTCCCAACAATATGGAAGTTAAGGTCTCAATGTAAGCTTAGTTTGAGAAGAGGTCAAACCTCCGTGTGTCAAATAAGATCTAGTAAAAAGGTACCTAGTTCCACAAGAAGTGGTTCTTGAAAAACACAAAGGCTCACAACCAAGCCTCCTACAAATCACTAGATGATCACAGGTATCCCCAAGTTTTTGGCAATAATACAAAATTTTAAGCATAATGTCAATGCATTCTCCAAATGCCACACCGTAAACCAATCTCATACGAGACACGTAACACACAAAAACACAAACACAAACATGGTATAGAACAATCCAGCACCAAAACAATGAAGAAAAGGCCTAAAGGCAATAAGATTCTAAAGCATATACCAATCATACCAAATTGCAACCCATTTCCACCCTTCAACTCAAATGTTGTTACATCGTCTCCCAATGTAATAAAAAATATGAAAAAGAGGCAGGGGATCGATGATTAGAGTCATCACACATTGGTTGACAGTTGCATAATAATCGAGGTTGCTCACCACCCTTCATTGGTTATCATAGTTTCCAACCATGCATCCTCATAAAGGATGCACTTTATGCATTATGCGTTCTTCCATGCCGTAGATAATCTTAAGCCCTTGAACCTACAACAACACACAAACACAAAAACAAAAATCAAACTAAGAAAGACTCACTAAAATTAAACTAAAATAAACAAGAAAACTAAAAAAATGAGAATGAAAGTAAGAAAAGAAAATTGCGCTTAGGTTGCCTCCCAAGAAGTTGCTTCGTTTTTGTAGAGTCTAAATTTGCATTTCCCACCAACCACCTGTCGTCGGGTCGCCATCCGTCCAAGAACAGTCGTGTCTAGCATCTTGGGCAACTATATTATTATTATTATTTTCTATTTTTTGTTCACAATGGTGGCTCTGTATTTCATTCAACCGAATGTACTCTCGCTAATTTTGTACCACATAGGGGTTACTTTTGCAATGTCAAAGTCCTCATACATCTCACCCCCATGAAGATCTCCGCATGGTTCTTACAACTTTTCTTTGTCATTTCAGGATTCTCGTGAGAAGTTGACTCCATCTTCCATTATAACTAAGGCTTTCCATTCTTCTCACGCAAGAGATCATTCTCCACTCGAAGCTTCCTCGCTCCCTCCCATCATCGTCGATGTATTATCCTCATTCTGGGCATGTAAGATTACGTAAAAAGATATGCTCGTAAAACAAGGTGTCGATTTCAACAAGAACTTTCTCCAATTGTTTTAATACTTATAATAAAATTGAGTAGTCCTAGCTATATGTTCTAGATTTAATTAATATCTTAAATAGTTATACATGCAAGAATTGCATTTCTCTTCATAGAGAGTTTGTAAGAAATTTATATGTCTAACCTAAGAATAAAGAAAATTGACAAAGGATTTACTGCCTTCATTATAGAAGCAACCACATAAGTATTAAATTTCATTGTATTAGGGAATCAATTTCAGAAATAAAAGAGACCAAACTTGAGTTTTATGAATCAAATATCAACCATGTATTACCAAAGATGAATGTCTAAGACTGATTAATTAACTTTATAACTCACATTAAGAGAGACCAAGTAATCACAATCCAACTTAAAATCAAATTAGACAAGAGTTCATGAATTGGAGAAAAAAATTTGTTTTTAAATAAGCAATTTGGTATACTAAGAGTAAATACGTTACGAATATGGTTAATTAATTATAAATATATTTATTTTTATGATATATTGATAAAGTAATACAATAACATTTTTTTATAAAAAAATTTATTCGATTATCAACCAATTCCCAACGACACGGTTCAATTTGATAATATAAAATATTAAAATAAATTGTAATTATAAATCGATATTGATATCAAAATCTTCATTAACTATCACCCATAAATTAACTCTTAAATAAAATATTTTGCAAATAAAATCATAAAATAATTTATTTCTTATTTTAAATGTGATTAAAATGTTTTACGGAGAAGTAATTGAAGTAAAAAATAATAATTTTATTTGTTAATAAATAAATATAAATATAGTTATGAATCCAAATATTTTTCAAAAATTAATTGAAATTATCATTTCCATACTAATCAAAATAATTTTAATATGTATATTCTTGTTTAATTTAAAAAAAAATATTTGAATAATTTTCAATTATCGATAGTTTTTAAAAATATCCACTTGTATATTTCGATCCATTGAAATCCAATATATATATATAAACAACGTGTCATTGATGCTCGAAGGCAAGCTTCTTATTCTGAAATCTTAAAAGAAAAAAAAAATCTATGAATTATAGAAAAATCTAACAAATCACTTTCAAAATGATATCAATCTAATCTGGCAATGCTAGCTAGACATCAAAATCATATCAGGTAGACCTATGGAAAAAACGGAGGAATGTAACTCACGGGTCGCAAAGATGCCGAGGACGACTGCTCCATACAGCCAGGTGTAAAAAGAGAGGTCTAAATAGGAGACCTAAGACGGGACCATTGCTGGGCTTATTTGTGTTCAAAAGTACCACACAATCAAACGACCTAATAAATATATTACAAAATAATAACTTTATCAAAAAAAAAAAAAAAAAAAAAAAAAAAAAAACAATGAAGCATATCAATTCATACTAGAAACATACTGCATTGCTAATCTAGAATTGTCGTCACAAGCCTCCCAAATCCGCATGCATCAAATCAAAGAAAAGCAATAAGAAGATGGATCTTTCATTCTCCCCAAAGTGTGTTCTACTCAACCAGAAATTCCCAAGTGCCTCTATTTTTACTTTATATATATATGTATGACATGATAATCAAGCTCAACCAATGGGCTTACCAAAGGTGCGGGTAAGATTAAACCATTTTCGCCCACAACAAGGTTAATATAAAAAACCATCCCATAATGTTGCCCATACTACATATGTACTATACAATTAAAATTGCAATATGATATGTTAATCCATGATTAATAAATTAATTTAACATTCTACTTTGACGAGCAGTAAACATAACGTCCTCAAATGTTTTCTCAGCCATAACTAATCACATACAATTAACACACTGCAGAAGATGGATAAATGCGTACATACAATCAAGCCACTAATCAAAAAAATCATAACTCAAATGCTTCAACAAGACTTATAGTCATAACTAAATCATATACACCACTACACCTGAGGATGAAAGAAAGAGTAATAGCTGCAGGTTTGCATGCCACTTTCTAAACGTAAGTATTATACACTAAGTACCACGATCAACGAGTAAGTATTTCAATTAGACAAGATATAGATTCAATAGAAAGAGAAAACATAATTGCCATTCATCTAGTCAAAATGACAAAATACAAGATAACGACAATGTCAAAATGTATGTAATAAATGAAAAACATGAGCTCTTTACAAAATACATGAAAAGCAAACTCCCACTAAACAAAGATCTCTAGGCCACTCCTAAATTTACGTGGGTGACGTGTTCTGTACCACCACATAAATAGAAGCCGCTCTCGTTAGTGGGTCCGCCAACATGTTAGTCACCGTAGGTGTGTGCTCTTCAACTGAAATGTAGGACTCAACTTCTTCTACAAAAAGGAACTTCACATCAATGTTCTCGTAGTGAGAAGTGCTCCTAAGGTTCCAGAGAAAGTATACACGACACTATCATGTGTAACAATTCAACGTCTGTAAATGGAGTGATTAACCTCAAAAGTTGAAATAAAGTTCCCAGAACTATATCAGATGACAAGTTGCCTCATAACACGCCGCCATACTCGCCACCACAGAAGAAGCCGTAGTGTCAATTTGAAACTTTTTCCGATGGTCGTACCTTCAAATGCATCAGCAACGATATAACCGTGGACTTTATCATCCATGTCATTTCGCATAATCGAATCACTTAAACCAACCACTTCAAGAGTGCTCCAGATGCGATGTCAACATGAGATCCTGATACCCTGAAGATTAAAACTTAGCCATTTTCCAATGGTTTACTGCTAAGATCACCAAGTACACCAACATAACAAAAGACTGCATGGGTGCATATTCGAGCATACACGCTGCCCACAACCCAAGAATAAGTGACTCCGTCACCGACTTCAATAATATCATTCTAAGGGCATTGGCTTTTGGAAAATCTATCACCCTTTAATTGGTCAATGTGAGGAGCTTTTTAAGAACCGCGCCATGGCTATAGCTAACTCTTTTATTCTGTGGTGACTATTAGTTCAGAATCTCATACCACATGAATTAATGAGGTCAATACATACAAGCAAGAGCATCCATCGCTTAATGCACTCACTACACACACATTATGTGGTGTTATTATGTTTATCTTATGCATGGAGAGGCTTCAATAGTTAGTCGAACTCTCACACACGAACATGTAGGTGAGAGATGCATTGGGTCTCGCCTAGCTAATTCGCCTTTTCATAGCAGAAGGTATGTGTTAGAATCAACAAATTTATGCGCAAACCTAAACCTTCTACTGCATAGCTCCACAAAAAGATAGTGCAATTCTTAGGTCAACACAAGGATACAGTTTTCTTCGCACAAATGATTAAGGTGGCCAAATGAATTCACTTGGATTTCAGGTTTTGTAAAAACAAAGGTTTCAATGGTTGGAAACTAAAACAGTGAGAGTTAAAAATGTAAAATAGAACTCACAAAGTGTTAGGTCACCTGGGTCGAGTCCTAGGGCGCCGAGAGGTGTTCTCGTCCTTTCCTCAGACGTGGGAGGATGACCTATGGGGTCATTTCTTTAACCGATCTTTTTATTTGGCTAAAAACTGACCCATAATATTTTTCCTTGAAAGATGGCATTTATCGAGCATTCAGTCTCGCATAATGAAAACTCATTCTCACCAACAACCTTACAGTCTAATATATGGAAACTATGCTAATGAATATCGGGATCTAACAATAAGCATCCACCTAACCCTAAAAGATCGCTGGCACAAGTCATTCAAGATGCATCTAAGGGCGAACCCAAGGTCGATGGAAACACACAGCCACACAAATGACAATACCGCATTGAAGCCGTGAGAAATCTCAACCCCAGAAACCTCCTTTTCCCGCAGTTTCTCGATGCGTGGGGTTTAGCACCATCCTCCGAGCTGTCATCCCCTGAGGGTGTTCGCAAAAGTAAGAAAAAATGAGAGAGAGAAAAAGGAAAGAAGCTGAAACCCCACCCGCCCCTCTGTATTAATCGCAGAATGAGAAAATCGCCTTTACAGCAGTCTACAATGGGCTTATAGCCCCCAAAACAAGCAAAATTACCAAAATACGGAATACTACTACAAGAAGGGTATTTAGGAAAAGTTACAAAAAAATGGTCAAACTGACTGGTCAAAATGGGAGCAAGCTCATGGCTCAGAAACTACAATTCCTACAAAGCTGCGGTTATTCGCAACCCGCAAATTTGGTGCCCATTTTCTTTCTATTTTGCTCCTTTCCCCTTCCGGTTTTATCTACAATAACAGTTCAACTCATATTCTTCGCGCTTGAGTCGAACACTCCAATTTCAAAAGTTTAGCTTACAAAACTACAAAATAGCCACAAATGCGATCAAGAGGTACGACCTTAATGTGCAATCAAGTTAATTAAGTTTATTAGTACACAAAAAGTGTCTACAAAACCTCCAATAATCATTCAAAATAGCACTATTTAGGCACTAATCACTTCAACCGGCACACATCATACATAGTCCCTTGCAGAATGAAAGAAAGAAAGAGCAACAAAACAATAACAAAATTATGTTCTCAAAAATGGTATTTCAAAAAGTATGTGGATGAGGAATGCCTAACTCTCAATGAGAATCACCGAAACCCTACCCAATAACCATCTCGAGAGAGTGAATGCCATACATAATTCAGAATCAAAAGAGTTTCCTTCTCTAGAGAATCAACCTAGAACTTCCACTAAAATCAAGTGGTTTATAAGGATTAGTTTTCAATAATAAACTCAAACCCGCACTCTCCTCCCCAAACCAAGCTATCAAGGCTACAACTCAGTGCCATTAACCGACCTAAATAGATCAGGACCCACTCTGTATTCCACAGACCATTTCATGTTGCAGGGGTGTAATGTCAAGGGGAATCGACTCACCTCAAAGTCCATGTAATGGGGATCCACCGATGAATCCCAACCAATTAAGGATTAGGGCATCAAGTAATAAGGATTTTTCTACCACTAACTCTTCAGGTTTCAAATGATTTCGAAACTCCAACACCCACAACTTGCTAAACTCCACCTATTCACCTGTGTAGTGAGCACTAAGCTCCAAAGGTCTTCTAACCAACAAGCTTGTGGCACCGAGCTTCTTTTTAAAGACTTTCTTCATACCCCCTCGCACTGCTCGGGTTTCAAGGCAAAGTTGCAATTTTTCTTTTCTTTATTTTTGCTTTTGTTTTTGTTTTTCACTTCTTTTCTTCATTTTGAAGACCTATCGGCCTTCTTTTCATGTGGTCCTAACCTATTAAAGGTGGTCAACAATACTAGTCAAGCTTGCAAGGGATTTAGGGGAGGCTAGGAAAGTTTTTCGCCTACTAACAATGAAATCCGATGAGCACAAAGGTGGTTGGGGCCAGAGGTGGAAGAAAAGGTCGAAGCACAAGAGAACTCAATCGATCATCCACCTGGGCATGGAACACCCACATCAACCGACCGACAATGTTTCCAATTTTTCAAACCGCAAGCTAGCAAAACACACAAAAAAATGTGTGAGTTGTGGGTATGGTATGTGGCTATATATAAAATGACCACATATTTTCATTCAAAAAACAAACCTGCGCTCATAAACAAAACAAACAGCTGCTAATAAAGGAAACCAAACATCAAGTCACCTCACAAAAATGCATCGTCTGTGGGTAAATAAGAGTAAAACATAACAAAACCACTCACTAACTCTCCCCAACCAAATGTCACATCAGTCCTACATGGGGCCCGAGCTGGAAAGCCAGAAGGAAGTGCTACCCCCGGGCAGGAGCAACCGGTGGATGTCATCCTCGCTAGCAGCTAAGGAGCTACTAGTAGAAGCTAGAGGAGAATCTCATCAAGCATCGTTGCTAGCATGTCCAATGAAGTTGTAGAGGGTATTGGGTGGGTGGCTGCTGCTGGTGCTGCTGGAGGATGATCTAAAGAGGCCCAAGGTACTGCTGAGAAGGTAGCCCAAGTGACTCCTAAATCCGCACGAGGACGGCGTGGTTCTATGCACGGCGTACCAGGCTTGTCATCCTCTCAACTACAAAGTCGTGCGGTAGCCACAAAAAGATGCCGACGTGGTCGAGAAGGTGGACTCCGCTCCATAATAATTAGTGAGAAAATCCAGTGGATACGGGAGAGACATATGCCGGGTGGCGGTGCCGATGCATTTCAGTCCAACTGAAGAGCCGGAGGCACCGAGGTGCAGAGGATGCCGACGATGAAGGTACGGAGCGTTGACCTGAGCCGCAGATGAAAAAAAAAAAAAAAAAAAAAAAAAAAGTGCAATCTAGGGCTCCAGAGTCTCTCGTAGAGGATGGTCACTACTATGTCCTGCAACTATGTCTTCGTGGTGGGAGGTGTCGGCACCGAGGAAGAAGCACTCACAACGCAAGAACGACTCCTCAATATTAGCGACGCTCCAATCGAGGCTCAACAGGATAACCCATATGCTCTAACACCTGGCATATTAGCGACACCCATATGCCCTCGAGAACAGGAGGGGTATGGACTCAACCCGGGTCAGGTTCCTATGGTAGACCTTATCCTCAAAGTGGAACAAGGAGGTCATGAAAAGCTTCTTCAACAGGCTGAACAACCCTCGATATAATGATATATAGCCTCCGTAATAGCTCATATCTCCATTAAAATGCATATGTTAGAGTGTGAAGAGGTTGGACCGTAGTATATGGTTGATAAGAGCATACTCGAGGGGAGTTGTCTTCTGAAAAGGATAGATCCTACCGCAAATCGATAACAGCGAACTACTCGAGGCGTACGCGGGCCACGTCAGAGTCACCCCAAGTTAGCCAAGACAATCGGGAAGTTGAATAAACGCAATGTCGACGGCATGTCCCCTCACTACCATCAAGGCGGAGAATGATGGCATGGGATGGGTCTCACTGGATGCCATAGTGCATAATAATATATCTCAATGACCACCCGGCGTAGAAAAACCGGGCAAAGGTCATGTGCGTCATATCGCGCATAAGCCTCAGCACCAGCTCGACGCAGTGCCGAAAATCATAATATCTATCACTTCCTCGGGTACCGCAACTGGCTACTTCAGAACAGCTGCGCTGCCAAAGATGGAGCTGGATAATGTAGCGTAGATGACTGGAGTAGTTATCACCTGTCCCCCGAACAGCGGAACTACCTGGCCTCGAACCCGGATGACTTGCCCGGCTTCTTCTTCGAAGTCCCGCCTCGGGAGGTGGGATCTCCTCCGGACACGCGGTGAAGGAGATGGAGGAGGTGGCCCGGGGCATGTATCATACCCAAGGGTAGGAGAAGGCTAGAAACAGGGCATGAGAAGCAGGTTGAAGGTCGCAACTGTAAGGAGTGTTCCCACCCGGCACAAGAACACCCTGGGTAGCGGCGCACGTAACCCAAGCAGGACTCCGAGGTGCCAAGGTCGAGACTCGAGGCTCAAGCTATGCCCACCGCGCGGTCTCGCCATGCCTCTGGATGTCTGTAGAAGGGAGTGGGAATGAGGTCGGGAGGATTTATTTTCTTTAGGAAAGGAACTAAAATGAAAAGGAAAGAAAAGGGGGGTCAGGGGCTTATATGTAGGGATCGGGGAAGGTGAAAGGTTACACCAACACCATAAACGGGCACTAAAATCTAGGTTCAAAAATCTGGGGAAATTTATGGTAGGGTGCAAGAAACGAAGAGATGCAGGGAGAAGAAAAGACAGGAAATCGAAGAGACGAAGATTTAGGCAGTTGTAATTTTCGCAGGCTGCGAAATTTTCTCACCCTTCAAAATTTCAACCCTCGCATTTATCGTTCACCTTCTCTACACCCGCAAAATAGAATGCCAATTATGAGAATGTGTGCATAAGGAAAATGAGAAAAAATTAAAAGAAAACTAAGGTTATATCAGGAAATTATGTGTAAAATTACAAACTAAGAGAAACAAAATTAAACAATTGAGTGGTTTCGATTTGCGGTAAACCACGCCCACTTAAAAATTCTTCGTGTTCAAGGAGGATCAAGGAGGATCTCCCCTCCCGCAAACCGTACTACATAGGTTTTCATTTCCTCGCCTCATTGACTCTAAATACCCCCGCTATCCTCGAATTGAGTAGTTCACCGATCCACAGATGAATCCTTCGATGTACATGAACGCGCCCATCTCGACTGAGCTTCGCCTTGAAGAGGTGGGGCTTCAAATCATACAAATAATACTGGTCCCTATGCTTGAAAGTTTTGCGTCGCTATTTGACGCCATTTCTTCATAACTGCCTTGCAATTTCACCAAGTAGGCATCGCTTTTGCAATTCTTCCAATTCATCAGATGTCGAGGACCCTTTTAGGCCGATCTTCCCAAATCTGTGTTCAATTTTTACGGCCCACCATGCCTTATATTCAATCTCCACAGCAAGCATGCCTCGCATAAACTAAAGGACACGCAACATTCCAAGAATGGTCTTCAAGGTTGTTCCCAGATACCCAATGTGGAGTCCACACAAGGTCTAAGAGACCGCCTTCCTATTGTAGTTCACCCATTTTCATCAATATGGTCTTGATTTCCTATCGCGAGCCTTCAACTTGACCACTAATATGAGGATGCGTGGGTGGCCACTTCAGGTTTTTACATAACTATTTAGCCGTGAGGTTCCCAAAAGGTTTTCAAGCAAAAAAAGTGAACCTCCATCATTATGGCCTCGGGACCCCAAATCTTGAAAATATGTTTCAATTTTAACAATTACCTCAGGGTCTGGCCGCTTCTCGCATGCTTGAACTCTTCCAACCACTTAGCCACATACAACCCCCACCGATATGTATATGTATCCAAAGGAAACCGTAAATGGCCCCATAATAAATCAACTACTAAATTCTTAGCATCATGTGATAGATCTTCCTAGCCTTTAAAGAATGGGTCATGCCATCGACAATGCCAGGGCATCCTTGAAAAGAGAAGGCCACACATTATAACCAGATTGAGCACCTTCATGGCGCTCAGCAAATGACCCCCTCCACATGCATTCTCATGGCAGTGACTGAGTATCTTCCTCAGGCACACATCTTCTAATTATTTGATTAACACAATATTTGAACAAGAATGGCTCTTCCCAATAGTAGGAATGAATCTTTGCAAAGAATAACCTCTTGTCATGTGCCTTCCAATCAATTGCATTCCGTTACCAAGAATCGGGCGATGTGGCATACCATGGGCATTTTTCCACTAAGAAACAGGACTCTCGTGAAACTCATCACACTGGAAGGTTATGAGGTCATAGAAGGCGGTTAGTTCCAGAAAGATGATCCGCTACAACATTTCCACTTTATCTTTTGATCCTGTGTTGAATTTGGAGAGGAGGACCCATATAATGAGTCTAACGCCTAGCATCTACAGGCGGAGGTATCAAAAGCCGAATGGTCCGTGAAGATAACGAGACATGTCCGACCTCTACCAAGTACGCATGGAGAATTTGGTCCTGCATAGACCACGCCGCCAGCTTCTTTTCGGTGGTATAGCGTCTTCCGTGTCCAACGCTTACCAGACAGATACCACATAAGGTTTCCTTCTTCTCTCGGCCTTCAGAATCGCCCGATGGCATCACTAAGACACATAACCTCAAAAGGTAACCGCCAATCAAATTCTCAAAAGAGATGGCGTGGGGCGGTCGGGTGGCTTTGAGCCCTCAAAGCCCTTCGCGCCTTTCATCCTATGCAATTTGGCGCCCTAACATCACACGCCTTGTAAAGAGGTTTAGAATAAATTTTCGAAGTCTCATGAACTTATGTAAGCCCCTGTATGTCTGAATGGGAGACGGGAGTTTGAAATGAGCTCAATTTTCGCTTGTCAACCCTTTCAATTTGATATGCTATGTCCCAAGACAATTCCTGGCTGGACCATAAAATGGAATTTCTAGCTCAAGACCACTTCTTTTTCTCAATGCACCAGCCGTAGAGGCCGGGATCAGCATTCTTCAAAACTACCCCCATGTATATAATGAGATGTCGCCCATATAGATCATAGTAGCCCGCCAAATCATCAAGACACACCCAAGTCGCACTTAATGTGGCAAGGGCACATGTGCCGGTAAGGGCATTTTCCTTAGCTACAAGTCCTAAATTCTGAGGAGCTGTCCATGAAGGCAAGTAAAGTGATCCTTTCTTATTACTTCATTAAATCTCTTGTAATCAATACATACCATCCAACATGTGGTAAGGCGGGTGGGCACCTCCCTCTCCTTCATGCATATCACCCCGTGACTCTAGGCACAACTTGCCGGACTCACCCAAGTGCCATCGAATACGTGTGGGTAAATGACTGTTTGAATACACAAAAGAGCAACATTTAATTAGATTTAGTACCTTCAAAATTTCATATTTTGCTCTCATTTTATATAAGAATAGGTGCCTTGATCGTTTTCGTGTTTGAATTGTGGCCGATTTTTCAGTTCCGTGCATGTTATATATATATAGGTTCGTGTCCAAAGAGCTAACGGATCATCAATGATGGCACAATACTGTGTGAAGTTTCTCAAAGTGCAATGCCGGGAACAATTGCAGAGGCAAGTGTGGTACCTGGCATCAAAACCTGCAGATCGATACCCCCAGCGTAAACGTTCCACCACAACATGGCGGTACCTGCATACCCAACGGCACGGCAGACCCCCAGCACCACCGCAGCCATGGTACCGGGTACCACCACCGGTACGGCACCCCCAAATGCAAAATCACTGCAGAGTGAAAGCGGTACCTGCACCACACTTACTCGGTACTACCAAATACGACCCGCGATTCGAGTGAATTCCAATTTCAAGAGCAAGGGCATGCCTGCCCTTCGACAACCAATTGAGATCACAAAGAAAAGGGTATGTGCCAAAAGGAAAGGGAGATGATGCGCTACCCTGTGGTTTTTGCTCTTCATATGCAGGGAGAGAGTGTTTTTTTTCATGGTTTTGGTTGGGGTCATATAGAGTAGAGTAAAATAATTTAACTTTTCTTCACAGACAGGATTTTCAATTACGTGTAATCTTCGCTAATTCATACAAGCGGCTCTCTCTTCTTCTTGGCAAGATTCTCGATTCTCAATTTTGCAATTAAAGTGTGATTTTCTCAAGTTTCGTTTATGAGTAGTTCTTCCTTATCCAATACGATTTGAGTTTCAAATGAAGTTCTAAACTCTTATGATGTGGGTTCTAATGGTGGAAGTTCACCTCCCAAGTAAAGGTATAACCTCAATTCCTCTTGCGGCTTCAACTGGGATTGTACAATGCTAAGCACTTGTAGAAAAATCTTATAAAACCTTAGTTTGGCATCTTCTTGA
Organism: Tetrastigma voinierianum; assembly: GCA_016808115.1. Taxonomy (NCBI): domain Eukaryota; kingdom Viridiplantae; phylum Streptophyta; class Magnoliopsida; order Vitales; family Vitaceae; genus Tetrastigma; species Tetrastigma voinierianum. Next base: position 92,463 of record JAEQBH010006078.1, read on the forward strand.
CAACGCGTGAACAAGAAATCCTCAGTACATGTTGTGCTTGATCGCAAATTCAAGCTAAGAGTCTAAGAAAATTGTGTGAACAAGTGTTTGTCATTGCTCAATCATCCTTCATTTAAAAAGAGCTTTTAATGTAAAATATTCCGTCGAAGACCATTCATCAATGGCTCCTAGATGAGATTGCGAATAAGAGGTGGGTAATACTTGTCCTAAGAGCGAAAGTGGAAACCTAGGGAATCTATCTTTCATCTTCTTGCTTTAAAATAGTTAATTTAATAGATTACTCAACCAATCAATCACAATCCCCAGATTTCACTTTTACACGCACATTCGTTGGAAAAACAATTCATAAGGATCACCTAGGAAACCACTCCTTGTGGAGATGACCTGTGGACTTCCATAGTAGTATAATGCTTGACGACCTTAGTCTTGTATGTTTCGAATAATTTCGTGATACGAATAGATGAAGCATTTTCGCTCGCTTGTCTAGGAGTGGCGAAAGGGATCAGATGGATCTGAAGAGAGTTGGGAGGTTTGCAATTGCATTGCAATTCCGGTACGTTCTCTACCTTTTTTTTTTAATTTGTTTTTGTGAAGAACCTAAGTAGGTGTCTGTTTGGAAGGAATAGGATTAGTGCATGTCGGTTTGGGCTCGCAACGAGCAACGCCAACTTGTAAGAATTATACCTCCAAGAAATTCTGAAGAGTCCATAGTAAGTCAATTGTTTCAAGAGAACCCTACATCTCAAATGAACCATCCCGGGAGTCAAACCTCTTTTTAATCCAAATGCTCAAGGGATACCTATTAACCCACAAGGACTCCATGAACCTCCACAACATGGAGATGGTGTTGCACTCCCAGCAACTGATTAGTACCAAAAAAGTGCTATTTTTAGCCCTATTTGAGATAGGTTTTGAGTACTTTTTGCGCACTAATAATGTCAATTAAGCCACCGAAGTGTTCTAGTCTACTTTAGTATCACTTATGCCGTTTCGAGGTTATTTTTGGTTATTTTGCAAAGCCTTTGTATACCTCGGGAGTCTAAATATCGAGATACGTGGCCGAACCATGAAGATTGAATCCCATTTATCCCATCAAACATATCAAAATTCAATGAAGGAATGATGGCAAGGTGATAAAAAATGGATGCAAAGGTGCAAATGCAGAGGCAAGATGGAAACCAGGAAATTTCTCGCTATAATTGCGGTGGTTCTCACTGGATTGCGAAAATTTGCAATCCTAGCTGGTTCGAGAAATTTCGCCAGTTAGCGAAATTTCTCGCTATGTAGCGAAAATCATCGTGCCTAGCTTAAATTTCTTCCGCTCGCTTATCTCTAAAATATTTCGCTAGGCTAGCTTAAATTTTGCTAGCTGAAGGAAATTCAATCGCACAATGAAAATTTGTGATTCAAGATCTCGCGTAATTTCGCTAGGCTAGCGAAATTTCGCTATACTAGCGAAATTTTCGCTACCTAGCGAAATTTTCCCTCGTATAAATAAATTCGTCTCGTTAATTTTGTAATTAATGCCAAACGACCCCCGCTTTTGGTGTATTACCTCCTTGTCCTTTGTATTAGCCTATATTTTAGGTTTTCTTGTAATCTCACACATTGGGTGGCCTATATAAGCCCCCATCATTTTGTAACCCTAAGCAATCTTTTGGCAAGTTTTCATTTATGTAAATATCTCCGCATTTTAAATGCTTTTAGGTTTGCTTTTCTTCTCTCTCCTCTTTCTTTCATTTTCTAGGTCACAGAACACTCTCTTGGAGTGGGATAACTCAAGAGATGTCGCAAGCCTTATACCTTCAAGAGGAGGGGTCAAGTAGCTTATTTTTGGGTAGTCATAGTTGTCCTCATGTTTTAAATGCTACAGTAATCGTGATTTATGGGCCCCAAATTTTTCAAATTAGGGTTGAATATCATTTAATGTCATTACTTTGGCCAATACTTACCATGCTTTTAGTACAAAGGCATACTTATTGTTAGATGCACTGTTATTCTTAGATGGCCTTACGAGCCATTGAAATGAGGTCGAGTGCTAGGTTTTAACCGAAAGGGGCTGTGAATGCATGTCAGCTCGTGTTGACTCAAATAGAGTGTTTCTAGGTTAGGTTTTCAGTTAAACAAAGATCCTGCTATGGCTCGACTATAGGTCGCTTGCCATGATGCGAGGATAAACCCGAGACACTACAATTCCCATGTTGTCAAGCTAGTGACCAAACCTTCAAAGTTACCTTTTCACACTTCACTTTTAGTTTTTACAATTAATCACATCCAAACAACTTCCACTGCTTTTGAAACAAACTAAAAATCCAAATTAAAGCCTCACCATTTTCAACACTCGATGCAATCATTCCTGTGATGAAACCCATCCCGTGTTCGACCTAAGACCGCTATACTGCAAAAGAGCTTGACTACGGCACAGTGAGGGAGGAACTTAAGAATATAAATTTTGTTGATTCCGTCACCCTACCGTGGCACGACCAAACATACTGCCGGTGGTGCCAAAACTACGTTTGATGAGTTGAAGTACTTGTAATCCTCATTACAAGTGAAGGTGACCTTTAATCCTTTTATCCCGCTTGCTGTAATCTGCAAGTTTTCATCACTTTGCAGAATCGCACCGCTTTCTTTGCTTCGTTTTCATACGCCCGCTTATTTTAACTAATCCTAACCTTTTGCAAGTTTGTGGTGCCTTGCTGTATTTCACCAGGTAATGTGTGTGTACGCAAAGACGATGCAGGAATAACAGTAGATTACAAAGGATCAAGAGACACTAGCCAATATATTAATAAAGGAAACATGGATCCTCCTGCTCGAGGAACAACAGAGAGTCGCCCAGTAATTCTAATGAATCCAACCGGCATATAGGTCGATGAGGGACCACATACACCTCCTAGTGCCATGTTTCTTCCCGCATCATACCTCTCACAAGATGCGGGCAAAGCAGTTCTATTCGTAATTTACTTCTACACATATCATGGTATGGAGAATGAAAATCCATGCACACATATAAGGATTTTGAGGAGGTTTGCACTCACCATTAAGGAAGGTATGATCGATAAGGATTTGCTAAAGTTTAAAGTATTTCCATTGACCCTAAAGGACAAGGCCAAGATTTGCCTAACTCCCTAAGGCCCAACCATCGAAATCGGGAGAGTTTCTGGGCGCACTTTGAAAAATTCTTCAAACAATACAAAGACCAACAGCTTGAAGAGGTGATCTACACTTTCAAATTTTATGACAACTAGAGTCTCTACCAAAGGCCGGAAAGATTCATGGAGACCATCAATGTAATAGCCGTCCACACCACTCGCTTTGATACATGGATGCTAGTGAACCATTTTATGATGGTATGTCTCCGTACCATGAAGCAACTATTGAGACTATGTGTGGAGGTAACTGAGAAAAACCAGATGAGGCCATGGACTTTTGTGAAACTATGTGGCTTCGAAACCTCAAAGGCATGGGATGAACTCGAATCCAAGGGAAGCCAAAGATCAAAGCCTCGAACCACCCCGAGGGGGCATTTATGCACTTTCAAGACACAGATGAAAGCAAAATCGACCACTTTAACTAGAAGATCGATGATCCGAAATGAAAAATTAGCATGAAATGCAAACAAGAAATGAGTTATCTACATCCCAATTTTCGCTTCAATTTTCTACCAAATAGTTACCCCGAGATAATTCGCCAAGAGTACGCCATGCTATAAATCAAAATAAACCACCCATAGATGCTCCATATAGCACCTATAACCCTAACTGAGAAATCATCCAAGCCCGTCATGGAAGTCAAACCCTTGCATACGCCCTCCAGAGCACAAGAAGAAGCCAGTTCCACTTCAATACAACAAATGTTCCTCTTCCACTTTCTTCTCCCGTTGAATGGTGCAATCCTAAACTTAAGTAGCGTGGTAGGCACGTTTGTAGAAGAATGTATGTGCTGAATGTTCAAACTAATCATAAAATTGAAGCAAAGAGAAAGTCTACTAAACAGAAATCCTGGATACAAGTGCATTCCGAAATTTCAAGACTATCCAACCAACAACCATAGGTTCGTATAGGAAGGTTTCCTTCCGGGGCCACAAGCTAAGAACATAAGAAGGGAGTGCATGAAATAGGCCTGACCAATGATCCAAATGCAAGAACTGATGAAGTTAAGGCAGTGGTGACTTTAAGAAGTGGTAAAGAACTGGGACCAATCCTAACCTAGCCAAATCAGCCCCCACAAAGAATCGACCCGCCACAAGAAGATCAACAAGAATGTAGAGGAGGTGAAGAACAAAGGTAGGGCCCCTCCATTCCCATTGTGCTCTCGAAAAAGAAAGTTCCGTTAACCCACGTAAATTCCGTGTTTTACGCAGGTAAAAGCAACATTCCTCTCCTTGATATGATCAAACAAGTCCCCACCTACGCAAAGTTTTTAAGGATTTGCGTACAGAAAAAGAGGTCTCAATGCAAACAAAAAGGCCTTTTGACTGAAAGTGAAAGCATCATTGAGTGCAAACCTGGAAGAAATATAAAGACCTGTGGATGTCCAACAACTTTGCGAATATTGGAGGCATCAAGCAGGAGAAATCACTATTAGACTTAGGAGTCAGAACCTTCACATATTCCTATGTACAAGCAATTAGGTTTGGGAGAACTGAAACCCACTTCCATGACAATGTCACTAGCCGATAGGTCTATTAAAATACCGAAGGGAACCATTGAGGATGTATTAATACAAGTGGACTGATTTTATTACCCAGTGGATTTCGTCAGACTGACGCAGAGCACAGTGCGGAGAGTCAACTGTGCCCATCATTTTAGTGGAGGCCATTTCGCTACTTAACTCCATAATCAATTGCCTGAATGGGTTATGCAACTCATGATTTTGGGAATATGACCTTAGAACTCAATATTTACCTGAGTAAAAGGCATATGAACTCAAGAAGATGACTGTGAAGAAGTCTCAGATAATGGGATGCGCATTCTTGAAGAATGTGCTAATGAGCAAAGAGTGAGAGATGTATTAACCCCAGAGTTATCCGAGTGCCTTGGAGACCAACAGGAACCTCAAAGCATGAGCTTAGTACAGGGGTATTGGAGGAGAAAAATAGAAATCCTACCTCTATTAACTGGTGACGAACCAAGGGAACCCCAACAGTTAGAACTCAAACCCCTCCCAGTTGAGTTGAAGTATGCATTTCCGAAGAAATGAGCAGTTGTCCGGGGCCAGGATTTCATCATCATGACTACTTTGCAAGAGAATAACCTCACGTGACCTTCAAAAGGAGCGCGTTACTGGGGTGGAAAATTTCGATTTAAAAGGCATAAACCCAAATAACTGGTATTCCATCACATTTACCTAGAAGAGGAGTCAAAGGTCATAGGGCAAACACAAATGAGGGTCAACCCCCAATCAGCAGAAGTAGCCAGACGAGGTCCCGAATCGCCCAAGCCTGCAGATTACTTAATCTCTATTTCCTGGAGAAGCACCTGGGTGAGCCCCAACCTGTGGTGCCTAAGAAGTCAGGAGGACAACCGTGAAAAATGAAAAGGGTGAAGAATTGTCTTGCCACGACTCACTACCTAAGTTGGAGAGTGTGCATAGATTATGAGGCTCAATGAGGTAACAAGAAAAGATCACTTCACGCATTTATCGATCAACTGATGTCCACATCCGCCGCCTGGCTGCATTCATACCTCCCAAGAGCACATCCCAAAGATCCATGAGCGCACCACTTCTGTCCTGTCCACTGCATGTGCTTTGTATTTATTTCCTGGTTCCTCAGAACGCCCCAACCATCTTTCGTAGATGTATGCTTAGCATGTTCAGCGATAGGTGGAGCAATATAATGGAAGTATACATGGATGACATCACTGTGATATGGGAGGCGATTTTGAAGAATGCCTAACTAATCTGAGGCCATCCTCGAAAGGTGCATGTGAGAAGAACCTCGGGTGCTTAACTCGAGAAGTGCCATTTTATGGTTAATCTTAAGGAATTGTACTGGGCACATTATTTCCAAAGAAGGGAATAGAAGTTGATAAAGCAAAGATTGAACTTATTTCCAAATTGTCGCCCTAACGAATTAAAAACAAGAAGGCACTCGTCATGTGCTCTATGTATGTTCATTAAAGACTTCGAAGATTGCTAAACCCCCCGCATAAGCTCCTGTAGAAAGATGCTAAATTTATTTTGGGAGAAAGAATGCAAGTAGCGTGAGCTTTGAAGAGCTGAAATCCCATTTGACTATCGCCTCCCCACAAGATGAGCACTAATCCGCAATGCCTTTGAAGTGATGTGTGATGCCGTGATCTGCCATTCGCGGCAGCTTTCTACTGCAGAAAATGGAAACCTCATGTAATCTATTATGCAAGCAAAACTCGAATGGTAAGACAAAGGAATTATACTACTACAGAAGGAATTGTCGGGCAAGGGTCTATGCTTGCATAAATTTCGGTGCATACTCGGGTCGGGTCTCGAGATAGTCATTTTTACTTTATTCATTCCGCTAAGATCTCCCGACTACAAAACAAAAGCAAGGCTCATTCGATGGGTTCTTTTACTCGTGAGTTTAACTTGCAAATTAAAGACAAGAAGGGAGTAGATACCGAGTGGCGCATCATCTTTCAAGGTTAACAATAGCCTGCCATGACACTCATAGCCCACCCATCAATGATGAATTCTAAAGAATCCCTAATGCACCGGAAAGCCCCCGGTATGCTCACATTGCCACTCCTCGCCACAGGAACCCATCGTAAAGGGAAAGAACAGATAGAAGGTATTTCTCGAAGATCCATTCCTATTATTGGGAAGAAGCTTTCTGTTCAAATACTATGCAGATCAATAATCAGAAGTGCGTGCCTCGAGGAGGAACAACAAATTCCCAGCCACCGCTATGAGAGTGCTCGCATGGTCATTTTGGCCTCCCAAAACAATGATGAAGGTGTCACACTGTTTCTACCGGCCTCCTTGTCTGCCGAAGTACACCAATGTGCCGTGATATGTGATAGATGCCAACGACGGAAGACCCCACACATGATGCTCTTGAACCTAATTTTAGTAGTCGAGTTTGGTCTCATGTGTGGGGCATTGATTTCATGGGACCCTTCCCCATGTCGTATGGTCATACGTACATGTTGGTGGGAGTGGACTACGTGTCCAAGTGGGTTGAAGTAACTCGCAAAACCAATGACCACGGTGGTGGTACTTAAATTTTTGAAGGCAAACATCTTTTCTAAATTGGGGTGCCAAAGCCATTATTAGCGACATGGAGGTTCCTATTTCAGAATAAACCATTTGACAACCTCATACAACATGGTGAAACACAAAGTGGCCACCCCTTACCACCCTCAAACAAGTGGCCAAGTAGAACTTGCCAACAGGGAGATTAAGACTATTCTAATGAAGGTGGTAAACGCCAATAGGAAAGATTGGTCCATCAAACTGCTTGATTCGCTGTGGGCCTATAGAACAGCTTTCAAGACAAACCTGGGAGTGTCCCCTTATCACTTGTCTACGGTAAGGCATGTCACCTTCCAAAGGAAACGAGTACAAAGCCCGTGGGCGATCAAGAATAACATGGACCTAAATAGGAGCCAGTTATGAGGTTCTCGATCTCAATGAGTCGAAGAAATACGAAATGATGCCTACTTGAATCAAGATTGCAAAAAGAAAGATCAAAAATGGTAATGACCAGATGATAACCGGAATAATTTCAGCGAAGGGGACCAAGTCCTCCCCGTATGACTCCAAACCCACCATTTCCGCAAGCTCAAATCACGATGGACGGTCCATCCATCAAGTTCAATTGAAGCCACCTGAATGGTTCAAAGTGGACCTACTCGATCCAAATGATGATGTGGTGATCGAGTTAATGGACATAGAGTGAAGCCCTGATATTGTGCACAGGACATCGTGGAGGAAATTCTCCGCCGGACCCTCCCGAGTCTTATACCACATGTTCAAGGATGGCCATCGCTGTCTCCAGCAGCCCATCAAGTTGTCTTAGTAACACCAACAAATGGAAATACCCCCTTCTCCAACCATCATGATTGAGGTGGTACATTCCCATTCATTAGTGTGCATTCCATGCCAGCTTCATTTTTCTTTACACTTTTACATATCACTTTTTGTGCCTCCACCTTATGTAATCGTTTTTGTCTTCAATTGGACAATTGAATTGCTTTAATTGGACAATTGAATTGCTTTAATTGGACAATTGAATTGCTTTTAAATGGAAAATTGAAACCCCGCTTTGTCACTCCTTAATGCTGTAACAACCTACGATGATTCAGCTTTTGCTCATTTAAGATTCTAGCTGCATTCAACTTGAACATTTCCTCTTTCGAGCTAATTCACACACCGCACACCGACATACCAATAGGATGAATCAGAGTGCCTCTTTCGCCTTGGTAAAGCTCTGGGCTTTAGGCATGTTTGCAACCCATGATAGGTTTGTTACTCCACATTTGAAGACCAATGTAGTCTTCCAAAAGGAAAAGAAAAGAAAAAGCAAAAGAAAAGAAAATAGTTAAGAAAGAAAAATAAAGTCGTGACACTTCGCTTTGAAACCCAGTACCTGGCCCGAGGGGTATATGGCGAAAGCCTTTGAAACCCGATGCCCTAAACCTTAATCGGTTGGGAGTCATCGACTTAGTGTTCGTACACGGGTGAATAGGTAAGGTTTAGCGTGTTGTAGGTGCTTAATTCTCAAAGTCATTCGGATTCCGGGGTGAAGCCTGTAGAGTTTGTGGTCAAGTGATCCTTTGGGCTTAATGCCCTAAACCTTTAATTGGTCGAGTCATCTGGACCCCGCTAATTCCGGGACTTTGGTGAAGCTCTGGTTTTAAGCATTGCACCCTACAATGTAGTTGAAAAAAAAAAAAAAGTGTAGCTTTTCCTATATAGGTTGTTCATCAGCTTAAGGCCATGCCAGTAGCTAGGTTGGGGGGAGGGAATAATTTTACAATTTATTGGCTCGATCTGGTTACATTAGGAGCCATTAGACTTTGGTGGAAATTCAGGTTGAGCACCATGGATCTGATGTTGACCTTAAACTTGTTCTTACACGGGTTTGGTTTCTCTCATGCCTGCCATCAAGTTATCAATTTTTCACATTAAAGGTAATGTCTATTTGTACATACACCTTTTTTGAACCATAAACTTTTGAGAAAATCACGATGCATAACCTTTATTATTTCAGATTGCTAAGGGACTAGCAACGCAGCCTGTTGGGGGTGTGGATTAGTACCTAAAAAGTGCTATTTTTGGAGCCCTATTCGGTGATAGGTTTTGAGTACTTTTGCCTTACTAATCATGTCAATTAAGCCAATTGAAGTGTTCCTGTCTACTTAGTATCACTTATGCCGCTTCGAGGTTATTTGGTTATTTTCGTTGTGTTTTTACAATTAGGAGTTCACATCGTGATACGTGGCCGAAACATGAAGATCAACCCATTTATCAGCCATCAAACATATCAAAAATTCAATGAAGGAATGATGGCAAGGTGATGAAAAAATGGATGCAGAGGAGGATGCAAAGTAGCAAATGTGAGGTAGTATGCAAAAACCCAGAAATTCTCGCTATAATTGGGCGGCTCGCCGATTGCGAAAATTTCAGTAATCCTAGCGAATTAGAGAAATTTCGCTAGGGTTAGCGAATTTCGCTATGTAAATAAATTCATCGTGTCTACGAAATTCTTCGCCGCTTATCTTCTAAAATATTTCCTCGCTAGGTTAGATGGTTTGCTAGCTAATAAATTAATCGTACAGCTAAAATTTGTGATTTCGCTTATCTCAGCAGTACTCACAGTTAGTTTTTAAATTACAGCTAGCTTAAATTTTCGCTTACCTAAATGTAAATTTTCCCGCATAGCGGTAAATTCCTCGCCATAATTTTGTGTAATTAATGCCAAACGACCTCGCTTTGGTGTATTACCCCGTCCTTGTATTAGCCTATATTTTAGGGTTTTCTTGTAATTTCATTACATTGGGTGGCCTATATAGCTTCCCCATCACTTTTGTAACCCCAAGCACCTTTTGGCAACTTTTCATTTATGTAAATATCTCCCATGCCTACTAGTGGTTTGCTTTTCTCATTCTCTCCTCTTTCTTTCATTTTCAGTCGCCAAACACTCCTCTCTCGAGGATGACAACTCAAGAGATGCTGGGCTGCCTTATAAATTCGAAGATGAGGGTCATGGCTTGGATTGGGGGTAGTCGCAGGTTGTCCTCATGTTTTAAATGCTACAGTAATCGTATTTATGGCCCCAGCCTTTCAAATTAGGGTTGAATATCATTTAATGTCATTACTTCTAATACTTATCATGCTTTTAGTGGTACAAGGCATACTTATTGTTAGATTTAATCGTTATTCTTAGATGGCCTTTACTTGTTCACCTAAATGAGGTCAGAGTGCCAGGTTTTAAACCTAAAGGGGATGTGAATGGCGCCTACTGTGGTCGACTCAAATAGAGTGTTTCTGTGGTTAGGTTTTCTAGTTAAACAAAGATCCTGCTATGGCTTGGACTATAGGCTGTTTGCCATGATGCGAGGATAAAACCCGAGACAATTTGTTACCCCATGTTGTCAAGCTAGTGACCTAAACCTTCAAAGTTACCTTTCACACTTCACTTTAGTTTTTACAATTAATCCAAGATCCAAAAACTTCCACCGTTTGAAACAAATCCAAAATCAAAATTAAAAGCCTCACCATTTTCGACACCGACATGCAAATCATTCCTGTGATGAAAACCCATCCCTGTTCACCCTAGATCGTTATATCGGGCAGTGAGTCACCACGCAGCAGGAGGAACTAGGAATATATAAATTTGTCGACTCCGCCACCCTACCGTGGCACGAATCAGCAACCCCAGCAATAGGAGGGGGAAATGTTAATTTTTAGCGAACTGGCCATCGGGCTCCCGCCCTTTACCTAATGTGGAAGAACTCTCCAAGAGATTTTCAACCTCAAAGAACCAACAAACTCATGTATTCAATTTTACCGAAGAGGCTAACCATTCTCATGAAGCCTGAGATGATCCGCCTTCTCGCCTGCGGTATCAAGGGTCGATTCCCAGAACCCTATTCATTCATGAGAAACTCTGAGGATGTTTGGTAAAGCAGCATTCCTCTCTACTGATCACCTCTCCACATAATTCTGTATGGTTCTATTCCCATTCTCTCTAAAGGAAAAGGCCAAAATCTGGTTTCATTCGCTTGTGCCCAATTCAATCTTTACATGGGAGGACATGCGAAATGAATTCCTTAACAAGTTCTTTTGCCCCGCATGTACCAATGCTCTCATGAGAGCAATCCAAAACTCTTCGAAAAAAGTTTGTTTAACCTTGGCCGTAGTATGGGAAAGATGAGATCCTCCATACATCCTCACTGCGGTCGGGATGTCAGCATACTCGTGCGTATTTTCATCAAGGGCCATCATTGAATAATAAACAATACATATCCAAATGATGTGTGCGGGACAGTTTTAAGGAGAAAAGTGCGAGGGAGGTAATCAATTTTCGATTAATGAGCAGTTAAAATGCTCGAACATGGGAGACTAATACCTCAGACACCGCTAAAGTGCGTGAGTACACTCCATGTGGGAGGAATCCATCATTTAAGAGAGAATGACACTTGTACAAAAAATAGCTAATTTAACGAGGAAGTTGGAGGCTATATAATTGAAAATGTGAATGAGGTAACTAAGCAGCCTCAATTACCCTCGCATCTATGGATCTAGAGTGGAGGAGCCATGCATCATTTGTTATGACCCCACGCACTCAACTATTAACTGCCCTAACCTTCCTTAAGTTAAGGGAGCAATCCAAATAGAGCAAGCTAATGCTCTTAACTACCAAAGGAAGCCTTTCAATTCTCCATAATTCAAACATATAGTAACTGGTGGTGGGGTAAGCACTTAACTTTAGTTGGAGAAATGAGGGAGGCCCACACCACTTGCCAAACAACCAAGCATCTCCGTTCGTAATTAAGGTCCCTGGCGATTTCAGAATCCTAACCAAGGTCATCCACCAAATCAAGGAATTCCAAACTATGTTCTTTATTAACCTCCACATAAGAGAAGCTCGAGGATATTGTGACACAGTCATTCAAAACCCAACAATCCACCAACACCGAATTTCGAATCGCCTTTGAATGACGGAGATCCCAAATCACTAAGCCAACCTCCTATGGGAAATTTCACCAGAAAAGGGAAACTCCTTCTCAAACCATCCAAACCCCCAAGGTCAAAATAAGGTCGAGCCCAGTCCGGGCGAGGGCAATTTTCAATATTGCAAGGATGTCACCACTCTTCGAAGTGTTAAGGTAATTGACAAAACCATTCAGCCCAAGGAACCGATACAAGAGTTGCAGGATGAACCAGTCGGGGATGATGAGGTGTTGGACAAGCCTCATGTTCCTAGGACAAATGTTATTGATGGTGAGCCAGAGTAAGACAAGGCCCCTTATGTCCCTCCTGCTCCATACCCTCATAGATTAAGAGCTCAAAATAAAGTGAACAATCTCTCTGAAATTTATGAGTTGTTCAAACAGGTGAAGTTGAACATTCCTTTACTAGATGCCATTAAGCAGATTCCGTCATATGCCAAGTTTCTCAAAGATTTGTAATCAGAAAAAGAAAAAACTAAAGGGTCAATAAGGAGGTATATATGACGAGCAATCCACCTCATTGATCCAAAACTTTGCCCCTAAAATACAAAGACCCAGGAAGCCCTACTATTTCCATAGTGGCAGGGAATTCAAAGTTAGGACATGCTCTAGTGGATTTAGGGGCGAGTGTTAACTTGTTGCCTTACTCATTTATGTCAGCTAGTGGTTAGAGAATTGGGAACTAAATCATATCACCCTCCACCAACCGACCGTAGTGAAGATTCCTGCAGGGATAAAGTGAAGGATGTATCGTGCAAGGGGTAAGTTCTATTTTCCTCAGATTTTGTTGTGCTTGACACTCAACCCAAAGTGAATCAAGGAACTCACCCCAAAGTGACTTTGCAGCCATTCTCGCTATTGCAAATGCCATCATACACTGTAGGGGAGGATTAATGACATTATCATTTGGTAACATGACCGTTAATTTGAACATCTTTAATGTTATCAAGGAAATAGGGGATAAGGAGGATGTTTGTGAGGTAAATATGATAGACTCTATGGTGCAGTAATACGTAGATCATGTCTCATACAATGATCCTCTCATGTCTTGTCTAGTAAACCCGAGTTGGGTTGAGGAGGTGACTACATCTGAGTCGGAGTTTCTACCCTCCATAATTGAACATAGTGAGGTATTGGAAGCAAATGGGTGGGCACCTAAATTTGAACCATTGCCACCAATCGAGGAGCTGTGGTACCTTCTAAGAGAAACCACCTTAAACTCGAAGGAAACCTACCATCACACCTAAAATATGCATTCTAAGGGTAGAAGAAACTTTCCAGAATCATATCTTCCTCTTTAGAGAGTCGAACAAGAAAATAAGTTGTTGGAGATATTGAGAACCCACAAATCGCATAGATGGACAATTGCATATTAAGGAATTAAATTTTTGATATGTAACACGTGATTCATTTGGAAGAGGATGTTAAACCCTTAGACAACCACAGAGACGACTGAACCCAATATTGAAAGAAGTGGTCAAGAAAGAGGTTCTAAAACTCTTGGACATAGGGGTTATTTACCCCATTGCAGATAGCAAGTGGGTCAGCCCAACCTAGGTAGTCCCTAAGAAATCTGGAGTCACGGTGGTAGCAAATGAAAATAATGAGCTCATTCCCACTCGTGTCACCCTGCATTGAGGGTGTGCATAGATTATAGAAACTCAATGCGTACTAGAAAGACCACTTCCCTTTACCTTTGTCGATCAAAATGTTGGAGAGAGTTGTGTGGCATGATTTTTATTATTTTCGATGGGTACTCGGGGTACAATCAAATTGAGAAAGCTTTAAGATCAAGAGAAAAAACCACATTCACTGTCTTTTTGGCACATTTGCCTTTAGGAAAATGTCCTTGGATTATGTAATGCACCGTAGAACATTCTAGCGGTGCATGATAGGGATTGTAGTGATATGATAGAAATCATTTTGAAAATTTTCATGGATGACTTTTTCGCTGAGATTCATATGAGGGCTGTCCGGAGAGACGAAGGTATCGGAGAGATGTCAAGAGAAGAACCTAGTGCTAATTGGGAAAAGTGTCACCATATGACAAGGGATTGTCTTAGGCCACATAGTATCGAAAAAAGAAATCGAGGTGGATAAGGCTAAAGTCAAGTTGATCTCCAATTTACCTACTCCTAAGTGTGTTAGAGATATAAGGTCATTCTTAGGACATGCTGGATTCTATAGGAGATTCATAAAAGATTTCAGTGCCATAGCCCGTCCCTTATGTAATTTGCTTGCCAAGGACGTTCCCTTTGCGTGGTCACAAGCTTGCGATGTTGCCTTTGATAAACTCAAAACTATGTTAGTGTCTCCTCCTATCATGCGATCTTCTAATTGGGACCTCCTCAGATCATGTAAGACGCAGCGATTATGCTATAGTAATGCTTTTAGTGACGTGAGGAAAGATAAAAGGCTTTTGTGATCTACTATGCCAAGAAGACTCTAGATTCTCGCTTGTTAATCCGAATTAAACACATGTGTACAATTCTTAATGACGTTATTACCAAGGACTATTATCTAACCACAGAACGGCGCCCATAAAACTTGTTAACTCGACCAAACACATGTACACCTACGACGTTATTACCATGGACTATTATCTAATCAACGCGCGCCCATAAAACTTGTCGACATTATACCACATATAAAACCAAAATCAGCTAGAGTAAACTTTTTTCAAAGTCTGGTCTCAATCATATTCCGTAAGTGCACAGGTCGACAAGTAATAAAATGGATTTAAGTCCAGATATCGATCCCATAGAGATCTCAATAATTTTGAATCAACTACCCTGACTACTCAATTTCCATACTATTTGGACCACTAAATGATAGTAAGATCCAGCATTAAGGTGCTGGAAAATTAAACGAACAAAGGGAAATAACTGAAATGAACAATAAACTTGAATATAAAGAATAAAGAATAATTAATAGTTAGGAAAACGAATAGAAATTGAATAATTATTTTTTAGAGAACGCATTAAGATCAATGCTATTGTGAAGTATCAATTCTCGTCAACTTGTAAATTCGCTTGTGAACCCTGTATTTCAAAATCAGTCTACATTAATAGTTCAAACTGATCTCTCCACACTTCACATTTCATTATTCATTCTCGAATTCGATTCTCTAATACAGGAATTAGATAACTACTTTTAACAGTGACTTCCTAATTATGGGTATTTTTCTTTGCAATACTTCATACCCATTTTATGGATCGTACACCTTAGCTCCTAAGTTATCGATCAAGGATATACAACTTCCTTGTAAAGTTACTCTTCCTCCAAATTAAAAATACATCACCCTCTCCCTGACAGATCTCATTCCAACACTCGGATCACACACGATTCGACCGAGGTGGAACTCTTGCTTGTTTAAATTGATAACTCATTCAACTCGTTTGATTTCAAGTGAGAAGAGGATTTTATCAAGTAAACTCACAAAGCCTCATAGATCTCTAATAGCAGTGTTAATATGCCTTCAAAGAAATATTCATAACTTAAGATTGTTACCTCGTGTCACTCGGGAGGACCTCCTTGAAATCGAGCAATGAAACACTTCTTAACATGTATAAGAAACTCCGATATTCGATCAAAACTTAAACCCATAACCGAAAAGTAAAATTCATAACCAAATTCGCAATTTATTGGAAATAACAAAAGGAAAGATAATGACAATAGCATTCTTAATGAAAGCCGGTCTTCAATTATCAATTACACACTACAAGATTCTCCGATCATATGAATAATCAAGGCTTCGAAATCGATGTCGAATTCCGTAAATTTGTCCGAACTTCAACATTCCGTGGTAATTTTGAAACTTAATCGAATTTGCATTCAAATTTTTAGCTCAAACGATAACATCCACCTTAAAAATAAAAGAAAACGAGAAACGATAAATCTAATCTAATCTATCCATATTGAAGAAAATAAAAGAAAATAAAGAAAAGAAAGCTAAAATAAAGAAAATGAGCCTTCAAATATCCGCACTTCTAGTCCTAAGGGTCACGCAAGCCAGTTGCCTCTTCCGATAAACGCAGATGGCAAGGTTTCTGGGCTGGGCCCTAATTCCAATGCATTTTTGTGGATTCCAGTTAGTTGGCCCATGTTATCGCTCTCGTCGCTTAATTCAATTCCTTGTCGCGACATTATCCTTGTCGCGACCGATCTCATGTCTACCTCAACTTCTTGTCTATGCATTCAATCGACACACGATGTCGCACGCCATTATCTTGTCACGGCATCGCCTTAATATTCCTCGCAGGTTTCACATGTTGCTCTGATGTCGCTGATCGCCATTCTCTTGTCGTGACAACGACTAAATGAAATGCATCTTCCAACGGAATCTTCGATAGTCGCTAATTTTCCGCCCCTTGTCAGATAAAGAACTTCATTTCTTTCAAATTTCATCCTATGTAAATCTGATGTCGCGACATCGATCTCGGCGCTACCTCGACTTCGTTTCGAGCCTTCAATCGTTGCGCGTGTCGCGACAACAATCTCTGGTCGCCGACATCTATTCACGCACTTTCGTGATTTCTAATAGTCTCTCCTCATGTCGCGCAGAACCCCGATCTCACGCCGCTACCCGCCATGTCTTCCGCAAAGATTCAACTTGTCTTCTGATGTCGCGAAGATCAACTTCGCCAGTGGACATCAATCCAGCTGATCCGCAGGTTTTAATCGTTTCATGATGTCGCGACATCAATATGTCAGTTTGACATCAACTCGAGCCATCGCGATGCTTCAATCTTGTCGCTTACCAGATCTTCCCTTTGATCGCTTCTTGCCGCCGCGACATCGTAATCCCTTGTCGCGACATCACTTCATGCCTCCACACAAGTCTCAATTGTTCGCTCTCGATGTCGCACATCACATCTTGTCGCGACTTCACTTCATGACTCTCGCGTTTTGAACCCGTGGTTCCCGATGTCACGACTTCGACCATGTCGCACCCCGCCCGCTCTTTACATTTCAGAGCGCCCCATGTTGCGACCTCGATATCTTATCATCCATGTCGCGACCGCATCGATTTCCTTCACTTCGAGCGTCGCGACCACGACCGGACTGGTAAAACCCCAAAACCGCAACATGTTGTAGCCCGCTGCTTTCATTTCTCGCCCGCTATTTTCCTTCGCATTTTTACTCCGCCGCCATCATTTTCCACTACATTTTCTTCTTTCTTATACTTCCCAGAAATAACAAATTTGGTGAGTTTATTCATATCTCTGCATCTTAATTATTCTTTTTTTTACATTAAAATGAACAGAAAAATGGACTAAAAATAGATGACTTTTAAGCTCATCACTGCTCAAGCCAACTACACAACTATAGAAAAAGAGTTTTTAGCCATCGTCTTTGCCCTAGAAAAGTTCAGGTCATACATTGTAGGGTCTCTCGTAACCATTTTCATAGATCATGCAACGCTGAAGTACCTGCTCTCTAAGTAGGATACTAAGCCTCTTCTGCTCACTAGGTGGATTCACTGCGCTGGCACTTAACTCCGACTATTAAGGAAGAAAAGGGAGTCTAGAATGTGGTAGTTGATCACTTGTCTCGATTAGTGCCAGAATCCATTTCTCACGGCTTGCCCATAGGCGATAGTTTCCCGATGAATGCCTTTTGCTCTTTGCTTCACGCTCTATGGGTATGGACATAGTAAATTATTCGGGTGATCGGTCAATTCCACCCTAATGGACTTCAACAAAAAGGAAATTTCGCGACATTAAGAAATATTATTTTGATGTGACCCATATCTGCGAATATCGTTTCGACCATTTGATGAGGAAGGTGTTCAATGACGATCAAATCGTGCCTTACCTTTTGCCATCTCTGCTTCATGGAGTGGCATTTCTCTACAAGGAAAACAGTGGACAAAATTCTGCAAGCTGGTTTTTATCAAGCCCACGCTTTTAAAGATTGCTTTAATTTTGCAAACTTGTGCTAGGTGCCAGTCACTCAGAGGGGTTAAGCAAGTAAAGGAATATGATGCCTCTCACCCTATTTTAATCATCAAAATTTCTGACACGGGTATAGACTTACTGGCCTTTCCCTTCATGTACCTTTACATTCGGCTGGGCTATTGACTATGTGTCAAGTGGGTGAAGGCCATTCCAACGAGAATCACTGATCAAGGTTGTTTTGAAAATTTATAAAGAACACATTTTTTCTCGCTTGAGTGCCTCGTGCAATCATTACGATGGTGGGCTCCATTTTGTAATCAATCTTGCACTTGTTGAAAAAGTAAATGAGTCACACACAAAGCTTCCACAAGATACCACCCACAAACTAATGGTCAGGCTGAATTAGCCAATAGGGAGATCAAACATATTTTGGAAAAAACGGTGGCACCAAATCGCAAAGATTAGTCGCTTCGACTTACCGATGCTCTTTGGGCCTACCGTTCCACTTTTAAGACCATTCTTGATATGTCTCCCTATAGGCTTGTTTATGGCAAGGCATGTCATCTGCCGGTAGAAATGGAGCACAGAGCATATTGGGCTATTAAAACTCTTAATTTTGATTTGGTCAGCCGGTAAACAAATATCATTGTGAGATGACCTTAGGCTTGATGAATCATATGTAATCATATGAGAGTTCCTGAATTTACAAAGAGATGCTCAAGATGTTCCATGACAAGACCATTGTTCAGAAGACCTTTGAACCACACCAAAAGGTATTACTATATAGTTCTGATTTCCCTGTGTTTCGGGAAAACCGTTCTAGGTGGGTAGCGTTCGTTGTCAAGGTAGTTTACCCGTATGGTGCGATTAGGTGAAAATCCGGAAAATGGGAAATCCTTTAAAGTCAATGGTCAACGCTTGAAGCCATTTCTGGAGCACTTGGACCGCCAGGAGAGTAGTGAGAGCTGGTAAAATCCGCTCTGAGATACTCCTTGAGTAATTTCCATCTGCTTGTTGTATATAAGTTTTGTTTTCTTTCTTTTTTTCTTTACGCTCTTTATTTAGTCTGCTTTGTTTTCAAAATATTAAAAAAAAAAAACCTATACCACCACTTTGTGCTTTCAGCTTATTTATCATGCGCCTCCGATGCATCGTGGGGGTGTCCTCACATTACGTGAGGGCAATGCTATTTACATCGTGGGGGGTGGGTTTGGGCATACACTAGTTGGCACTAACTATGCGCATGTTACATGTTCAGTGTTTGGCAAAAAATTTCGATTTGCGGCTCTTTTGGGTATAGTACTTAACTTGTGATTTATGCAGCCGCATGACCTCATGTATGCACTTCACGTAGTCTCAATGTATCTACACAATAACAAGCATGCACAAAATTTTTGTGTTCATATTTTGGACCTTATCACCCCGAATTATGTTCTAATTCCCAACACAAGTCATAGACTTTCTACTTCAAACTCTTGTTTTGTCTGCTATCGTTTCAGCCTATACTTTGTTTAGCATTCCTTATTAACTGTATGCATCATATTCTCTGAGGAACACCCATGCATAACTGGAAGATGATTTTAGGCCATCATTTCTATGTTACTTTTCGAAATCATTTTGAATTACCCCTTGCACCCATCTTGAGCCTTGAATTGCCAATTCAGTTTGAAACTTAGGAACCATGATCATGAGAAGTATGGACCCCATGGTAAGCGTGAAGGTGTCAGGAGAGTGTGAAGTACAATTGTCGATTCGTGAACTTCGTCGGGTTAGAGCGGAGCTAGGAGCGGGGGAGGAAATAGTGAGTGGAGTCAGAGATGGAGGGCATTGAGAGGTATATCCATATAGACCCTTTGTTGACCCGAATTTACAAATATATATATATATATATATATATATATAAAATAAAAAAAATGGGACAATGAATGCTGGTACCACTCTTCACCGTGCAGGGTACCTCTCGGCCAAATGGCACTTATTGGTACGAAATGCATCGGGTAAATACATAGGTTCATTTAGGGCTTTTTATGCCCAATTTTGAAACCCTTCCATATTCCTACCCCCCTTTACCATATAAGACAATCCCTAGACCATTTTTCCTCTCACACGAGCAAACTTGAGATCAAGCACCCCCGCCAGTGTTTGTATTTAATACGTCAGGATCTTCTTGAGTTTATCGCCTCGGCTATGATAGCGTCAGCCAGCTTCTTTAGGAGCATCTTTTTCTGTGATATTTCATTGTTCCATATGGATTCGTTTGGTTGGCTTGGGTTGGTGGTGTTATTTTCTTGGTGGCTTAGGGCATCATCTGCTGATGGTATGGGGAGAAAGTTTCTGACTGAACTAAATGAGATAAGCCCGATACTGGTAGAGATGGGCTATTGGGATATCGTTCTGTGTGTTTGGGTCGTCTTTGCTATATTTTCTATTCTTACCATATCTATGGCAAGATCGAAGAACATTGGAAAGGGCAAGGCCCCTAGCTCTTCTATGGAGTGGGCTGTGAAAAAAAGGAAAGTCGATACCTCGCAGACCATAAAGAAGGGAAAGGGAAAGCAAAGAGATTCTTCATCTGAGAGCGAGGAGGCATCGGAGCGAAGATGGGAGTGAAAAACCATGTTTGCGAGTCTTTGATTCGAATGGAAAAGTGGGCCCAATCAATTGCAAAGCGGGGTTTTCATTGCGAGTGGGGTGTGAAAGTGGACACATTCTTGTTCACCCATCCTATCAGGGCTATTATTTAGGAGCAAAATTTTCAATTGTCTATATAAGGCAATAAGGGTATCTACCGACCCTAGTCCTAAATTTTATGTAAATTGAGAGAAAATCAGTAGATACCCCCGCTAGAGACAACTGTTATGGAAAACAGCGTAAAGATCAACCCCATTCGACAGTTCACTCATCAAGTAGCAGCGCCACACGAGTTCGATGCCGTGCTGTTTGGTCGATGCCTCGTGCACCCATCCAGCCAAGCATGAGAGGTTTTATTACATGATCATTCCAGGAAGCTCAAGCCTGAATATGCGTTGATGAACAAAATTATTCACAATATGATCGGACCAAAGGGAAAAGAGAAATTGCCAAGCAAAGAAGAAATTCAGTTTCTATAGGAGGTGATGACTGGAAAGCTCATTGATTATGCCTTGGTTATATGGTGTTTTATGAGGGATTTTCTGCAATCCCCAACTGAAAACAAGCACATCCCATTCCTGACTCTAGTTAAAAATCTTGTGGAAGCTACGTGGATGAGGGGAGTGGTTAGAGAAAAGAGAATTCTTCCGAAGCTGGGGCCCATTACAAACCAAACAAAGGCCAAGAGCCGAGCTGCATCCACAAGACCTCAGCCTTCACGTTCTCCTACGGCTATATCTGGGGCTTCTTCCTCAAACTCAGGGGTCGATGAGCACATCTCCTTTGAAAAGGATGGAGCGCAGGATCAAGGGTTGGTTTAAGTGTATATTAGGAAAGCAGAAATAGCTAGACCGTAGGCTCTCTAGGCTCGAGAGTCACATCTACCGAGGAGAACCTGCAGTGGAAGATGCTCCCCCTCTTGATTAGGAAGGGGATTCTGATGAGTTTGACGATTGTGTTGATGAGGACGCATTCTCTTCGACAGATGATGGGGAGGATGCTGCGAAAAGGAGGTCAGAACAGGTGGTGCCGAAATTGAGAGACCTCACCCACGCCATGCCAACACCCATTTTGTTCATATAAGCCCTATTTATGTAGCCTTACTAGAGTTACAAGTCTCGAAAGACCTTTTTGATTTTTGTCAGTGGTTGCTGTTCCTTGACTTTTATATTAGTCGCTAGTGATGTTAAATTGTGTGCCTTTATAATATCGTTCATTTCAGTTTGGTGTTTTCACTGCAGCTCTTCTTTTCTCAATTCCATGGTCCCTTATATGAATATCTTGGTTTTGTAACAGTTTTTTATTATGTTCATTGCTTAAGACTGTGGTTTTAATTGAGTCAGACAGTTGCATACTCTGTCAGGTTGAAGTACTATGCTCAATTTTTTCCTTTTTAGGAAACTTGCAAAGCTTAACTAATACCCCAACAGAGATTTTGCTGAAATCATAATTAGTAGGTGTTACTAGTTCAAATCTTGCTAGGGACTAGCAAGATGTAGGTTGGGGGGTGTTTGAATACACAAAAGAGCAAAATTTATATTGGATTTTAGTACATTCATCTCATATTTTGCTCTCATTTTATATAAGAATAGGTGCCTTTGATCTTTCGTGTTTTCGACTTCGCAGGTTCTTTTCAGTCTGCATAAGTGTTATATAGGGTCTTCGTGGTCCAGGAGCGAATGTGGATCATTTGGCAGATGATGGCAATCACGTTAGAGTTCTCAGAAGTGCAATGCATTGGGAACACCGGTAGAGGTACCGATACCAAGCAAACCTACACTCCACCCCAAAGCATAAATTCACCACAGGGGCCAAGAAATTCCACCACTCTCACCAGCATCGACACCTCAAAGCTGCAATTCATCAGACAAGGGTACCCTGCTCCACTCATCGTACCAGACCCCCAAACAGAAAATCACCAAGAGGCAAAGTGGTACCGTACCACTCATCACAAGCATTCAACATTTAATTTTTACGGATTCGGCATAATTCCACTCAGTATATATGCTCGCCCTTCCACAAACTAAACTGAGATCACAAAGAAAAAGGGTATAAAGCCAAAGGAAACGGGAGAAGGGCAAACATTCTGTGTGGTTTTGCTTCATAAGAGGAGAGTGTTTTTCATGGTTTTGCTAGGGTTCATAGAGTGAGAAAGTAAAATACGAATTTTTTCCTTCATATTCTCGATTTTCAATTACGTAATCTTTCAGCTTAGTTCATACAACTCAATTTTCTACAAGATTGTGTTCTTTTACCTCAATTTTAAATTAAAGTGTGATTTTCTCAAGTTTCATTTATAAGTAGTTCCTGAATAATATGACTCGATTTCTAGTTTCACTTAGTTCTAAATTCTTATGACGGGTTCTAATGGTTAGTCTGGCCTCCGGCAAATGCACAACCCTCAATTCCTTTTGTGCTTCAACTGATTGTATAATACTAAGCACTTTGTAGAAAAATCTTATAAACCTTAGTTTGGCATCTTTTGACAACAGAATGAGAAATCTTTGCATATGCTAAGCTGATTCAAATGCAGCAGAGTCACAAATCAGAACAAGTGTTTGTCATCGTCACTCATCCTTCATTTGGAAAAGAGAAATAATAATATTCCGTCGAAGACCATTCATCAATGGTTCTAGATGATCATAATACAGGTGGTAATACTTGTCCAGAGTGGCGAAACCCAGGGAACCCCTATCTTTCATCTTCTTCTTTAAAATAGTTAATTTAATATTACCCAACTAATCAATCACAATCTCTTGATTTCACTTTTACACGCACATTCGTTGGAAAACAATTCAAAAGGATCACCTAGAAACCACCGTGGACACCCGTGACTTCACAAGAGTGGTAATGCTTCATGACCTGCTCCCGCCGAATACTCTTCAAGAGGCTAATGACGGCTGTACCTACCAGAAAGCAATTACGTAACTTCGCACGTACTACTTCGTGCATATGAGGATTCAATCTTCATTGTGGCTGCCTGACCGATCTTGCTTCTTCTTCCAAATAGATGTGGTGTGTGCAAACCAAAGGGCTAATTCCCTTCAAATCAGAGATTTTCCACCCTATAGCACGCTTGTTCTCCTTGAGGATGTCTAGCAGACTATTTTCATGTGAAGCACTTAGCAAGGAGTGATATACACTGATATCAAGCCATTTTCTTCTAAGTATGTATACTTTAATTCCCACAGCAGGGTTTAAGATCCAACTTCGAGGCTCATTGGTTCCTTCCTCAATCGCAGCAGAACTTCTTCCTTTTTCCATAGCCCATGTACGCATAATAAGTCTCGGTTCCCCACTCCTTCGTAATGATAATTCCTCAATCAAGACATCCTACACCGTCGGCTGCTTGTTCCTCCAGAATAGTGTCAATTATGCAAACCTCCTCTAGACCCTCTTCTACTAGTTGCATATGTTTTTTGCTCAAGTGGAAGATATTGAGTTCCAAAGTCATGTTCCCGAATGTAAGCCATGAATCATTTCTGCACTCATGACTAGATTGAGGTGGACAAGAATGGTCTTCGAGGATGATGGGTACATAGTTAGCTCCCACTACGACTAGTTCTGTATAAAACACCACAAAATCTACGTGGTAGTATAATTTGTCCACCAGATTAAAACGCCCCACAAGGTTCTTCGGGATTTTCGCAGATCATCCATAGTGGGACAAAGTGATGGAAGTGGGTTTCAATTCTCCCAAACCCAGCTGCTTGTACATTGAATAAGGCAGCAGGTTGACACTAGCCCCCAAGTCTAGCAATGCCTTCTCTACCCAAGTTCCCCCATTATTTACCAAGATGAGAAGGCACTCCTGGGTCTTTGTACTTCACTGAGCCTCAGACTAGATGATAAGCACTAACTTGTTCGATCATGAAGGCCTTCTATCAACATTTAACCCTCTCTTCACTGTGCACAAGTCCTTTAAAAATTTTTGCATAAGTTGGAACCTCGTTTGATCACGCCTGAAGCAGGGGATGTTTACTTCGCACTGCCTTAGCACTGAACTATTTTAGAGCCCATCCATTTTTCCTAAGAGTGTCGGTAATATTAATTTTCTAAGTTGGGCCACATCGATGGCTCTCCGCTCCTATAAAAATTTCCTACCACTCGCTTCAAATTTAGAATAGCCGTCAATCCAGAGACGAGGATGGTGGTGGCTATGGTCGAGATGAGGAACCACACCACATCATGTGGCACTGTGGGTACATATGCCTGAGTGGCTCGCTTCCAGAGGAGGTCAGATGGTTTCCTCCGCTAGGTTATCAGGTTGTTGCATAGTAAGAATGGTCGGGTGGCTTCTATTACCACACATCGGGCTTGTTCACCATCATATCCCCACCGAAGGAACAACACAAAGGGCTCTCCTCGTGCTCAAAAGACCAGCAAATGAAGCATGGCTGGTCAAGGAGTCAAATACAACTCGCACCTCATGCTAATTCTCTCATTTCCTAACCCTTCCAACCTTTCTAAATATAAGGTGTATAACTTTGCTTTCATTTCCATGTCCTCTGGGAGTGAGTACATGCCTCCCTCAGTCAGTCATGTGTCTCATTCCCTCTCGCTCCCTTTGATCGGGTTCATCCTGGCCTAGGATGTTTCGCCATAGAGCCCAGAAGTCCATGGCTTTTCCGAATTTTTATCAAGAAGTGCCTCCACATAGTCTCCAAGAATCGCCTACAAATAGGACATTCCATCATAAAAATGGTTGATTATCAACCTTGTGTCAAAACCATGGTGAGGGCAAACACCAATGGTTTCTAAATACCTTTCCCAACACTGGTAGAATTTCTCATTTTCATGGGCTGCAAAGGTGTAAATCTGCCTCTTCAAACTATTGGTTCCTGCGGGGTGCTGAAGAATCCCTTCAAAAATCAGCCCGCATGTCTGCCCACCCGACTACCTCCCTGGGCCTGTGAGAGTTGAGCCAAATCTTGGCCTTATCCTTCAGAGTCAGAGGGAAGAACTTCAGCGTTATCATATCCACATTGGTGATGTCCTCTTTAAAAGTATTGCATACTTCCTCAAATTCCCGGATGTGTGAGTATGGATTTTCACTCTCCATTCCATGGAAAGTGGGGAGCAAGGGCATTATGTAGGGCTTGACAATTATGTCCTCTGGAAGAGGCATAATGCAAGAGGGTGCACTCACTCTCGGGGGGTGTATATGATCCCTCATAGTTCAGATGATTAGATTTCTCCTGTATCCCCAATAGCTCATTGCTCCTCGTGGAAACTCCATTTGTTCACTGTTCAAGCTCACTTCATAGCTTTGTTCTTGTGGAGCACTGATCCTTTGTAACCTACTTGCTGTGTTCCTATCCCAGTGGTACATAAACTCCTATGAAAGCAGCACAAAACACAGCAAGAAAAGAAAACCAGGCTACTAAAAAGGTTACTGTTAGCAAAGATAATAAAAAAAGAAATTGTATATGGACAGTATAATATTGAATCAACCTAACAATGAACTGCTAGGAGAAATAAAAGTAAAGACAAAAAGGGATGAAAGTTCACCAATACTTGTGATGTGGATCATAAGTTCAACAACTCATCACTGCATTCAAGGTACCATCCTCGACAACAACGCCATTTGATTCATGCTTGCAAAGTAGGTATGCCTAATCAACAACAAATTTATAAACCTAAATCCTTTCTTACTACCGTAGTATAAAGCATCGTAATATAGTGGCTCTAGGTTGAACAGAGGATGTTTTCACACAAATGATTAACAGTTGGCTCAAAATGGTGACTTCAATTTGAATTTTAGGGTTTTGTAAAAACTAGTGGGTTTTAATGGTTGGAAACTAAAAACAGAGTGAGTTAAAAAATGTAAAACATAACTCCTTGAAGTGTTAAGTCACTAGGGTTGGAGTCCTAAGGCAACTGAGAGGTTCTCGGGTCCTTTTCCTCGCATTGGGGAGGATGACCTATAGCCATTTCCCGAACCGGATCTTCATTTGGCTATAAAAACCGAACCCACACTTTGAATATGCATTTATTGAGCATCATTACTCCCGTATTAATGAAAACTCTATCTCCTCAATCTTTACAATAACTAATAAATGGCAACTAATGAAATCACTGATCTAACAATAAGCATCCATCGAACTCCTACAAGATTTCCAAGACAAATCATTCAAGACGCATCTATGGATTTGAACCCGAGGTTGGATGGAAACACATAAATGACAATAAATACCCGTTGAAGTCGTGAGAAATTCGAACCCTAGAACCCTTCGCAGCCTCTTCAAGGATAAGGGCGCAATTTCCTCCGAAGCCGTCATCCCTGGAGGGTGTTCGTAGGCGAGAAAATGAGAAAAGTGGGAGAAATGAGAGAAAGGAAAGAAGCGAGAAAACTCCCGCCTACTCCAGACACCCAGTAGAATAGCAAAGTCTTTGCGCAAGGCCAAACGGGTTTATATAGCCACCAAAACAAGCAAAATTACTAAAATACATGGAATACCACTATTACATGAAGGGTATTTAGAAAGTTACAAAAATGGTCAACTAGAACCAATAAAACTGAAAGCAAGTTGCCAAATTTTTCGCAACCCTGCAAAATTTTGCAGTTGCCCATTTTCTTCTGTTTTCTACTCCTCTTTCCTCTAGTTTCGATCCGCACACCGGAAGTTCAACTCTGATTCTTTGTGCTTGAGTCAGACTAATAATTTCAAGGTTTAGCTAGCAAAAACTGGCAAAATAGCCAAAATGCGACGTAGTATACTTCTGGACCTTAATATGCAAATCAGCATTGTTGATTATACACAAAGCTCAAACTCCAATAAATGGCTCAAAATAAGCACCATTCGGGGTACCAATCAATTAGCTTAATTGTGAGGTCCTCGAAGCCTGAGCCTCGAATGTAGCGTCGTGTTATGTGGTAGAGCTTTCATCGCCTTATGGTCCATCCCGCCCGAATGAGGATTAGCTTCTCGTGGCCAGATGACTCGTTAAAGACGTCTTCATTATGTGTATAGGCCCACTCATGACACCTCATGGCTTGACCAAAACAATAATAACAATAATAATTAGTTGACTCATTCCTCGAAGAAATATCAAATACGTTACAAAATTAATCCAAATCGTGATAACATAATTTCTCTGGTAATTCACCAACCCATTGACAACTTTAGTGCATGAATGTAATAACCGTCGAAAAAATAATATATGTGAGCCCACATATGTTATTAAGTGCTATTATATAAATTTACACGTAATAACAGTGATCTAATTAATGTTAAATAATGGGTTGAAGCATATAATAAAATATGGTATATTATGTGTAGATACCAGATAGTAAATTCCTGATTTTATGATGGGAGAAATTGGATTATTACTAATTAGGTTTTTCAGGGTTATGGTCACCTACATATATGTTTTATTCTGTTCTTTCTAGGCATCCCATCAAGAAATCTGAGAGGAATCTCTGACATACGTATTATACATGAAGATCTAGAACTTACAATCTTCAACAACCACGATTGCTGTATGTTTTCGCATTTATTGGAATACTATTATTCTTAATGTTTTGACATAGATCTTGGGAATATTTTGTTTGGATTAGAAGCTGTATAAATATCAAGTAATATATATAGATGATTTCTGCTTTTTAATCCGACATTATCAATAATTGGTATTGCAGCTTCGATTCTGTTGAATCATTAAGAATATATTTTTGTTGTAATTTTTTTTTGTTTTGATTTTGTGGGCTATATTTCAAATATGCCAAACCTTTTTTTTAAAGGTCCGACATGATTGACCAGCTTTAGCGTTCTTATTGAATTAAAACCAAGAGGGATCTTTGGGATCTTGTCTCATTGACTGCAGGTGCGAAACCCATTGGTTGCATATGGATACTTAAAACCAAGAGGGATTCGAAAGGTGCTATGGAGAGATATAAGGCATGTATTGTTGTTCAGGGCTTTACTCAAAAGGAAGGCATTGATTTTAAAGAGACTTTCTCTCCGGTTTCAAGGAAAGACTCTTTCATAACTGTAATGGAACTTGTTGCGTATTTTGATCTTGAGTTACATCAGATGGATGTAACGACAACGTTTCATAATGACTACATTGACAAAACAATTTATATGGTGCAACCGAAAAACTTTTTGTCCGAAGACCCAAAGAAAATGGTTTGCAAACTAAAGAAATCTATCTATAGACTTAAGCAAGCTTCCCATCGTGGTAATACATAAAGTACAAATTCTTTTTTCTTTCGCCATCAATAAGACAACAAATAATAACACGGTATTTTTTTTAGAGATAACAATATGGTGGATGAATGTGTATACCACAAGTTCAGTGGGAGTAAGCACATCTTTTTGGTTTTGTATGTTGATGACATACTACTTGCCATTAATGACATAGGTTATTGCACGAAACCGAGAGATTTTTATCAAATAATTTTAAGATGGTAGATCTTGGTGACGCTCAGATAGGGATTAAGATGTGATCATGATCGCTCTCGAGGTATCCTTGTATTATCACAAATGGGTTATATCGATAAGGTACCTAAAAGATTTGAGATGTAAAGTTGTAAACCAATTGACACTCCTGCCACTAAAGGCGACAAATTTAATTAGTCTTAGTCAATGTGCTAAAGGTGATTTGGAAATTCAGGCAATGAAGGGAACTCCTGAGTACGTTAGTCGGCCAGTCTAATGTATCCTCAAGTTTGTACATGTTTTGATATAGCATACATTGTTGGAATGTTGGCTAGATATTTAAGCAACCCAGGGATGGATCATTAGAAAGCAGTCAAACGGGTTATGCGATATTTACAGAAAACTAAGGATTACATTCTCACATATCGGAGACCGGATTAGTTGGAGATCATAGGGAATTCTGATTCTGATTATGCTGAATGTCAAGACATTCGTAGATCCACTTCAAGCTATATCTATATGTTGGCTAGAGGAGCTATTAGAGAAGTACCAAGTAGATAGTTGTAGCTTCTTCCACCATGGGAAGGTAGTTTATACATAAGCTGAGGCATCCAATCATGGAATGGGTTCGAAATTTATCACTAGACTGTGCATTTTAGGTGGTATTGAAAGACTACTAAAGATATATTGTAATAGTTACAGCCATAGTATTCCAATAACAACAGAGCTTCTCGGTCAAAGTATAATGGCATCAAGCCCTTGCAGTTATAAAGAAATAGCTCGTAGTGGTCAAGTTTTTATGAGCCATACTCGCACAACCCATGATTGTGAATCCGCTTACTAAGGGACTTACACCTATGATCATTCATGAGCACACTGCCTATAGAAATGTATTGTTCATTAGATATGTCGCTTTTAGTGGAGTTTGTGTTTGTTGTTGTTTTTGGGACACATTATATGTTTACGCATATTTCGTATAAATAAAGTATTCGCTTATTTCCACTTTTAATTTATAATGTTTGATCTCACCAAAAGATGCCAGATTCAGATGAAATAGTACTGTGTAGATCGCATTACATGCAATTATCCCACATCCATGCCGATCGCGTCGTCAAGTTATATTGATATATGTGACTATTGATAAATCTAGTTATGATATAAATGTAACGGAAATTACTTTGATCCTATATTGATATAATTGATGGACAGGGTTGTTTGGTTACGCTTTTGGTTATGATAGAAAAATTTTTTTAGACTCATAATGTTGTGTATAAGGTGTAACATATGTGGCCCAAGTGGGAGACTGTTGGAAAAATAATAGTGAGCCCACATATGTTATAAAGTGCTATTATATAAATTTACCCATAATAACAGTGATCTAATTGATGTTAAATAATGGGTTGAAGCATATAATAAAGTATGATATATTATGTAGATACTAGATAGTAAATTCTTGATTTTATGATGGGCGAAATAGGAATATTACTAATTAGGTTTTTCAGGGTTATAGTCCCCTATATATACGTATTATTATGTTCTTTCTAAGCATCCCATCACGAGAGAACTAAAGAGGAATCTCTGGACATACTTTTATTATACAAGAAGATCCAGATCCTACAATCTTTAACAACCTATCGATCCGCAGTATAAGTTTTCTCGCATTTATCGTAATATTATTATTCTAATGTTTTGACATAGATCTGGGAATATTTTGTTTGGATTAGAAAATGTATAAATATTGTTGGTCATATATAGATGGTTTCGTTTTTAATCCAATTATTCAATAATAAAAAGGAAAGAGATGGTTCTTAAGAATCAAAGTAGCAAATAATTAAAGTGCTAAGGTTTAACATGTTACCGCTTTTGGAAGTTAAGATATTAATAATGAAGCTACATGAAGTATACAGTTAATCAATTATTTTTCTTAATTATACAAATATTCATTCATCAAAAAAACAAATTTTTTTTTTCTATTTTAATACTCTTTATATACAATTTTGAAGGTTTTATGTTAATATTGTGTTTAACTAATTGTCTAAATTAGCCTTCAAAAAAGAAAAACAATAATTCGTTCAAATTATCAAAATATGAACACCACACTAATATAAAGTGACTTTGATTAAATAACCTTTAGATTGATGTGGATTCTTCAAAAGCCCGCGGCCCGAGTCTCTCTCACCCCGGCTGAGTGGCCAAGCCCGCCCAGTCTGCTTTAATAGCTGGCCCGGCCGCTGGCTTGATTTAAAGTTCCCACAGTCTCGACTACCACATTCATGGGCTTTAGGCCCTGCAGGCCCGCCTAAAATCCCGACCCCTCCACTTTAAAATTCATGGGCTTTTCTTGGGAACAATTAATATTATATGCAATGTCTCTAATTTTTTCTAATGTACTATCAACTTGTTTTAATCCATCTTTTACAATTAAATTTAAAATATGTGTAACAACAATGATGGAAATAATTTTGCATGATCCTCTTTATTTGTCAAAATCTTTTTAATCTTTTTGTATCAAGTACATCATTATTAAGCATTTATCTAATGTTATTGTAAATATTTTATCACGAATACCTTAATCTATAATTTCATCATTTATTAAAGTTGATATATTTTTACCACTATGTGGAGTATTTATTGTTTTAAATGAAATTATTCTTTTATTTAACATCCATTCACTATCTATATAATGAGCAGTAACACATAAAAAGCCTCTATGCATTAAAAATGTCCAAATATCATATGTTAAACAAATTTTTCCTTCAAAATTTGCAAAATAATTTTTAAATTTTTCTCTTTTTGTTTGAATTTTCATAATAATTCTCTTTAACAATATTTTCTAATTAAACCTTGAATTCGAGGATTAATCAATGTTTGAATTGTTTCTTAATATTTATGAGTTTCCATCATATTAAAAGGTTGTTCAGCACTTATTATGTAATCAATCATTCCTTCATGACACCAAGACTCATCATAAGAAAAAAAATTTAAATTTCCACATTCATCTTTACCTAATTGCATAATTTCTATCTACATTATGCTTAGCTTTTGGCACTGCTCTCATTATGTCTTTAGATGACTTGTGTCCTAATTTTGATCCACCACTAAGAAGTTTGTTAGCAAATTTTACATTTGCATTTCTTTTTATTATTTTCTAAAATTATTTATATTCCCATCAAAAAATTCCATATATTTGAACTAAATTTTTGCTTGATGATCACATGGACTAGAAGAAGATGCACAGACTATCCATATTAAAATTATTTATAAAATATTATACTAAAAAAATGAATCAAAATAAAATGTAACAAACAAATAAAGAAAAGTAAAGTCGAGAAATATTACTCAATCAAGGATCGGTCGAAATTTTAAAATCCGACTATCGAGTCAATTAACGCCGATTTGCACTCGCACTAAATTAATAATATTACGTAATGCTATGAAGAACAAATGCTAAGAAAATGAAGTATTAAAGAGCGCGAGAAATGAGAAATTAAAATACTAATTTGATGAAAATGGTAAACAAATGCCAGAAGATTTATGTATAAGCATGAAAAGGGAGGTTCCAACTGGCCACATGACCGTTGGTGCTGAAGGGGCCTGCTTGAGGAAGGAGAAGGGTGGAGCAGTGGAGGGTGGAAGGTGCGAGCTGCGCAGGAGAAGGCGGGGGAAGGGGGAGATGGCCAAGAAGGTCCTGGTCTCTGCTTGGGCCCGTAGTTGAGACATGGGCCTTAAATTTTCTTAGTCTCGCCGCCTACCAACGAGCCTAAAGGCCGGTCCGACTCCGGCCCAAGGTCTCATTTCTCCGGCCGCGCCTCGGGCCCTACCTCGGCTGAGACCCCTACTTTAGAAAACTGAAAATCTAATCCTCCATAAATTTTTGACAGTATTTTGATGATAATATCCTCATTATTTTCTAATTGAAATAACCCTCTTTTTTTAAATATACTTATAAATATATAAAATGATAAAGGATATTTTTATCCACAATAAATCATTTATCGAGAAAAAATATGGAGAATGTTGGATTTACAAATTTTGTGTTATTTGAAGTCTTTTAACCAAATAGTTTTAATATAAATAAAAGCAAGTTAAGAGCATCCATTGCAGTCATTTTGCTATATACAGCATTATGCTTGATCTCATATTTGAATATATAGAAGGTGTGGTTTCAGCTAGTTAATTCGCTTCTTAATAAACAGCAAATAGGTTGCCAAACCCAAATCTAAAGTCTTTATTTATTGTTGATAAATAAATTGGTCAAACTAGGGTAAAGAATTCTCCCGCCACCAACTCCAATATTTCGCCATTTTCCATAACTTTGGTCTGAAATCACATTGTTTGAAGTAGACATGTCTGATAATCCAGCACTTAGTGCCAAAAAATTCAAAGTCATGCATGGACTTGGCCAATATTACTTGGACAAGTTT
Organism: Tetrastigma voinierianum; assembly: GCA_016808115.1. NCBI lineage: Eukaryota > Viridiplantae > Streptophyta > Magnoliopsida > Vitales > Vitaceae > Tetrastigma > Tetrastigma voinierianum. The sequence continues at coordinate 125,960 of JAEQBH010006078.1, forward strand.
CCTCATTTAACAAAATACTAATACGTTGTCATAAAAAGTAAATAGATATAAAAATACGTTGTAAGCTCGAAATAGTAAAAAGTCGAAGCTAATCACTTTTTAATACAATGTAGTAAATTGTTTTCATTGAGACTCGAACCCCTCCCCTCTCCATGTCTTGCCTTTAAACGTTAAAGGTTTTAACCAACTAAGCTACGCTTGTGGACAATAGAAATACATATTAAAAAAACGAACAACTTAGTATTTAATACTATTAAACCTTATTCAGCATTCACCTAAATAAAAATTGTATTGAACATTAAGTAAAAAAACAAACCCGACAAAGTGTTTCCTCTAAAAATATTGTTTAGAAAAAGTGATTTTTCAGTATCTTAATCATGATAGGCTGGAGTTCTTTAACCAAATTAATGGTTTTCTGCTCCTCATGTATTTTCATCAATACATATTAGGCTTCTTAGAATGACAAACATAGAAGACATGACCCATTCTCGACATAAACTTCTACATATTAACTCAAGATGAAGTCCTGATTCATTCTCATGAGAGAATTTTTGAAGGACCTCCGAGGCATAATCCTACAAGAGTTAAATATATAAAAGCCAAAAAAGAAGCGGTAACAAATTCTATTCTAAAACAGAGACCTGAAAAGCCTTAATTAACCATAAAAAATAGCTTTGAGACTTACCTATGATATTCAACTTGGATGAGAACAACTATTGATTTTCAACGGGGAGTAATTTACAATCTAAAAGATTCAAAAAGCTAAAATTACTTCGGAGCAAGATCTCTAACACAAAAAAAGACATGATGTCCAACGACTTATGTTGTGCTCTATTTTTTGTCATTCACTATATTTATGTAATTATTCTCAAACATTTTTCTGAAAACAATTGAAAAATAAATAAGAGAAATTCTTTAAGAATGCCATGAGATAACATAATGTTTTCAATGTTTAAGAACAAAACACTACTTTCTTATTTTTCATGTTACCAAACGTATTTCTATGGCTTTTTTATTAAAAAAAAATAAGATATTTTGAAAAAAAGTTACAACATAGGTTCTTAAGTCTCCGCTTTCCTATGTTTGCTAACTCATCTTGATCTTGATTCTTGAGCAAACAATACTAATTCTCAATGATCCAAACTTCGATTGAATATTACTGGAGATTGATAACCAAATCATTCTTTTTCTTTATTTTATTAAATCATTTTTCGAAATTGAAAATAACAACATTTTCTCCAGACTTATTGACCCCGGCTAATTCATTTTCTCTCTCTCTCTCTCTCTCTCTCACACACACACACACACACACACATATAGATATATAAACATAAACACTGAGGAGAGTCCAATTTCATCATTTCTGTCATTAATTAGCCGGCCAGAAGCTTATATAAACATAATGTTTCATAGATGCTGAGAAGTAAGCAAACTTCAGTTTCTGAAATGTTCAAAGATAGTACTTGTTCCATTCATATTTGAACTGAAAAACATAACATGAAGATTTGTCAAGTAACATCAAGCTTATTCTAGGTATACTAGATATATACCAAAATCATATTAGCTAGGTAGACAAAAGCCAACAGATGCATGAAACTCATGAACTGCTAGGTGGAGGTAGAGATAGTGGTGGTGGTGAAGAAGATAATAGTAAGGGCGGTGATGGCCACAGCAGGCTAGCATCAGGTAGTCCCGGAGGCACAGAAGTTGGACGCAAATTCTCGTCTAGAGGATGACGAGGCTGCCATATAGGGCTTTCAATTGCATAGTCATTCCATTCCCTCAACAATCGATTTGAAGAAGCTGCAGCAAACCATGTTAGAAGCAGGTTCAAGGGCCGCGCCACGCCACATAGCCCTTACTCGTGTGACTTCCCCCTCACACTGTCACTGGGAATTTCCTATAAATGAAAGCAAGTAAAGAGCATCCATTGCAGTCACTTAATTTGCTATGGAATAATGCTTGTTCTTATGTATATGTTATATAGATGGAGAGTCTGTAACCCAACTCGATAAAGAAATGGGACCAAAGAAATAGAGAAATAAATTTTGCATCAATGTGAGCATTTCGCCACTTTCAAAGACTAGAGTGTAGGAATTTCAACAAATTGTTTGAAGTTGACATAATTAATTACACGACATAGCTAATTTCCAATTGTGGCCAGATATATATTTCATGTTATTATTATTTTAAGGGTGATTTAATTAAGAGATCTTTTGAAATTTTAATTTCAAAAATCTGACCCTGTATCAATTTTTTACCTTATTTTAATAAGAATGACGTCCTTGTTTTTTTGTAAAAATAACGTCTTTGTTTTTAAGAAATACATAATGATATAAATACACAAGAAATGAAAAATTTAATTTTTTTCCAAAATGGAGTATTTTTTCTAAAAAACAAAATGGGAAATGCTAAATTTGCAAATTTTGAATTTTTTTTAACCAAATATTTCTTTAACAAACCAAGAAAGAGATAGTGCTAAAAAAATCAAAGCAGGCAAAGAATTGAATTGCATACGCTTGGATGTTACATCTTTGAAAATAAAACTAACTTGATGGAAATTATACTCTTCTCCATTTCAAATAGTCATATGTCAGAAGAGTTGGAAGATGAATTTGTGTACCGTGTACAATCAATTATAGTTATTTATACTTAATACTTAATTATCAAAAAATCTATTCATTGATTTTAATACTTCCTATAGAAAATATCGAAAAGGTCATGTTGATAAAATATGGATTAATTTCATTGGTTCAAATTATCAAAACAATAGAAGGAGAGTTTTGGCACAATTAGTATAACAACAGAAATTTCTAAGACGCCATATGGAAATAAAATTTGCATCCATTCACTTGGATGTTGATCTACATAACAAAAGTTTGATTAATGAATATTGTTATTATCATACAATGAAGCTTGGTGATTATTTGATTTTTTTTTTCTGATGAAAAAGGAACTTGTTATCATCAGAAAATTTGGCCATTGGCGAGGAATTAGCATAGAATGAAAAGCCGGGCCAATGGTACTTATAATGATCAATGGTATGTAGTCATAATTCTTCTTCTTGATTATCTTCTTCTGAGATTTAGAGGTACTTGATTTATAATTTGTAATTGATGATGTCACAGTTTTATTTTTTGTAAATCTTTTTCATAATTTGATTTTAATTTCAATTGAATTCTTTTTCTGTAAGATGTGGGAGAGCAGTGAAGGAGGGAGCTATGGGATCCACCGAAGTCGACCTGGGTATGCCTATATTTGGTCAGATAATCGATGATATAAAGGAATTTTCAGGGAAAGAGAAGAACGCACACAACCTTTAGGCTTGGTTTGAAACCCGGCAAGTACTAAGGAAAGAAAACTTGAAGGAAAAAAATTGAGGAATAACAAAAATTAGTTTAAACTTAATAAACTAATTTTATATGTTTATTCTAACTTTTTTTTGTTTCTTTCTATTACATAAGTACTCTAAGAAATTTCAAATATATAAAATTTTGATTATATTTGATTTTTTTATATAGTTTCCAAGGAAATCAAATACGGTAAAAATTAATTTCATTAAGATTTTATTCTTTTTTTCGGGTCAAGCCTTGAGGTGTCCCGAACTGCATATATGAAATTAAACCCTAAAATTCTAATTTTCCTCGAAAAAGGGTAAATCTGCACTTTCCCGGGTCAAAATCCGAAAATTTCTGTGATATCGATGATGAAACTGACTTCATTGTTTAATCGCCTCGAATTCAGATACCACGTCGACCTGGGCGCCGCCTAATTTCACGCTTCGGCGCATCACAGCAGCTGGCGACACTTCAGACGCCGCTAAGCTACCATAGCCGCTGCCACGGTCAAGTCAGGAGCAGTCAAACAATCAACCTGGGCGCGGGCCATAGGAGACAAAATGGCACCTTGCGAGCGGATGGAAATCCACAGATGGATATGGATAAGGTGGAACGGCGAATCATCAGGAAATCGCGGACAAGCTGCGCTAGGGACAAGTTCTTCGACCTAACTCACCCAACCGACGGATTGAAAAGAGAGAGAAAATAGGAGAGAAAAGAAAGAGGAAAAGAAAGAAGAGAGCTTTGTGGTAGAGAGGCACTTCTCTCTGGGGATTTTTCGACGACGGCCCTGGTCGACTCGTGAGATAAGAGGAAAGTTTCGATCCCCTAATCGCAAGAGCTATGCGTGGCACCGGTATCATGGCTCAACAAACTCCTATAGAGATTTTCTCCCTACTTGATTTAGTTCGCTACAGCCATTTTAATGGATTCGGGATACCTGAGGCCCTGATGGTCGTGGTTTTCGGCCCAAAGACTGGGACTGCGATGAAATCCCTGTGAGTGGGTTGCTCGACGCTTTGAGACTAAGGTCGACTGTCACATGACTTTCTCAGGTGTCGTGATGTGGATGCTTTCAAGGCTCCAAGAGGGATTGTCGGGCTGGTTTATTAGCTCATGCGAGTTAATTCTCGCAAGGCTGCTATGAATCGAATAACATGTTACTTTAGGAAGTGTAATTTCAGCATTACGTATTGATTGATATATTAACATGAATTATCAGGAAATTGCATATTACATTTCATATGCACTTGGGGTAACCTAACAAGAGATACGATTGCATGACATGAAAAACACTTGCTTGTCAATGAATTCATAAGATTTTCGAAGAATTGCCTGAGAGTTGTCCAACGCTCATATCGTGAGGATGACCCATGACTATTTCGAGAGTTATCCAAAGAATTCAAATTTCTGAGGGTTGTCCAATAATTTTATCGGGAATTGGTATTATGTTTTCGTGAACAAAACCTTTTGTTTTGAAAACAATGTTTTCTCACACTCGCTTGTGCATGCAAGGAGGGTCACGAGGGGCTCGAGAAATGGAAAGCGGTGAGTCACATTCTCATCCATAACATGTGTATTATCTGAGCAGTGAATCATGAATTCACTAATACGTGTGTTCGTATCGCATGCAGCACTTATAATGGGAGTGAACCTGGGCAGTGAAATTCCACTACCCGCATCGGTCACTCGCCGCGGATCCCCTTCGCCATACATGGAGTATTCAGAAAACGGCCATTACTGGGAGGCCGTTTGGAGAAGAAAAGCCAACATGTGGCTTTGATTATATGTTTGAAAAGCATGTACAAAACATTGTGATCGGGTACATACCAGAGCAGAAGTGTAATTAACTCCTCGAAATCACAACCGACGCGGCCATTTTTAATCATGCTCGAAGTCTCGCAGAGAGACACTCATCTGCGGGTATTGAGAAACTCAATGGCCAAGCATGTATTCCCAAGCGAGTTGACTATTTTCAACTAATTCCCTGTGCTTTGGGAGTCGGGTCACATGAAAGGCACCTTCGCCAATACTTTTGGGAGATTCCAACAAAGCCCACTAATCACTGGCAGAAAGGGAAGGCTTTGATTGGTAACTGAAAAATAAAATTTGCACGAACATATCCATAAATAAAGTTAAACATTACTTAGAAGTGCAATTCTTAGTCTGATCCAAGTTAAACCTAACGCGATATTTGAATGATTTAAGACAATTATTTATAGTCCATAATGTCTATTTTAAGTGGTAAAGCGTTCTTAGTTAAAACAAGCAAAAGTGCATAGGAAGGGAGTTTCGGGTCGAGTCAGTTTACTACCTTGTAACATTGCCATTAATGCGGCAATGTATGTGAAGATAATGTCTCCCCACTTTCTCTGTCTCGTTAATTTCTGTCTCATGAGTGAGAAAATTTTGACAGGAGAGAGGAGCCAAATCCAATTCATATACACGGTTTAGCTGGTTTCAAAAACTGGTTAGAAAGGATTTTATGTATAACTTCAAAATGGCCGACAATTTGTCTACAATGATATTCATATCTCATATAATAAAAATTTATAATATATTTATTTGTATGGTACTCTTATAGACTTCAAATGATAAGTTGTTACTTTTTTTGTTTGTAATTTTAAATGTTATCAAGTTACAAGTAAAATGATCATTTTAAGAAATAATATTTATGTACACTTAGAAAAAAAAATTCATGTATATTAAACATATTTGTGAATGAATGAAAATAAAACTTATTTATCAAAAATTGACTTATTTTTCTATATATTTTAGAATTAGTTAGTCAAAACTCAATTTCCCCTTTTATTTATGACTTTTAGCATCTTCAACAATATTTTCAAGATGATTGGTAACTCATATTGTACCATAAAAATTTATAATATATTTATTTGCACCATACTTTATTATCTTAAAATGAAAATAAATTTTGATTATTTCATTAATTAGTATTATCAAGTAAAAATATCATTTTAGAAAATAATTATTTGAGTTTTGAGAAAGTGTATGTACTTTCAAATACTTTTTATAATAATAAAGTAAATATTGATTTATAAAACTTTGCAACCTTCTTCTCATACATTTCTAAATTAGCAAGTCAAAAACTATATATATTTTTTCGAATAGAAAATCTAATCAAGATCTTATATTTTTCTTCGCAATAATCTTATTATCACTCGGTGCTCAAGGAAATTAGGAAACTACATTAAGGAGGACTCACAAAGGAAGTAGTGATGCAACGAAAGGGTGTTTGAATGTGGGCAAATCCATCTTAACGACTCCATTTATTTAAATCATTTTCTATATTTGTTTTTATTTTTAGTTTTATTCATTTTTAAATTATTTTATAAATATGTATAAATTATTTTATCAAAAAATATTTTTATTATGATTATTTATATTAAAATATATAATTAAAAGTAAAATCATTTTTAATATAATAGTAAGGCAGTGAAGCATAACCACTCCCAAACCCGCCCCTGCTTACGAAAAACCTCGAACTCGTTAAAACTCGACACTTAAACCATACTCCTTCCATTAAGGACGAGATAGAACGAGAACCCGAAAAATTCCGCCCCAATGAGACTGATATAGCAGCAGAGCTAATGCTGCACTAAAAATGGTTTGGCTTCAATCCTTTATCCAAGAACCAACAATTCTATGAACAAAAAGTTTCAATTTTCTAGTGGGATAATCCAAGTTCGTTCCTTTTAAGTCCTAACCTAATGATGATGGAAAATTAGTTGCCTAAATATTAACAAAAACATCAAGAAAAGGTGCATATGCCCCTCTGACTTTATGTCGTAAGTCTAATTTTGCCCTTGAGTTTTTTTGGTCCATTCTTGCTCCTAACATTTATGTCCTCAGAATCATCCATGCCCCGCTTATCACCATTGGCTGGGATAAATCGATCATTAACGGTAATTCCCCGATAATGGATGCCAATTCGCTAATCAAGGCTTGGACGCCCACTCTTTAACTCCAAAATAAAATGAATTTTGCCCTAATCTTCTCCAAATTGAGATCATAACAAATTGAGATCCAAACACAAAGGCTATTTCATATGATTATGCAGTTTTTCTCCAAGAGCATGAGGATGAAATTAGTATGATGGAAGATGATCCCATTAACTTCCATCAATCAATACAAAGCTCTGATATTCAAAAGTGAATTGATGCCTTGAATAAGGAATACAAGTCCATGCAAGACAATGATAAGCTCGGGATCTTGCCTATCGTCAAGGTGCAAAAACCCATTGGTCGTGAAATTGATATTTAAAACCAAGAGGGATTCGAAAGGTGATGTGGAGAGATATAAGACATGTCTTGTTGCTAAGGGATTTACTCAAAAGGAAGGCATTGATTTCAAAGAGACTTTCTCTCCAGTTTCAACGAAAGACTCTTTCAGAACTGTAATGACACTTGTTGCATATTTTGATCTTGAGTTACATCATATGGATGTAAAGACAACGTTTCTCATTGACAACATTGACATAACAATTTATATGGTGCAACTGGAAAAATTTTTGTCCTGAGACCCAAATAAAATGGTTTGTAAACTAAAGAAATCCATCTATGGACTTAAGCAAGCTTCCCTTTAGTGATACTACAAATTTCATCAAGTAATAGTCTCATTTGGTTTTGAGATAAATATAGTGATGATGTGTATATCATAAGTTCAAAGGGGGAGGAAGCACATCTTCCCGGGTTTCAGGACAAGGATGACATACTGTCAGCCACTAATGATTTAGGCTTATTGCACGCAACCAAGTGATTTCTATCAAATAATTTTAAGATGGTAGATCTTGGTGACGCCTCTTTTGTATTAGGGATTAAGATACACCAAGATCGCTCTCGAGGTATCCTTGGATTATCATAAAAGGGCTATATCGATAAGGTACTTAAAAGATTTGTCAGTATGTAGTTTATGGTGGGCTAAGGTTCAGGCGGGAGCTCTGGGCTGGTCGCTTTCTTTCAACCGCGGGGGCGGCCTCAGCTCCGCGGATCATCTCCAGAACATGTCTCCTGAGGTGGTCGACCCTGATTAACCTTTCCAACAAAAATTAAACTAAATTACAATTTGGAAGAAAACTAAATTAAACTAACCTAAAACTTGAAAATCAACAAATGATTGGAGTGAAATGGAAGAAAACTTTAATGATTAACACTATGACCGGTTGCATCCATTGGTGGGTTTATGACTTAAAATTGTAAAATACCGATAAACATGAATATATGCTTATGCTTACCCAAGGAACCCGATACGAGGTTCACACTCTCAATTTCTCACACTTCATTCCTATTCTCCTTTTGGTCCTTCTAGATCCAAAAGTGTGATATTGGTTCTATGGAAAATCTGTCCTTGGGAATTCTATTGGTCTCCTTTCGGTCCTTACAATAGAATATCCCGGGTTATGCTCCGATCGATCTTCTTTCGGTCCTTACGATCTTCACATAAGATTGAATGTTGTCCATCTTAATAAAATCCACCTAGTACTATGCATTCCTAATTTCCTAGGTCTCTTTGATGAAGTTAAATTGATTTTAATAATTGTGGGACAATAAAGGTAGAAACTAATCCCTAAGGGGATGCTTCCACCACAATTGAACCCCTGAGAGCTCTGTGCTCACCCCACCTCAGCGCACAACAATTAAGTAAAACCCTGAAAAATCCAAGATCCACAAACATACAACCTCAACAAAAGGATGGACTCACATAAATCTTTCAATAAAAACCCTAAGTCTACCACCCAATTTCAACAACCAGCCCTAGGGGAGAAATTAGCCACTCATGGTAGCCTCAAAACTCAACAATATCATATTTTCACCAAATAAAATACTAAAAGATTAAGAATAAAAGTAGAAACAGGAATACAAAAACAATGTGTAATAAACTCTAATCGAAAAACTCAACCCAATTAATACAAGATGTCCCCTGCCAGCTGATCTCTCCAATACACTTAAAAAATGAGCTCCATATCAACTAAACTAAAACAAAATCAAAAACCCTAAGTGGATTAAGAAGAAGAGAGGAGAAACCCTAAGAAGGGTGTTCTCCCTTAAAAACCAAGCCCCTAACATTGTATCAAATACATATATTTATAGAAAATGGAAAATGGGCAAAAAATGTGACGTTTCTGCTCAAGCCTGACGTCCTTTCCTAGGAGAACACGTAGTTGTCTTTTTGCATGGCTTTGGTTCGCCTAAGCGAGCACCTTCTGACTTCAAACGATCATGACTCTCTCATTTGACCTCCAAATGCGATGATTTTCGGGCCTCTAATAAAAAGATAAGAGAGAGTGTGACCTATCCGTAGCAAGTTTGGAGTTATCAGCTTCATTAGTTGTGGGACTTCGAAAATGCACAAACTTTGAGGGTGTCGCATGTGATGTTTTGGGAAAATCCTCCTCGACTTTACGAGGTCGTGACATTGCTCGAACTCCAAATCAAGTGGGATCTAGAATCGCTGGGAAGATCGAAAGCAAAGCAGAACCCATCCAAATCATGGTTGAAGTCATGGGAGGTCATGATATGACCCAAAAATTCATCATTTTGACCCTTATTGTGCTCTCTTTGCTTCAAAATGTACCTAGGCAAAGGATGGCCTACGCCTAGGCCAACCCTCATCATTTTGACCCTTATTATGATCTCTTTGCTTCAAAATGTACCTAGGCAAAGGATGACCTACTCCTAGGCCAACCCAAGAGGTCTTCTGCCTTTCAGCTATGGTTCTACCTTTATGTTAGTGAAGCTTCCTCTTCACCTTGGTGAACCTCGTCGCTGTAGTGAAGCGTAGCTGCTAATCAACAAATTCCTCTTCACATGATTTCTTCTATCACTTTGCTTGATTTTCCTTCATAGTCTGTAAAACATTACAGAATGGGGGATTTGTGTAATAGGGCTGAATAAGGATGTGAATTAAGTCTTTGAGTTGTAAAAATACATAAAAACCACACTCAAAATGCATATATAATTCACACCGAACAACACCCCCAAACTTAACATTTTGCTTGTCCTCAAGAAAAGAAACGACTCATTTTCCTTATTCAAAACTAACAAAAATGTTGAGCATGAAATTGGGATTATATATGATAAACTGCCTCAAGGATATGACCTTCATGCCACACAAAGAAAACTTTGAGATAGCCTTTTTAAAAAACAATAGTAGACCATGAGTTGAACAACCTAAACCAAAGTTCTCAAGTGTGTGTGTGTAGTCTTCCCCTCTCTGGTCAATTGCAATTCAGATGGAATTATGTAAGCAAGAGTGTATAAAGGATCTCTTAATATATGAAAGATTCCATATGCTAGTTTGTCATATCGCTCTCCACTAATGTAGACTACCCACAACACTAGGATCAAAAAGTCTTAAATAGGCTTGTAATGTAAGGCTTGGGTCAAAGGTATGATGAAAGTCAATTAGAGCCCAAATTTACCTAAAGATCGACATTTTTTGCACTTTCATTCATCTCCTCAAACACATTGCTTCTCGCCAATATTACATCACCCCCCAAACTTATTGCTTTTATACTTCCATTTTCTCCCAAACTCCTTTTATTCACATAACAACAAACAAGGTGTAAGAGTAGTAACGTTCTTGCCCCTTTAAGCTTCTTACCTGACTCTCATTTAGCGAGCTTGGGTCAGTAGCTCTGCACTGTCTGGCATCGGGTACTAGGTGTAGAACACTCAAAAGAACTTATTTACTCAAGGTAGGAAGGCTACGAAACCAAACTTACTCGGCCTTTTATTTTTTATTTATTTTTATCAACCTCAATCAATCACCAAATCCCACACAGCTTCAATATAATGCATTAGCAATTACACATGCCATAGGTAAATAAGGTTTTCAATTAAAGGAATACATAAACGAGTAAGGAGCATACTTGGTTCACAAAGAAAGAGGCTTCTTTAGGCTCCAAAAAGGGTGACTATAGATATGTTCATATAAAGGTTGGCTAGAAATGCACAATCAGTCCAAGGATGGCCTAAATCATCTCCTAAATGTTGTGGTATCTAGGATTTCGCCTCAAGCGATAATCAAACAAGTTCAAGAGTTGTTTAGAAATCAAGAAAATTATGTTCGCATAATTATTCTCTAAACCAAGCAAAATTGACCATCATGGGTAAATGGCTTGTGCTCAGGATATTAAGAACAAGGGGTTAGGTCTACAACTATGTGGTCAACCCATTATGTTTTATGTTCAACTATCTCTCATTTTCTTCAAGTGAAAGTGAGTTCAATTCATCATAGGCATCACAATTATCTCAAAACAAAAACAACCTAAAAATGAAAAAAAATTTAACCTAAAAACTAAAAACACATAAAAGAAACTAAAACACACAAGCAAAAAAAAGAAAACACCAAAGATAAGATAATTGAAGTTGTTGGAAAATTTTAAGAACAAAGGGAAGTTCCTTCAATACCCCCAAACTTAAATCGCATCGTCCTCAATCGTATTAAAATGACGAGAAGTGGATGAGACTCCCTCTCAAGGATCAAGAGTGATCATTAGGCCGAGCATGGCAGGTCTTGATGAAACTCCCTCACTGAGAATCAACTTCAATGTCTTGAAAAGAAGAAAAACAAATAAACACTGAAAATAAAATCAACATGCAATGCATACTTAAAATACTAAAAACAAAAGCAACTAAAGTACTAAATGGATAAAAATCCTTATTTTTTCTTGGGATGCCTCCCAAGAGTTGCTTTGTTTTTAGAGTCTGGCTAGACTCATTAAGGAAGTCCGAAATCTTCACTTTGGTCCTTCATCCATTGTGGTCAATACTCCCTCTTCATCCTCATCGCTCGTAAGGATGACTTCCTCCACCTCTGAAATAGGCAATGTAAGCTCAATAGCCAACTCTTTGGTGGGGAAATAGTTGGATTCAAATTTATGTTCTTCAAGAGTGTCCTCTTAAAGGAACGTAGGCGCTAGATCCTCGATGGGTGAAAATGAGCTCTCTAACTTCATGCATGCCCTCCTTTCTTCATCCGTTAATGGTGTGCTTTGGTAGAGGTCAAACTTCATTTTCTCCTTACCAAAAAGGAGTGTCATTTCCCCATTTTCAGAATCAATCCACAATTGATTTGTGGCATTGGAAGGTCTTTCTACATTTGAAACTTGGCGGTTCTCTTCCATGCCAAAAGTCAAAGAATTTATGGGGAAATGGAAGTCTTCAACCTCAACTAAGACATTTTCAAATTATAAGCTCCGGATGTTTCTTTTCAACTTGCTTCCCTTTCAATAGCGGCTCTTCATCAATAGCAGACTCATTCTTCTCAACAAACGTCGGGTCTTGCAATTCTCCCTCAAGGACCACAAGAATTTTTTCGCATTCTATTGTGTTCTTGTCCTCATCCAATGTCGAGCTTGAAAGTTCTTCTTCTAGGCTCAAAGGTATACTTTCACACTCCCGTATGTCATTGTTCTTTATGTCACTTGGGAGTTGCCTTGAAGAATGTTCCTTTAGAAGTTTTTCCAACCCCATTCTACCATTCTTCCCATGAGTGGCATTCTCCTACCGAGATTTTTCAAATTGGGGCCAATGTTGTCTGTCATGTTAGCATCCACCTTGTGTTCCATAATTGGCAACTGCATTTCTAGAGCTTCGTTATCCCTCTTAATGTCTTCCTTCAATACAAGGAATAGATTTTCATCAGATGGTTGCCATAATTGCTCTTAATAAGCATGAACTCAACCTTGCGGGTCGCATATCTCACGGGCTATAAGAGAAATTGAAGCACCCAGGTCCCCCAACTCGCAGATGATCAGAGTCGGGCATATAAATGGGGTTGAGAGAAATAACTCACATTGTTGAAAGAATTAACCAATCCAAAATTATAAACTTGTTCAACCATGGAGGCTTGTGCTTGCCTTGCGGTGATTTCCTCCCATGTTGGTTCTATTTGGGATGTGTAAGAAGCAAAATGATTTTGAAGAGTGTAGAAAAACTCATTTATCTCCTCGTCTGACATTATGCTTAGCAACTAAAAGCAAAGTACAAAAGAAAAGAAAAAAAATTGAAGTATACAAAATATAAATAAGAAACAAAAGAAAATAAGAAAATAAAATTTTCGTCTCAAATTAAGAACTCTCTTTCACTAAAATATCAATCCAAACACCAAACTGCATTCCTTCCCTAGCAACAAAGACTAAAAACTTGTTCACTATTTGCCCTCGTATATAAATTTTAGCATAAAAACAACCAACCTCAAACGCATTCGGGATCACAAGTAATATATGGCTTTTAATTAAAAACTCAGCATCGATTCCATAGGGAAAGTGTGGTTTTAAGGAGAATTTAAGACTCCTACTAGTGTTGTTCACCATTCGGTTTTAAGGGTGATTCGAAAGATGGTTAATTACAATTAAAACTAAATTAAACTAACTTAAAGCTTGAAATCAACAAATGATCGAGTGAAACTATAAAAACTTTAATGATTAATACTAGACCTGGCTAGTAATCCATCGGGTGGGTTTATGACTTAAAACTATAAAATACCGATTAACATGAATATATCCTTATGCTTACCCAAGGAACCCGATACGAGGTTCACACTCTCGATTTCTCACACTTCATTCCTATTCTCTTTCTACCCCCAGTCCGAAAAGTGCGATACTAGCCAAGGACCAACCTTGAATTATACTGTCTCTTCTGGCCATTACAATAGAATATCACGTTATGTCATTCCATCTCCCATCTGGCCCCACGATCTTTACATAAGATTGAATGTTGTCCATCTTAATAAAATCCACCTAGTACTAGGCATTCATAATTTCCTAGGTCTCTTTGATTAAGTTAAATTAATTTCAATAATTGTAGGACATTAAAGGTAGAAACTAATCTCTAAGGGATGCTTCCAAATTTTCTCACTTTGGAACCCCTTGAGCCTGTAGTTTCACCCTCACCTCTAAATGAACAACAATTAAGTAAACCTTGAAAATCCAAGATCCACAAACATACAACCTCACCACAAGTACTGACCACATAAATCTTTCAATAAAAACCCTAAGTCTACCATCAATTTCAACAACCAGCCCTAGGGGAGAAATTAGCCACTTATGGCAGCTCAAAACCCAACAATATCATATTTTCACCAAATAAAATACTGAAAGATTAAGAATAAAGTAGAGTTAAGGAATACAAAAATGATGTGTAATCAATCCCGTCCAAAACTTCGCTCCACTGCTACAAGATGTCCCCCAATAGTTGGATCTTCCAATACACTTCAATAATGAGCTACAAATCAAGTAAAACTATAACAAAATAAAAAACCCTAAGTGGATCAAGAAGAGGGAGGAGAAACCCCAAGAAGGGTGTTCTCCCTCAAAAGCCAAACCCCTAACATTGTATCAAATACATATATTTATAGAAAATGGAAAATGGGTCAAAAATGCGACATTTCTACTCAAGCCCGATGTCCTTCGCCTAGGCGAACCCATAGCTATTTTTTTGCATGTGTCTGGTTCGCCTAGGCGAAGGCACCTTTGCCTAAGAAAACACCTTCTGACTTCAAACGATCATAATTCTCTCATCCGATCTAAATACGATGACTTTAGTCTCTACGGAAAGATAAGAGAGAGTAGAATCTATCTATATCAAGCTTGGAGTTATTTGAAGCGATTAGGTAGACTAAAAATGCACAAAATTTGAGGGGTGTTGCATGTGGTGTTTGGGAAAATCCTCCTTTTACTTTACGAGGTCGTATCTTTTCGCTCAAATTCCTCGAATCAAGCAATCTTTAATTAGCTGGAACATGCTCGGTGTCATGGAGGTCATGGAAGGACCAAAATTCATCATTTCGACTTATTATGCTTTTGCCTAAATGTATCTAAAGTAAAGGATGGCCTACGCTTAGGCGAACTCAAGAGGTCTTCTACTTTTCAGCTCTGGTTCTGACTTCATGTTAGTGAAGCTTCCTCTTAGCCTTAGCGAACCTCGTCGTTGCGGTGAAGCGTAGCTACAAATTAGCAAATTCCTCTTCACTAGATTTCTTCCATCACTTTGCTTTATTTTCCTTCATATTTTGCAAAACGTTACAAAATGGGGAATTAGTGTAATATGGTTGAATAAGAATGTGAATTAAGCATTTGAGTTATAAAAATACATGAAAAACACACTCAAAATGCATATATAATTCACACCGAACAACCACTACCTACCGCCCCACCTTAGAGGAAGCTATTGTTGGTTGCCATCAACTATTTTAGCAAATGGATAGAAGTTGAAACCTTCACCTCCATCAAAGACAAGGATGCCGTCCAATTTGTGTGGAAGAATATTTTGCCGATTCTAATACTCCTGGCCGATCATAACTAACATCACGCGCTTGATAGCAGAGTATACAAAATTTTTTGCCATGAGTTGAAAATCATAAACTTGTACTCAACCTCGTAGTACCCACAAAGCAATGGCCAGGTGGAAGCATCTAACAAAAATCTCTTGACGGCTTTGCAAAAACGTCTACATTCAGCTAAGGGAAAGTGGGTAGAAAGCTACTCGGAGTTCTTTGGGCCTGCAAAACAACTAGCCGGAGGCCGACGATGTTACTGTTTGCCTCTACCTATGGGATGGAAGCAATAATTGCTACGGAGATTGGGGTACCACACTGAATCGAAACTTGTGAAAAGTCACGTCGGGGTCGCTACCAAAGACTTAGATATGGCAGACGCAGCTCCGCTGCCGAGTCAGGCTTAAGGAATCATACTAACAAAGACCGGAAAACCTATATAACAAGAATGTAAAGCCACGTGCATTCCGAGCCGAAGTCCTAGTCTTGAGAAAGGTCTTTGAAAACACGACTGACCCAATGGCTAGCAAATTCCAACCAAATCATTTACAGCATGATAATAAAAATTAGAGTAGTTGGATCGTACACTTTAAATAAACTAGACGGGACACCAATACCCAGGATGTGGAATGCTAAGCATCTTAAGAGGTATTATCAATGAAGTTCCATCTAACGTATTCTCCTTCGATTCTTGGAATATTACCAATCAAATTTTCATTAAAGGTATTATCAATAAAATGTCCTCTAGAATATTTTCTTTTAATTCCTAGAATAGTCCCTATATCAGCACTCAAATGTGGCTCATGTACCGCCGGCACTCACACATAACTCACCGGCACCTGGCAAAGATCGGGACGTGGCTCATAGCCCACTAGCACTCGCAAAGACCGTATGGCCCATACTACTAGCACTTCAAAATACCCAGATGTATTCATATCTCACCCACTTTCAAAAGACCGCGACTCATAAATACCGGCACTTCCAAAAGAGAAAACGCGCTCCTAGCCCACCGCACATGCCCAAGGCAAGAAGGGCTCTTTAGCCTATCACAGCCAAGGCCCGAAATGGTGCCTGTTTCACGCCTACATGTGAACCTAAACAACTTCTAGCAACTATCCTCAAAGTAACTATCCTAGTCAAGATTCATGAAAGGGAGTTGTGAGATAAAAATCAATAGTATAATTAAACCAAAAATTGTATTTCATAAATGCAGCAACAACGTCAAAAATTTACATATAGTTCAGGTGACCTAACGGGTCCGATTACAAAAAAAAAAAAAAAAAAAGGAGAGGGGAAAGCCTAAGATGTTCCAGCAAAGTCCTCAAAGACAGCTGCCTCTGGGCCTTTTCACTTTCACATTCGCCCGCTCCGCCTCAAGAAAGACGGCCCCCGTGGTCCTCCTGTGGGGGCACTCGGGGTCTGCGAAGTCTAGTAAGAGTAGCTTGAGGAGCTCCATCCCATTTCGAATCTCCTCTCGGTCGGGTCCTCACAGATGTTGTGTTTTAATGCACAACATCCATAATCGTATGAAAAGATCAACTTTAGGGCCTTATGGTAGTCCTCCTCCATGGGCTCTTTGTCCTTGCCTACCCGTGAGTGGAGGGAAGACAACTCATCCTTAGTCGTCCCGATCTCCAAAGCCAAAGAAGGAAGTTCGCTCAACCTCCAAAGCAAGTGTACCTTCCAGCCTAGCCTTTCGTCTCCTCCGCAACCGCTTGGAATCTGACCCGCTTGTCCTCCACCAGTGCCTTCGCATCACCAGCTACCACTGCAGCCAACCTGGCAAGCTATGCCTCTTCTTTGGACTCATCCCTCTCATTCTCCACACTCACAACTTTCCCTGCATCGACCTTAGGTTCACACTCCCAGTGCTTAGATCGAGCTTTGGCCTTGACCAAGGCATCATCTAAGGCCTGGTTATTGGAAACCGTTGATCATATATACTCACAAATCTTCCTGCGATCCCCTAGCCTTGCGGTAAAGCTCTTATCCTCAGATTCCATGTTCGACCAAATAAGTGGATTAACCTACAAAAGATAGTGTTGGGAGGGAATCACAACATAAACCCAGTTCAACATTAAGAGGCTACCATACCAAATTCTCATTGCCTCTCACAAAGTTGTGGTCATAATAAACATCCTATCCTCAGCCACACACTAGTAGGATTTATTGTCCAGGTAGTTGGGGAGGGGAATGGAATACTCTTTAGCATGAGCTGCCACTAGTATTTGGAGGAGATTGGGGTAGAGTTCGCGCATATGTACAAAAGAAGAGTCCCTCTTGTTAAATGGGTTCCAACGAACAATAATTGACCTGGCTTTATCTGGACCAGGAGCCGACGAATCCACCGAATGATTGCTCCACCCACTGCTCGACGTGACAGCCCAAATTTGCTCGCCACCCTAAACCCAGCCGTCTAGTCTATGCGAGCTTTGACCAACAGTTTTCTCCGTAAAAGCGGCCTCCCACTCACAAAATTGACGTTGTCGAAGTCCCCCGGCTTGATCAGCGTCCTAGGTAGCACCTTCCAAAGTAGGCTGGGGTATCGATGTAAGACTCTTCCTATCCACCGCATTAGCAGATCCGAACCGACTCAATGGATAAGCCACAGATAATTCTTTTATTTACCTTTATTAAATTTTTCTTTAAAAATGTCGAGACTCCAAATCTCCGCCGACCGAATGTATTAATCCACCTGAGAGCCCGCATTTACTCCGACCGTTTTCATTTATCTTACCAAAACATTTTATTTATGTCATTTCCTTTTTGGGTTTTCAATTACGCATAAGCATTTTCAAATGGTAGGCCCATAAACCTTTACTCTTATACAATTCATTAAAAAATGGCATATCTTGCCTTTACAAAATGATACACAAAACAATAGTTCAGAGTTTAACTCTCTTGTTCGCAAAATATCACATGTTCAAAAGAAATGATATAAACGCGAGCATATACTTATACTCCTAACTTTCTCTATGATTGGCGAACTTCGATCTTGCCTACTCTTCCTCGCTTACTTGAAAACTCCGCGCATGATGTAACCATACGCTAAGCATTTTCATGCTTGGGTTGGTTTTATACAAACTCTATTCCAATTTTCGCTTTAACATGACATGCATTTATCATAAAACCATGCCTTTTATATCAAACTATACTCATGCTTATTCATTTCACATGCTTTCACTTTACAAATCATTGATCATGTCAAAATATACAATTCCACATGCAACAAATCATTTAACTCAAATCATGAGATTCAAACATATACTCTTAAGGATCGATGGTAGTTTAAGGCAAATTCATTTTCATTGATCAAAGTTTGTTATGTCAATTTGTCTATACAATTCACATTCATGACGGATTCCTTTTAGTGAATCCTGTCCTTTTTATCATTCAGTAATGTGCTTACACATTTCACAATTTCGGTCTCCCATCATGCTAGATGCCGATTAGTGCACCCCGACATGTTGTATCTAAATGTCATATGCCATCATGATGGCGTTTTCATCGGTGTATCCCACAATCGACATCGACAATTTCAGTCGCTTCATGACGATTTAGTCAGTGAATCACCATGTCGGGTCAGTTCTATATCGATTCAATTCAAGATGTCAAGAATAATTAATCTGCTTACAATTCGATTAATCACTCACATGAAATTAATGGTCAAACATTTCAATTATCACATTTTCAAATCCATATGCACTTTCGTAATATCATTTCAAAGATATACTCATTCCATATACTCATTTCAGATTTATTTGGTATACTACCAAAACACTTGAAATAAGGATAGAGGGTCAGTGAACAAACCGAAGCTGTCAACTCTCATTTCCTTCCCTTCGATCTTTGTCCTAGGTTAGGTGATCCTCACCCGTTCCTAATCAATAACAATTACGCCACTCTTAGTGGATAAACAATTATTAAACAATTTTAGTGAATTACAAATTTATCTTCGTTAATGGTTTTGGGTTAAGACACTAAGCCTGAAGTTTATGGTGGAAAAGCTAATCAAAGCGGGACACCTCAAGAGGTATATCAGAGAAATTGACCACGGGGTGGAATCAAGGCAGGTCGCAGACAGAGTTACAGGACCAAGAACCCTTCCAAATTTTAGGATCGCCATTAACTATATTAGGCTGACGCTCAAGACCAGATCGACCAAGCGCCAACATAAGAAGCTCGAGAGCCACCCACCTCACATACCCGGATAAACAAGTATCCACAAGGAGGCTGTGCATGAAGAAACCAGTTTGGCCAGACAACCCTATCATCCTTTCCTCATGTTAACTTGAATGTATTGTTGTATGGCTCACTATGATGCACTGGATACTCACCCTCTCGTATTAACTAGCTGATGTGCACATGGCTATGAGTCTGCAATGTTGGTAAAGACTCTCATAGTAAATCCACCCGCTTCAAGCAAATAAGCTTCCCAGTGTCGCGGAACTCACCGGGCGAATCCTCGTTTTAATGGTGAAAACCACTGTGAACTCTAGGAGATGTCGCGACTTCAGAAAAGCCCTAGCTAGTGACTTAAAGACGCTCGCTCTCAATCGCCGAAGACTTCAGCTCCATAACGCCATAATTCCGGGGCGAGCCCCGGGCCGCATTTCGATGAAAGCTATCCCCCAACCTACCACCAAACTACGCTTATTCACTCATCGTCGGGTAGGTTGACCTTAAGCAAATTAACCCGCAACACGACAATGTTATCAACTATCTAAGCAGGAATAGAGAGGGGAGAAGAATGTTGAAGATCCTCCCCTCGAAGATCAAACCCCCACATAGCAATCACAGTTCGTTGCCCAAATCAGGGCGAAATAGAAGGATCTGTTGGCTGTGGATCCCTTGGAGAAAGTAACGTTAGACGAGCCAGAAAAGTTCACTTAGATCAACTCTCTCCTATCCAATGAAGAAAGGGAGCGGTTATAACTTATCCTGTTGAACAATATAGACGTATTCTCCTGGAGCCACTCAGATATGATTGGGATTAACCTGATGGTGGCCTCTCACAAGCTAAATATTATCCTCGTGGCCAGACCATCAAGATAGGAAGTGAGACATTTCCACCCAGATCGTCATCGGATCATTCAGACGGAAGTAGACAACTTGCTGAGGGCAGGTTTAATCAAGAAGCCGGCAATTTCGAATGTAATAGCCAACACGGTAAAGGGTTCCAAAGAAAGGGGGTAAGCGCAGTATATGTAGATCGTGACCGACCTTAATGAAGCATGCCTAAAAAGATAGCTTACCCTTGCCACATATCGACCAAATTAAGGATGTCAGAATGGCACCTGAATACTATCGCTTCGACACTTCTCTTGGTACCATCAAATTCCCATGCACCCGCCTCGACGAGAAAACAACGATTTTCATTACATCGCACGCTATACCGCATACCCTTCAAACGCACAGAGTCACCCGCACGCTAGCCTTATGGTGACCTTCGTAGAGTGGATAATCCCATTCAACTCAAAGCTATAATGGACTCTTAGACTCCTACCTCTAGGAAAAGAGTGCAAAAGAATTAACTGGTCATACTGGTTCATATCCCGGCTTCACATCTAAAACCATTTTTCATCACCCTAAGGGGAGCCAAAAAGGCCTACTAGAACGAGGAATGCGACAAAGCCTTCACGACGATCAAACGATATCTTACCGAACCACCAATTCTAGCTACCCCCAAGGTGCGATACACTCTGGCCTTTTACCTAACTGTCGTGAGACTTATAAGTGCAACTGCTCAAAGAAGCATTTAGATATGAAAGCAGAGACCAATATTCTTTGTGAGCAATCCATATATGAAGCAGAAACACGGTATACCCGTCTCGAATAGACATCACTAGCCCTCTGTGTGGCAGCTAAGAAGCTTTGCCCATACTTCTAAGCACACCCTATCGTCATACTGACCAATCTCTCATTGTAAAGCACCATACGCAAGCCTGACCTGTCAGGAAGGATGGCTCGGTGGGAAATTGAACTAAGTGAATTCGATATTTAGTATAAACCATGCTTGGCATTGAAGGGGCAGGTATTGACATAACTACCTCAAATATGCGCCGTGGTGACGCTTAGCCGGTGGATCCCCTCACGTGACTCGCGCCCTCGCCAAACGTGAGATGGAGTCTGGCCAGAATCTTGGGAGTCCCGACTGGGGAAATGATCGAACATGCCATATAGCTAGGCTTCCCCACGTCCAATAATGAGACTGAATGAAGCAATCTTGGCCGGGGTTGACCTCGCAAGGTTTGTATCTTAAGAAAAAGTCATCATACGCAATGACTCGCGGCTAGTAAGAGGGACGTGAACGTAAGAAAGTACACGAACAAGAGACTAGCGCACGTCATACGTGAAGTCCTGGCCTTCCAGCAATGACTAGGAAGTTATACGGCTTGGAAGCTTAAGCATATCTCAAGGGACTCAAATGAAAAGGCGGACACTTTAGCAATAGCAACGTGATCCATCCCGAGCAAGAGAAACAAGGTTCCTTCCCTTTCTACTAAATTTCAAGGCTGGTCCATTGCGATTGACTGTGTGAGTTAGATGTAATAAAGAAACCTCTTTCTCGCAACCCCTATAATGTTATCTAAGGTCGAGAGAGTCGCCGATAATGTGGATCAAGCCTATAAGATTCAGGTTCAGGGCAAGTGCCTAGGTTTTCCTCGTGAACGGCAATTATATGTTAGATCTCTGTGACGTAGTCATATCTTAAATGTATTACCACTCATCAGTGGACACATGACGGGGCCGAACCCCATGAGTGTGGATATGCGAAAACTACCTGTGCAAAGAACTTTAGCTCACTGTGGCTCATACACAAGGTTTATCGGGTCAACCATAAAAGCTGATCCAAAGAACTCACGCCGAAGGTGACCACGCTAAACGACAAGCCCCCATCTCAAGGGTTCTGGCTCAAGATCTAACCACCATCATGAGCCCCTGGCCCTTTGCTTAATGGGGAATTGATATAGTTGGACCAATGCCTACCGCCCTAGCTTAGAAGAAGTTATTATTGGTTACCACCAACTATTTTAGTAAGTAGATAGAAGCTGAAGCCTTCTCCTCCATCAAAGACAAGGATGTCATCCAATTAGTGTGGAGAAGTATCGGCTCACCACTGAATACCTACCGATCGTGAACCGATAAACGGGTCGCACTCGATAATCTAGTATATGTAAATTTCGCCATGAGTTAAAAATCATAAACTTGTACTCCACCCCATGGTATCCACAAAGCAATGGCCAGGCAAAAGCATTTAACAAAACTCTTTTGACGACATTAGAAAGGTGTTTACATTCGACTAAGGGAAAATTGGTAGAAGAGCTACCCGAGTTCCCAGTTGATAACAACCAATTTCAGTTCAACCTGAGTATAACCATTCACCCTCACCTATGGGATGGTGGCCATAATCCTTACAGAAATTGGAATTCCCACACTTCGAACATAAATTCTTGAAGAGGCTAACATTGAAGCCCTTGCCAAGGACTTAGATATGATAGACGAGCTCCGTGAAGCAGCCGTTGTGCATATGGTGTCATACTAGCAAAGAACAACAAACTTATACAATAGGCAGGTAAGACAATGTGCATTCCAAGCAGGGGATTTGGTCTTGAGAAAGGTCTTTGAAAACACGGAAGACCCAGCAACCGACAAGTTCTAACCAAATTCGGAAGGGCTAAACACGATCGTTATAGTAGGGCCAGCTGAATCGTACACATTGGATAAACTGGATGGGACACCAGTGCCCAGGATGTGGAATGATATTCATCTAAAGAGGTATTATCAATAGAAGTTTTCTTTAAAGGTATAAGGTTTCCTTTATAGCATTTTCTTCTAATTCTCGGAATATTATCAATAAAGCTTTCTTTAAAGGTATTATCAATTAAATTACCTTTAAAGCATTTTCTTTTAATAGTCCCACTTTCAAAAGACCAGACTTGTGGCTCTAAGCCTGTTGGCACTTTCAAAAGACCAGATGTGGCTCTAAGCCCGCAAGACTCAAAAGACCAGATTGCGGGCTCTGCTTTCCACTAAAGACTTTCAAAAGACCAAACTTGTGGCTCTAACACAAAAAACTTATCAACCAATTTTAGTAAAGACTAGTTTAACCAAGTAATTGGCACAGCTACCAAAGACTAACTAAAGTCCCCAAGCACGACGCCAAAAAACTGTTTAATCGATTCACAGAGAACTGTGTCTCGGTTTTGTAAAATGAATCATTAAAAATTGAGTTTGGTCTAAATCACTGCAAGTACATAGGTCATACAAGTAATAAAAATATATTTTTAAGTCCAGATATCGTTCCCACGAGGATTGATGATAAATCAAAAGACTAACTACTTAAACTACTCAAGATCCTTACTTTTTGAACTCTAATGTCAAAATGATGAGAGTACTAATAAAATAATTCTAAAGTAATTTCACTAGTATACACAAAGAATTTAATAAAAGTGGATTTCAGAATTCACAGAGTGAGATCACACTAGGAACAGACTCTATGAATGATTGTCAATTGTATCATTCGAAATATAGCTATGCCATTAGTCGGAAGTCGACCATTAAAGATGTATCAGGTATACTGATTTCTCCTAACCATACCGCTTCACCAATTAGAGATTCATGTTCATTTCTTTACTCATGCATCTAATCAATTACTTGTAAGATATGGTTTCTTCTAAGATTGGGGTATTTCGTGATTTTCGCACTTCACACCCAAATCTTAGACCTAAGAATTCTCGCCTACATGTATGATATCAAGACTTCTCCAATTTAAATGACACATTATCCTTCAATGCTGATGAAATTCTCCATATCCTTGATTAGATCTATGCTAACATGGGATCAAAATCATTTCATCAGAAAGAGGAGAAACCTCTGAGCAATTAAATTGATATTTCCTCTAACTAACATCACATAATGAGTAAGTTAGTGATCTATCTGAGTAATCTCTCAGAGTTCATTAGTTCTGAAGTATTAGTCTACCATACCCACAAGGAACTGTTCCATACCCTCAGGATTCTCCATCTATGTGTCACGCAGAGGGCCTCTTGGAAATCAGAGCAAGATATAGTTCTTTGTTTTTGTGTACACGATACTAGTACTTGGAATAGTTATGTTAAAAAATAATACCAATCAAATAAATTCAAGATTTCTAACTAAGACGTTCTTCCACTTTGTGCAGAAAAATAACAATCACCATCGACCCATTCCTAGAGGGATCTCAATCTTCCAAAACTGGTTCACACATATCAATGACTAACTGATAAGGAAAATTCACTGAAATTGTAAACGAGCTAAAATCAATGAATTCCATAAATTTTCCAAGATCCATTTAAAGCAGCACAATAGTGAAAGAGAAAATTTTACAAAATATCCTGTACCAAGTCGACATCGCTCATTACTCAACTCCATAAAATCAACAGAAAACTAACTAAAAACAAAACTGCTCTAAAACAACATCAAATAAAAAGGAAAAAAAAGAAAAATATTATATAAAGAGTCTTCTACTACCCATAAGTCCTAGAATTGCGAAATCTTTGCATAGTGACCTAGATGCGTCTATTTATAGATTTTCAATAATGGGCTGCACTTCAAGGCAAAATTGAGGATCCCAAAATTTCTAGCCCAAAATGGTAGCTTTGTCGCGACACAGAAAGTTTTGTTGCAACATGGTTCTTATCTTTGTCGCTAGCCTTGTCGTGGCCCGTAGCTCGCCGCGACATATCTTCGCGCTATCTTTCGATTAT
Source organism: Tetrastigma voinierianum (assembly GCA_016808115.1). Classification (NCBI taxonomy): domain Eukaryota; kingdom Viridiplantae; phylum Streptophyta; class Magnoliopsida; order Vitales; family Vitaceae; genus Tetrastigma; species Tetrastigma voinierianum. Next base: position 151,344 of record JAEQBH010006078.1, read on the forward strand.
GTCGCGGACATAATTTGACTTTATCGCGGACATACTTGTGTTGATACCAGTTCGCTTTGGCGTCGCGACATGGTTGGTTCTTTTTCGCGACAGAAGCCCCAAGAAGCATGACTTTTTCTTCATTTCGCGATGTAGTTTTATCGCTTTGTATCATAAGATCGAACTCGTGTCGCGACATTCTTTTTCCATGTCGATGTAGTCTTCTTTAATTCTCGTCACGGGTCGAATCCATGCAACATTGAATCCTCACACGACAAACTTGCCTCGCTTACATATGCCGGAATGCCCGTCAACATAGAAATTCTCTGGCCGCGACAACTTTGTCTCGACTCGCTCGCTTTGCTATTTCTATCAGAATAGAGTTGTTTTTCACGCGAATTTGAGTTCATCTGATATCTTCATTTATTTCTGTCGCAACAAAGATTTGAAATGTCGCAACATAATTCCACTGCCATTTGCTTGATCAATGTCGTGACATAGTTTGGAATATTGCGACATTCTGCTTCATGAACTTCTCGAACTATGTCGTGACATAAAAATCCATTGTCGCTACATAAATTAGTCAATCTATCTCAAATTGTGTCGCGACAGTCCTCATTTATGGTTTGCACTCAGCTTGATCCTTGTTGTGACATATTGCTACTAGTTATATTGAAATTCTTTCACGACATTCTGATACTATGTCGCGACATAATTTGCTGCCCTGGCTAATTTTTCTGCTTTTCTTGTTGGAATTCTCTCTTTTTTCATATAAAACTTGCAAAACAAAAAGTTGGTGAATATTCCATAATTCAGCATTAAAACGAATCATAAACTTCTAGAATGATGCCAGAAAAATGGATTAAAAATAGATGGGTTTAGAACTCATCAAATTCCCCTAAACTTAAAGTTTTGCTTGTCCCCAAGCAAAGAAAAGAAAACTTTGTTTGTCTTCAAACAATTTAGCTTTAATTTTTCAGGACATTTTTTTGTTGAATCCTCAATTTGTCAGGAAACACAAGTTAGTTGTAAATTTATCTCTAAATATGTTTCCAATCTATAATTAGGAAGATTTTCAATTAAGTTCACTAAATAGTCAAATAATTCATATAGTTTAAACAATCAATCATTCAACCCTGATTTGTGAGTGTGTGATGGTCTTCTCTCCTTTTCTTTGGCAGATTAGTTAATCTTTTGGGATGTTACTCATAGAAATTTTCTCCTTTATTCTTTAAAGTCCCATAAGCTTGTTTGTCATATTAATCTCCACTAATGTAAACATATACCACCATCAAAATCAATTAGGTCTTTTAGGCTTGTAATGTGAGGCTTAGTTAAATGGGGTAGATAATATGATAATTGGGGCTCAATTTTTACCCAGATTTCACTTTCCACTTGACATATTTGCCTTCATATGCATTCTTGATCTTTTTCATTCATGTCATCTATCTATCCTCCCATTGCTCAAGTGCATTCTTTTTGCATAATTTCTCTCAGGTTGGTACTCTTCTTAGCCACATTCGGGACCGGCAGTTTTCATTCCTATCTTCAAGCTTTTTCACTTTCATTCTTCCATCAAGGTTTCTGCAGAATAGTGCAACGTTATTGCCTTTAAGCTTCTTTACCACCCTTAACAAATCCTCGTCAATAACTCCATACTACTGGCATTAGAGTACTAGGTGTTGAACACCCCTAAGAACTTAATTGTTCAAGGGAGGAAGGCTATAAGATCAAACTTATTCCACCTTGACACTTTTCTTTTCACAATTCCTTTTTCTCAATTTGAAATAATCTTCCCCCAAACTTGTCCTCTTATATTATTACTGTATTTGTCATGTAATCTGGGCAAATCAAGGTTCTTTACTATAGAATTATATTTAAGGGAGGAATTAGGTCAGTCATCATTGGTCGATGATGAAATCAAGATCGCTCAAATGAGAACTAATGTATGCTTATGCATATTATAAGGGTAGGCTTCTTGAAGGCTCAAATGAGAATGGCCTATATCATTTCCCATAGTTGATATCGCTTTAGATTCTCCTTGACTAATAATCTAACAAGTTCTAGGACATTTGTAGATTTAACTGTGATAGATCCCATAAAATGTCCTAAATCTTTAGCTCAATTTGTTTCAGATATACTTTTGACCATGTACAATGTTTATCAAGATTCATAATAACTAAATTTACAAAAACATAATGACAAGTCTTATTTGTTCCATCAATTTGTTACAATCTTCCTTATCCTTTAAGTTCAACATATTCATCAATAACCTTATAGCTTTCCTTTTCATTTATTCCTACCCCAATTTATCTATCCAATTCTTGTTTGGTTCTTGGATATGTTGCTACGCTATTTTTATAAGTTAATAACTCATTCAAATTAACCATTCAATTCAGATGAAGTTAACACAACAAATATCACACTCCATGCCTATTCACCCTACCAAACAATGCACTGCAATCAAGTATTTCAACCTATGAAATCTGGTCTCTCCATTATTTAACAAAACCATTCACTGATAGTTTGTTTGACCAAAAAGTGTGTATATAGATCAAATTTATGCTACTGTTACCAAAGGACTATTACCTAACCCCCAGTAAAGGCACCAAAAACTTGTTGACCAAAATAAAACTTGTATGCTCATAATAAAAATGGCTATGTCAATGATTTTATTAAAAATTTGGGCTGGTCATAATATCAAGTAAAGTGCATAGGTCGTGGCTAAGTAATAAAAAATGGGTCTATATGTCTGGATATCGTTCCCACAAAGATTGAAGAGAATTCGAAGTTCAACTACCCCAACTACTCAAGTTCTACACTATTTGAACTTCCATTTCATAAAATTTTCAGTTTCCTAACTAAGAATTCCACTATCTAAATTTCTACATCTATAATAAAAGAAAATTTTAAAATCCTAGACCTAACCTGGACTGAATCCGGGGACATTACTCGAAAGTGTATTAATGCGGATTTATCATTGCGGAAATTATCAATTCTTGCAACATACTCTAATTCTATTCTATCATAAATTGGAATCTGAATTTGTCAAAGAGGGAAGTATATAGTTGATTTCTCCCCAACTACATTTACCCATTTGAAAATCATACCATTTCACATGTGTCTAATCAATTATCTGTGATCATAACTTTCTTGAAAACATCCAGGGAATTCCAATATTTACACCCATTTTTATGACTCATGATTTCTCGTTTTCCAAATATGTACAATGTCGATTTGCAAGATCAATATTCATCCTTGAGATCTGGAAGAGCTTTCATTTCCTGATTATCTGGCTTTAACATTAATGATCAGATTATCTTCAAGACTACTATATGAAATCTAACTGATTAAATGATGTGATCCTCAATCCATCTCAAACCAAAGAGTAACGATTGATTTATCTAAGTAATTTCTGAGTCATGAATTTCTAATATTAGTGATGATTACACTTTATATAATGTATCCAGTTTTAAGAACTTCCATCTCTGTGTCATCTGAGGCTCTTGAAATAGAGCTGTGATAACAAACCCTTCTTTAAATGGGTATAAGGTTACTATATGCCAGAACAATTCATACTTATAACAATAATCTTCAAGAACTGCATCTTAATTCAAGAAACTTTCTGAATGCGTGTAAGACCATAATCAAGATTTGATCTTTCAATTAAGTTCTAGAGCTTCAAACCAATCATTAATAACAATCAATACTCATTAGAAATTTCCAACAATCCAATCAATTTAAGAAACAACTAACTTTATCTAAAACTTCTACTAGATTCAAATATGAATTTGTGACTGATTCAACTTTGAATAACTTTAGAACTTCCAATAAATTCAACACTCATTGTTTCACTATTAATATTTCTTTCAATATTATTTTACTTCTTCAATATTTTCTTTGAATGATCAGATTTGATAGTTTATATTCATCTGATTTTACTGTTAATCCATCACATCATATTATCATCATGTTACTTAATAAAATTCATGATGCTTTTATTTCTTCAATCTTAGTGTCAACCCTTCAATCACCTCAATGGTTAGTATACTCGTGTTTCCTGTGGTCATTGATATCACCTAGATCCAATGATGTTCATTAGTTATCATTTACGGACCATTGAAGCGTGGAGTCATGAGATGTTCTTTCTACTTATCCGAGACCATTAATGGGAAGCAAATACCATTTTCCAAGGATATTTATTTAGTCGCGATTATAGCTAACCAAGAACCGATTCAGAGATAATATATGTTATCCCTCCCAACGAGGAAAAGACTTGAAAACCCCTCCTTGCCTAAGGAACCTCGAAACCTAAAGTGACTCCGACACTCCAAGGAATTTGTTTTCATGTTTTAGTAAATTTTTAATTTTAGTTTTAATCACTAAAATCCCCTCTTTTTATCACAACCCCAATATCCAAAGAGAAACCACCTGTATAAGCCTCACTGTAATTCATTTCCACGAAGAAAACTCATCTCTATGGACGATCCTAGAACCACTATGCTATAGTAGAGGTATTAGGTTATAAATTTTTTTGATGAATAACCTACTGCCATTTAATCAAATGGCGCCATTGTTTAGGATGGTGCCTAAGGCAAGTGACTATCTTGCCGAACACTTGTGATCCTGATCACAAGCTGGTGATTTTTCTCTTATCATTATTTTTACAATTTACTTTTAGTTTGCTTAATTTCATTTCTCTTTTTATTTCTTTTCGCTAACCTTAATTCTTTTATGTAGAATTTGCTTTACTTTGCTCGTGTTTCATTCCAGATTCTTTAGAGTATATGTTCCAATGGATTTGAGATTCTGAAGGCAGATTCTTAATAGTGAACATTCCACTGGAATCAAATCTTGAAGTGAGCTTGAATTTGAACACAATGGAACCCCTATCTAAAGAGCAACAAAGCCTGCAGGGAGAGAAGATTGGGTTGGATGGACTTAGTCTTCCCTAAGACTACAAAGAAATTGGTGCATTTTTAGGAGAGGGAACCTCCATAAGTAAAAAATACAGAGAAACAACATTTTCGCAACCCTCCATGAATTTTCACAACCCCTGCAAAATTTTCGCATGGATTGCGAAATTTTCGTAAACCCTGCTCAATTTTCACAAAGGTTGTGATTGCGAAATTTTCGCAACTCCCTTTAGAAATTTTCGCAGCCCTAGTTTGTTTTCCATAACTTTTTCATCCGAAGTCCGATTTAGGTGATCTTTGTCTCGATGGAAATCTTAGAGAGTATAGAATTTAGATATAGCTAGAAATAACACTTTAGAACTTATGATAAAGGTGTAATTTTCAAAATTCTCGAACTGGTCACTTTTAACCTCTCTTCTCTTCTTCCTTCAACTACTTGATATTTTGAAGCCCAAATGGAGTGAATAAGGTCCCTTTGGAAAGCCTGAGAAGTATCCTATCCATTCATATACATATTGTATCCCTTTTCCTCAAATATAGTAGTAGCCCCACCAGTTGATGATCCTCCAGCTACTACCCAGTTAGGCTATTCCACCTCCTGCAGATGCTTGATAGCTGCTATTTTTATCTTTCTGTTTTCCATGCTTGTAGTATGATCATATTTTGTGTTGTTCATATTTTGGGTATTTTATGAACTATGATCGGGTTTCTCTATCTTCATAGTTTTAAATGCTAATTCAAATACCTATTTTGCTTATTTTAACACTTTTCATCTTTGTTCCTGTTTACGTGGTTCCTCCTCTCCAACACCTACATATTTCACTAAGGAGGTGTCACTTCCTCCCTTAAATTTCCATTCCATAACCACATTGAGGACAATGTCGAATTTGGTTGGGGGATGAGTTAAGGAAGGAAGTGCTTATTTGCTCATTTAGGATATTTCTTTTAGTTCGAATAGCTTTTGAATAGTTTGATACATGTTTGCTTAGTTTTCCATTTTTTTTTTTTTTTTTTTTTTACAATTCTTAACCTAAAATGGGAGAAATTGAAACTGTGCTTCAATGCTCTTGATTTTAGAGTTGTTTTATGCTTATAAAAGTTGATGAAGTGTGGAAAATGCTTCGTCTATCTCGTATGCCGAAATTATTCCCAAGCGTAGGAAATAAGGTCGTCAAGCATTATACTACTATGGTAATCCACAGGTCATCTCCACAAGGAGTGGTATTCTAGGTGATCCTTAAGTCTTGTTCTCTAAGAATGTATTTTTAAAAGTAAATTATGTGGTTGTGGTTGGTTGATTGAGTAACTGATTAAATTGAATATTTTAAACAGAAAGATTATTGATGAGGTTCTTAGGTTTCCACTCACTACCGGATCAGTAATTCTGCACTCTTATTCGTAAATTTACATAGATTTAACATGAATGGTCTTCTATGGAAGATTTTACATTAAAGCTCTTTTAGAATGAAACGACGAGGATGTTAAACACTTGTTCAAACGATTACTGCACTTTAGCTTCAGATTGCGGATCAAGCACAACGTAATCGAGGATCTCGCTCACACGTTGTCAAGAAGATGCCAAACTAAGGTTTTATAAGATTTTTCTACAAGTGCTTAGCATCATACCATCCCGTTGAGGTACAAAAAGAGGAATCGGGAGGGTTATTACCTCTCGATCGAGGTGATTTTCCACCGCTAACCCCATCACGGGAGTTTAACTTCATTGAAACCGTAAAGTGATTCATATTTGATGAAAAACTACTCATAAAAAGAAACTGAGAAAATCACACTTCAACAAGTAAGAGATCAAAGAATCAAAAACACAAAATACTGTAAGAGAAAGCCGAGTTGTGTGATCTAACTGAAAGATTACATGAAATTGAAATCCAGAATCTGAAGAAAGTTAAGTCTCCTATTCTACTCTATGAACCCTAGCCAAACTATGAGAAAAACACTCTCTTTTATGAAAACCAAAACCCTAGGATCAAAAGCTACTCCTATTCTCCCTTCCTTTGGCTTTTATACCCTTTTCCATCGTGATCCTTAATCGTGGTCGCGACCGAACGTACTCAAGACCGAATCGAATTCGCCAAATCCCGCAAATATTACATGTCGGGTACCTAAGACCAATAAGTGTGGTATAGGTACCCAATTTTCTTCCGGTGACTTTGGGGTATCAAGCATTCTGGAGAGTGGTACCGCATCTACCACACCGCTGAAATTTCGCTTAGTACCGGCAGACGGCTTGCCCGGTAATAGTACCCACCGCTCTACACTTGTTTTCCTTACATCATTGCACTTCCCAAGACTTCACCACAGCAGTTGCCATCATCCTCAATGATCCACATTCGCTCTCTGGACACGCCGAACCTCAGAATAATTATGCATGAAACCCGAAACCCGCACAAGTCCGTAAACACGAAACGATCAAAGGTAAATACCTATTCTATACAAAATGAGCAAAATATGACCAAGGCACTAAGAATCCGATATAATTGTTGCTCTTTTCAGGTATTCAATGTAAACTCCTCTCGCCTTCAACGCTACTATTCGCTTCAACTAATCACACACCGCGGCACATTAGTTTTTAATTATAAGTCGAAAACCGTGATCGGGCCTTGCCTTGCAAAACTGCCTAGCTTTTTAACCAATTCTAATAGGTTTTCAGATCCCTAAAAAGACCAATGAGTCTCAAAAATAAAAAATAAAAAAATAAAAAGAAATTTACGACACTTACCTCAAAACCTGCGGCACCTGGCCCGAGGGGTAAGGCGGTGAAAGTCTTGAACCCTATGGTTCTAAGCTAATCGGGTCGAGTCACCGACTCATTGCCACAAGCATTCGGGTGAATAAGGAGTTTAGAAATTTGTAGGTGCCGAGTATCGAACTTATTAAAAGTCCAAGGTGAAATCTAAAGAGTTGGGTCAAAGATCCTTTCGACTGATGCCCTAAACCTGATCGTCAGAGTCATCGACACTCGCTACACGGACAATCGAGAATTCGATACCCCAACATCGCACCCCTACAATGAAAAAAAAAATAAGTTGTGAAATAAAAGTGGTTCTCGATCTATCTGGGTCATCAACTGATAGTGTAGAGAAAAGAGCTAGGTCGTGGGGAGGATAAATAAGTATACTATATTTGAAATCTAATCATGTTAACATGTGTGCTATCACGGGCTGGCCACAGTCAAGTTCTTTAGGAGGGAAATTCTTTTGATACTTTAATTTGCATACATATACTCTTCATAAGACAATCATCATGTGGATTTTAATGACTTCGTCAAGGTCGATTTTATCCTCATTACTTTTGAAAATCTTTTTGTTCGTGGGATATAGATCATCTTGCTTTGTGATTATGTCATCATTCTTCCTTCATCGCTAAGGGACTAGCAATGTGTCAATGGGGAGTGATTACTACCTAAAAACGCGTTTTATACCTTTAACACCTATGTTTTCGAGCGCCAGGTAAGAATCACCCACTGCCCAATTGGCACATTAAGTACCTAGCAAGGTTTCTAATCAATGTTTGTGGCAAGTTTTGTTGTTTTTGGAGGTTATATATCTTTAAGACAAGGATTCAGCTCAAAGGCATGAAGAATCCAGTTGTAGTTCAAAGCAATCTAAGCTAAGAAAGCAAAAAGCCAGAATCCGCCAGAAGATGTGCAATGGCAACCTCGCACTGAGGGTTTCAATTTTCGCAACCCCGCGAACTTTCCCGCACCGACTTTATTTTTGTTTTTTTCTCACTTTTCCACTATGTAACAGGGTTTTATTTGTATCTTTTGGTAATTTGTAATGGGTTTGTTTGTATGAAACACCCCAAACAAGAATTTGTAGACATTCTGTTCAATATCCAATAAAGCTTATAGCAGAAGCTTTCGGTTTTTCTCTCGTTTTCTCTCTTGCCTTTCTCAACATCCAAACAACCTTTGAGAAGAGAAGCGACCTTCGTTTCCTTGGAGTAAAGGAAACTAGGTGAAGGTTCCGAATGAAAAAGGTGGGGGTTTTCCATGTTTTGAAGAAGGTATTTTCCACCATTAATGGTTTCTTTTCAAAAATTGGTTTTAATCCCTTCGGATTACCTTGAATGATCCGTATATGATAAGCTTTTAGGGTTCATTAAATGCTTATTACTAGATCCATCGACATTCGTTAGTTATCATCTATGGGTTATTGGAAGGCAATTTAAGGATGTTTTTATTTCCTTCAAATTCTAGGTTCAATCCGTTCGATTAACTTTGAATGGTTAGTCTTTGGTAAGTTCTCAGGGCTCATTGGATACTTATCACTAGATCTAGTGATGTTCGTCAGTTATCATTTATGGACCATTGGAAGGTGAGTCAAGGAGATGTTCTTCACTGTCCGAGATCATTAATGGAAAGCAAATACCATTTTTCAAGGATATTTATATAGGGTCAGTTATTATAGCTAAACCAAGAACCGATTCAGGAGATAATTATATGTTATCCTCCCCAATGCGAGGAAAATACCCAAAAACCCCCTCCTTTGCCTAAGGAACCTGAAACCTAGTGACCTGACACTCCAAGGGATTTGTTTCCATGTTTTAGTAAATTTTTACTTTTAGTTTTAATCACTAAAATCCCCTCTTTTTATCACAACTCCAATATCCAAAGAAAAACCAACAGTATAAGCCTCATTGTAAGTCATTTCCACGAAGAAAACCCATCTCTGTGGACGATCCTATAACCACTATGCTATAGTAGCTATGCTACGCTAGTATGAGGTATTAGGTTATAAATTTTCTGGATGAATACCTTACTGGGGCACCAATCATTAAGATAACCAATCTATCCCCAATATCAAGTCAAACTCGTGAAAAGAATACTAGATCATCAGAGAACTCTATCACGGATCACTAGAGGACGCTTCATACACTGTCGACTCTAACACTATGCCCTGCTGGGACTAGTAACATGCATGTCATATGCTAAAGGCTTTTATTATTACAATTTATCACTCAATCGTTCAATGCATATATAAGAATGTGTAGAACCTGTGATCTACCAAGATACATTTCAAGCGGCTATTAGAGTAAATTACCCATGATAACCCCTTGGTTTATCCCGATTCACGTAGCTCCTCATAGCATAGCTCGACCGGGATGTAATAAGAGATGGCATTTACTATTTCGATGTAATACTTCTTCTGTCGTCTCTAAACACCGCTCCTACCCCTATCACGAGTTGGCAGGTAATATCGGATCCTCCTTCCGCTACTCGAGGATTTAACACCCAAATCCTCGTGGGACAGCTCACTATAAGGTACGTGCTTCCACTTTAAAACAACCTCGCTTATCCCCGTCTGCGTACCAGATTGATGTTTATGCGCCACAAGATTCAATTCTTCTTCTTGGTTGCTGAATCAGCTTTACCGTAATCCGATGCTGTCAGAAGTCTTCCTTCGCTTTCTACCTCTAATAGTCGAATCCATATGTATCGATTCAACTGCACTTTAGTTCTTTTACCTGAGGAGGGACAACCTCTAGAGAACTTTCTCTCTAATTTTCTTTCTCGACTTATCATTTTAGATTTCTCAATTTTCATAGTCGCTTGCACCAGCTAGTAGAAATTCACCAAATGCAATGTTGTAACAGTTGTGAGGTACATTTTTATAAACTCCTTTAGGCCATCCTCAAAGTGTGTACGTCGAAAATTTTAAGTAAGAATTGGTACATTTTACTATGTAGGTACATATTTAACCTAATAGTTTTCCAGAAATACCTAAACCTAGGCTCTAATACCACTAAAACTGTAATGCCCCTTCCCCCAACCGTGTCAAGCAAGGAGGGACTATACACGTAAATGCAAAACTATTAACCTCGACATTGGGTACTGCATTCTGCCATATATCTCATGTGAAGACATAAACTTGTAAAACTTACCACCATAGCGGTGCTTAAATTGTTCTATACATATATGCCTGAAATCCAATATCAGATTTACACAAGTCAAGACTATCTCCAAAATATTATGTTTACATTTTATTACATCAAAACCAATCTGGGACCTACATCAAGGACTCCTAATGTCAGTATCACTCGCAGTGTGAGATCCCGGCGACCCTTCAAGATCACACTGATGAAACACCCGTAAGTAAGCTTTAAGCTTAGTGAGAAATGATAACATATATGACCACTCTCAGGTCCCCAATACAGATACATGTAAAATAATTTGCATATCATAATGTTCAACCTCCCGTAGGAGTACATAACATAAGTTTTATATTAAAAGGTACCTATAGGTACACTACAGGACAGAACTGAGGTATGCCTTAGCATCGGGGCTGATTGCTTTTGTTTTATTATGGTTCATTATTTAGATACTTATCATATAAGTGTTTCCGCATAGATCTCAAGAATAAATGAATGCAGAGGGACGCAAACATATAGGTGTACCATAGGTACAAAGACAATACCGAATGTATGCCAAAGACTCAATAAACGCGGTCTCAGAACACTAAACAAGAGTGCTCTAGCACTGCAGAGTGCCACAAGACTTAATCCGAAGCACTGGCCACACGAAACGTATGTCATGCACTTATTGTGGAGTGTCGCCACCAAACAGCGTGCCTATTCATTCACTATCCTGGTCTTAAGCAAGCCTACACCATACGCCAAGTCAAGAGCTTTTTTGTACCATTATTTTATGCAACATCTCTTTTGTGCTTTATAAAAATAGAAAGAAACAAGCAGAGAAGAGTAAGAGCAAAGCCCTGCCAAGAAGATCATTATCGAGGCGGAAGTGGTTCACCTGTATGAAGCATCCTCTCCCAAAGAGCATGTGGTCATAAGATGGTCTCAAGTTTTACAGAGAGAATGTGACTCAAGATAGGCGAAGAGCACTCCTTCGCCTTGGTAGAGATGCGTCAGGTTGGAATAGAAATGAGGCATTTTTTCCCTATTTCATCGGATACATCCAATCGAAAACAAAACAAATTCAAATCAAATCACAAAACCCCACTCAAGCCAACCAAAAACACATTTATGGAAGAGTTAGGGTTTTCCTAACACAATAATATAATGAAGGGAGTTAGATAGTTTTCTAACCTTGATCTCTCTTGAAAGACTTCAATTAGCCCCTTCATTTTCTTTCTTTTCCTTCTTATTTCTTTCCTTCCTTTACTTGATCAAGTAGAACCTCAAAAGATGGAGAAATAGGAACCCTAAGAATGGTTTCTACTCTCAAACCGTATGCCCTAGCTCTCTCTCTTAACCCAAAATGGGAAATTCCTAATCTAAAAGACAACTTGTCTTATGGGATTTGGCCTAATTATTATTATGATTATTTTGCATTTTAATTCCTCCCATGTTTAGTTTCTTATTTGGTAAATCACTTTATCACAACACCCAACAATAGCATATAATCTACATAATGTCCTTTAAGTCCCTAATTTAACAATTTACCATTATCACCTTTACTTATTTAATAAATCCGATTATATCTTTTTTCACACTTAGCTCTTAATTTCCGAAACATACAAATTTGACTTCCATTATACCCTAAACATATCATAAAAACTACCAATATGTATAATTAAAATATAGACCATCCTTCAGCGATGCATAAGCCCTCTTAAAAGATCTAGGAGGCGTGACCTGTGCCAAGAGAGCATTGGAGGCTCATTCTGGAGAGTCCACGATAATTACTACAAGACTTTTATGAGCCTCTTTATCTAGATCCACTCACTCGAGTGCTTCAGATACCCCAAAAGCTAGGAGTAGTCTCCCGAGCACTAGAAGCCGCCCCTGCGCATCCAGTTTAAAATCATGCAACAGGCTAGACACATTGTCCTCCTCTCCTCGCCTCATTATCGTTTGACTCCGCCCAATCCACAAAGCCCTCTAATAGCGGCTATGATATTTCCCTTCTTCTTCTTCTTCGTCGCATGTGGGGTAGGCCGAGAATCTTGTTCATCCAAAGGCAATTAGCTAATGCAAAGGTAGTCAAGGTTTAATCACCAGTCAGGCCTCGAGTGGACCCTCTGCAAAGCTACCCGTGATTGACTCAGTCAATAAGGATAAAATGTTCAATCTCGATGAGCCTATTTAGTTAAATGAAAGGGGATGATGGGACTAGGAATCAAAGAGGCTCATGCCTCTAACTCCCGTAAATTCTTCACCGATAAGAGGAGCTTGTGATTTTGCTCCGTCTCATTAATCACGAGCAACCTCCCATGCGCCCAAAAGATCAGCCTCTCACTAATCAACTAGCCGCATGCGCTACCACAAAGTCCAAAGAAAAATGGGCATGCCGAGGTAGCGATTCAGAAAGCAGCAAGCCCATCAAGTCGGAAATAAACCCGGAACTGTGAGGGATCGGGTTCATGTTAAATGGAGCCCAAGATAGTATGGTACGTCCACAACACAGGCCCTCACAAAAAAACCCCTTCGTCCTAGTCCCTAGGTGTCGGGGGAGTTCGATCACTAAATTACAAATGAGGCTACGATCTACATAGACAGCTTCTGGCCCTCATCCCAAGCTAAAGTGTAGATAAAATGTCTCACAAGGAAATATCCATCTAGAGAAAGTTAAGACATCGCAACATAGTATCAAGATCCGAAAGACATCTGATATGAGAAAGGAAGAGGTGCCTGGTGAAGTGCAGAACGACTCACCAACTTACCTAGATGGAGGGAAGCAAAGACCAACAAAAATTGTTCCCTGTGAAGTAGATCATTACATTATTCGTCCTCCCATAACAGACAAACATCTAGTTCGAATTTTGCATCAATGTCACTGTGGACTTATTTAAAATGATCTCAACCTCTATTATGACATAAAGGAAGAACTGTACGCTTACGCTGGTTGGCGATTCCTAGAGGGAACCCGCGCCCGTCCGCCCTCGCGCCCCGCCCCCTCTACGCCCAACCCGACAGGTGTCCCTCCCACCTCCGCCATACCATGGGAAGAAAAGTGGATCATCTTAAGGACTGGGGCAGTGAAAAGGTACGAAACCCAGAGACATAAAAGAAATGCCCCTTTGGAGGTTAGACAACCCACAAATAACCAAACCAAAAAGCTTTACATGACCTTACGGGATTACCCCAAACCTGAGAATATCCTAGAAACCGCTTATGAAGCCTAATGCAATACCATAACCCTATAATCGGGTTTAACGAAGGACGCACTCTCAAAAGAGGCAAAACTTTCTACACTATAGCCCAACAGACACTTAAAACACATAATAGAGGTAATGCAAATGAGGTCATAAAACTTCATCAAAAAAAATTGAAAGATGTTATGAGGCCCATGATCGTTTGAAGCAAACTAAGCTGCATACGAAGAAAAGAAATTACAAGTGAGGGTGAAAGGCTTGTGAAATGTGTATAAAGCAACATTTGAGCCAATCCCTACATATGTGGGTGAAACATCAACAAAGGATAAGAATGTCATCGTAACATCATGCACCACATACATATTGGGAAATGTACGCTACTCACACCTTTTGTGACCAAACGCACTTCACCTTCTAGCGTGTTCGATGTACGCATTACCTTCCTTTCAGTCTCTTCACTTCCACACCGTGGAGGTTTAAAATACAGCATTTTCCCAACCAAAAGCAAACAAAATTCTTGTCGGGAGTAGGCATCAGAGTACCATGGTCTTTAGACCTACTTACCACTGACCAGGCCCTTCGGGGCCCAAGGCTCATGATGAAGTGGCCCAAGCCTACCTACCATATTGGGGTAAAACCCGTGGAGGGTACTACCTAGATGAGAGAACCCAATGCCCGTCTGCGAGAGCCGTAGTGTCTTTTCTAGAGGCCAGTCAGGCAGTCTTCATCTAGAGTTTTAAGTTCACCACTGTCATTCTTCCGCATATGAGAGTTTGTTATGGATAAATGGGATGAAGGCAGAAATATAAATGTTATCCGATTTTTGTTTCCTTACACTTATTTCTTAAAACATTAATCTCAATAAGAAGAATTTAACCCTTGACAAGGAAGAAGAGATTTTATTACTAAATTACAAGATTTTCTTTTCCATAAAGTACAATGAGAGGTTCCTCGATAAATTTAGCACTGTATGTGAGGGAAAAAAAAAAGGTAATCTCCAACCATACTTTCTTATTCTTCTTTCTCCATATTTTTGTCGACTTAGTTCATCAGAAAAGCATCAACCTACTATCACCTGATCACCCTTGCAAGTTTATAGTGCACACCATGCCTGTGGGTTCGCATTATCTAGGTAACAAACAACTTCTAAACTGGCGTTGATAGAAGGGCACCAAGGTGTTGAAATTATTTATCTTGCAGTAGGAAATACTACCTACGTCATAAGCTTAGATTTCAACGCGATTCCTCGATGTGGATCCTAACACATGTTTTGTATTTTAGGGTTTTGGAGGCGATACAAATGAATACTCATCATACCACAATCTTTAGAATAGTGGATTTTCTCATACTTGCCCTCAAGCTTTTCTTTACTATGTATAGTTTTTATACACAATATTGGTGTCTGCCTTTTTCAGTTTTTCATTTTCTTTTCGTCTTTCACTTTCTTGTTGCCTATTCTTGTTTTCTCATTTTAACAAACCGAGTATCAAACCTTCAGGTTAAATTTATTTGGAAGAACAAAAAAATTACAGAGCACACTAGATGAAGATAAAAAGAATTTCATTTCAACATGGAATCTATTGCTCTCACCTCAAGATGTAATGTATGACTCACTTGGTGGAATTAATTTGATCCAAAGTAGAGATTTGTTAGAATATGTTTCAAATTCCTAATTGTTTGTAATTTATTTTTTGTAAATAATATTTTATAGGATAATTCATGAGTTGTTATATTATTATAATATTAGGGTCCCTTATATAATAAGAAAAGTTGTTAGGAATATCCTTATAAATATTATGGATCATGAGGGGAAAAAGTCATGAGAGAAATGGACTTGTAAGGGCTATTTGGTGTGTCCAAAGATGTAAGGGTTTGAGAGATTGAGAGTATTTTCTCGGTATTGTGGTCATTAATAGGGTTGTGTGATTTTTTTCCTCAGCGTTGTAATACTTTAATCCTCCAACCTTGTATTCAATTTTTAGAATAGGCGAAAGATTCTATCCGTTGATGTAGACATGATTGGCCGAATCATATTAAAACCAATATATATATATATATATATATATATATATATATATAAACAAGAGGAAAGTGTAATTGAGATAAATTCTGATATATACAGAGAAATTGTTCTTTGTACTAAAAAATAATCTTTTGGCACTACATAAATTTTAATTTTCCAACTACCCCAACAATGAAGAATTAAATCTTCAATTTAGGACCAGGTGGGGACTTTTTCAACCACCTACCCTCACCCCAGTTTTTTTCAGTTATTTGACAATAATTGACCAATAGAAATATTGTTGCACTCTTACGCGTAAAAACTTCGAAATCTGTAAATACCATTTAAGATTCAGTCATGACTCGACAAAGCATATGCATGCCTTCAAATTCTTCTATGTCAAAATCAACCCTTTAATTTCGTAACAGCTAAAATAAAAATATTAAAATTTTAAGTACCTTTCTTCTATATCAAAATAAACCTTTTGGGAATGCATGTTTTTTTTTTCTTTTTTTCTCTTTATAACGTTTTAGAATGAACAAAAAAATAAAATTTAAAGAAAAAGGTTTTGAATAGAAGATATGAAAGGAAAACATAGGTAAAGGAATCATTTGAAGAGATTGTAGTTACTTAGAATAAAAGTTTTGATTCTTAAAAAGTAACTTTAAAAATACTGCTTTTACGTAAAGGAATCATTGAAAGACATAATAGGTACTTAAAATAAAAGTTTTGATTCTTGAAAAGTCACTTTTAAGAACACTACTTTTACGTATTTCTCAAAAAGACTATATTTATTATTTTTTTTTTCATTTTTTGAAGAAAAAAATGATAATTTTACTTATTCAAATTAGCAATATAGAATCAAAATTTCTAAAAACCATAAAGGATGAAACAATATTCAGGTTAATAGCATAATGAATCGCTCAAAGCCCACACATTTAATAATTGAGCCTACACATTTGATATTACTGTTGTGACTAGAATATATATAACTCTAGTTCTACACCATATTAAGGATCATTTATTTGATTTTTTGTCTTTAATCAGATATATTTTGTTTGTCTGAATCGCTCATACACAACTAATTGTTGCACCAGGACGATAAAAAACAAAACGTAGTATCAAAGGCAGAACAATATGCGTCGCGGAGATGATAATAACAACATGTGCATCAAGGCGGCATTCATCGTGAAAAAAAACAAATAAAAACCTAGATTTTTATGGAATAACCACTTTATTGAAAAAGAAAATGATGGAAAGAGGTGTAATGGGTGATTTCCAACAAAAAATGGCCAAAAAAATTACCCATTTTTGTTTAAGGAAAAGAGGGTAGCAAAGAAAAAGTTGAGAGAAAATGAGACTAGGGTTTGTTCCAAAGACTATCTAAGAATATATTTAAGCATGATTTTGGATGGTATTTTTTCTTTTAACTTTTTACTAAAAACAACTTGTTTTTTAGATTTTAATTTTTTAAATATTTTTTTGTTATGTTACTTATTTTTAAAAAAAAAATTTGAATAAAGAATATCAAATTGTTTTGAATGATAAAGAAACATATCATTTTTTTTCTTTTTTTGGTTAATACTTAATAAAAAAAATTTCAAAAAACTAGTAAACGACCAGGTTTGAGTCTCTCGTACCACAACGTTGTAGTTCCAAGTGCATATATGTAAAAAAAAAAAAACCTATTATTAAGCAGTATTTAATTTTATGTTTTATTTAATTTTTTTTGAAATGAAGTTTTATTTAAAATTAAGTAAAAAAAAACACACAAAACATCATTTTATATACTTTTATTAGTAATATTCTCATTGTAAATGTTTGTAATTAACATGACTCATTTGGTAATTTGATACGTATAAATAAACATTTGATAATATATTCTTGTAATCAATCGAATTAATAATAGTAATTACTTTTTGGAAGAACCACTTGTGATGAGTAGATTGAATTACTTCAAGTAATTCTTTAAGTTTTTATGATTAATTAAAAAAAAAATTAATGGTCTTAATTTCTATAACAAGCAATCCAAGCATGGGAAAAGTTTCTAGGCTTTTGAAGGCCACTCTTCGATTCTTAATTAGATTGTTGAATAGTACTCACTCCCATGACTAACATCATATCAGGACTCCTAAGAACATTACAATCTTGTTTTGCAGTAAGAATTGTATAATAAACCTGTAAAAGTTAGGCCATGATAAATTACATACGATCTTGTTTAGATAAACAAGATTCTCTATAGAAACCATAATCATCCTGATTTTTATAAGGACGACATAATGAAGATATTGACCATAATTAAAAAAAAATATTCATACAATGGATCTTGCATTGAGAACAAAGCATGATAGATATAATGTGGTTCTCACAGTCTCATATTACGTATAAGCAAAGTGGAAATCATAATCTTCTCCTCTTATTCAACCATCTTTGCACCTCATGGTAACAATGGCAGTACGGTGGCGATGTGGTACTAGTGGGCGGTTGTTCCGGAGGTGATAGTGGCGGCGCTCCTGGAGTTTCTCTTTTCCAATGACGAGACCCATTGGCGGTAGGAGGTGGGGGTGAGGAATAGTCGTCTTCCCTGTTGGGCACGATTTTCAATCTATAAGAGAAATCAATGGAAGAAGCAGCATCCAGGGACAAGGGAGGAACAGCCCTAGATGATGCTGCCATGGCAATCATTTCAGAAAATATCAGACAACAGATTAATGCTAAAAAAACAGAATGTAAAATTGCAGCCATTGCAAATCCTTATTGTTGAAAAAAACCATATTGATCCCAGAAATGAAAATTCATGGGAGGAACGTTCTAAGGAAACCAAACGGAAATCGTACGTGCTAGCTAATGGGAACAGAAGCAATCAACTTTGACTAGTTGAAGCATCAGGTGACAGTGCAATGGATATGCCAGTTTTATTTTTAATAGGTGACCGTCCATTTTTTCACTATGTACTTTTTATTTCTATTTTTTTAGTTCTTGGTAGGGATGGGAATATATATTGGTAAGGATATCAAAATGGTTAAGGAAACCCATCCTTAAAAGGAGCCTTCTTACCATCAAATTCTCTGCGAAGAATGAATCTCACCCCCGAGGGGCACTGGGGGGGTTTTGAAAAACAATTTCTTCTCTTCAAATTCAAATGCAAGTCACAAGCAAACGGTTCAAAACATATAATCTATCATTCAAGAATCAAATGCAAAAGACTCAATCGATAGAGAGGAAACACCAACTTGATGTAGAAAGCCTCCTAAGAGGGAAACAACCACGGGCCTACAACCGATCAAACAATCAATTAAGATGAATGAATTCTGGTGCACAATTTAACCAGCTTGAAGCCTCTGATATCTCACGGACTATTTCACACAACGTACTCACCTCATCAACTCCTTGCCCTCATTTTTTCTGAATATACTTAGAGTCCTTCCCAAGCTTGACTCCGACCTTCCTTTTGAAGATCCATCAAGAAGAAAATGAGTTTTTGCCTAAATTAAACCCGGTTGATTTGAGAGAAGAGTGTATTAGATGATCTCAACCCCTTTTTACAAACAAAAACACTAGGATTTTCTTGAAAGCTCAAGTGAGAGAAAGAGTCTTCTTGCAAAAAAACACCCCTTTAGAGGAAAAGATCTTGGAAGTTTAGAGAGGGTGACTGTTGTGTGCTCTCTCTACCTCAAAAAGGAAAAACACATGTTATTAAAAGGGGCGAAACCCTTGATCCAAAGGCTGAAAAATGATCTCCGAAAAAGTAAGTTGGATCGATCCAACTCTAGTTTGGATCGACTGAGGAACTAGAAATATTTTCAAAGCTTTCCTTCTTTAAAAAAAAAATCAAAACAAACCATTATAAAACGTGGGGTTGATGAGGATTCATCAAACATCTATCAACTCACCATTGTTCCTTAGCAGAATCCATTTCTTGAGCTTCAAAATCTTTTGACTGAAATTGGTGTTACTCTGTCTTAGACACCAGTCCTCTGGAGTGACAATCTGGGAGCTCAAGCCCTTGCCTCTAATCCTGTTTAACATGCCAGAACTAAACATATAGAACTTGATGTACATTTTGTTCGAAACCTGGTCTTTGATCACAAACTTGAAATACAATATATGCCCACAGAGTCTCAACTAGCAGATGTAGTCACAAAAGCTTTGCCTTTGGAATATTTCAGTTTGTATGTCACAAGCTTTCCATGAATAACTCGATGCTAAGCTTGCGGGGGGCTGTTGAAGCTCATGCTACTAAGATAGTTAGCAGAGAATGAACTGACTCCAGTTCAGCTTCAATACAGAGCACGTGGGATGCTAACCATTTCCTAACAAGCTATGCAAGTTGCTTGTTCTGGAATCTTCCTTATAACTGATTTTCTCTTGTATAAATATCAAGCTTGTCATCTAATAAAGTAGTGAAGTTCCCTGAAAAACTTCCTTTCCAAGTTTGCTTCTCTTCAGCATTTTATCAAACAGAAAGTTTGCTTTCTCTTTAGCATTTCATCTTCAACATCCTTATATTTGGTTGTGGAACGAAAAATTTCAAATTAAGAAAATTGTTAGGTGTGAATCTCATTAGCATTTAAGCATGTTTTATATGTTTATTATGGCCTTTTGATACTAGATTCACACAGATATCATGCAAATATATGATAAATCCCCTCTTCACTTGTTTTGCAGGAATTATGATGAAAAGCAAGCAAATTGAGGAAGAAACAAGCAAAGGAAATAAGTTGTAGAAATCAAGACGCTTGTCGCGACAAACAAATGGTTGCTGCGACAAGCAATGGAAAAATTTGAAGAACGGTTTCTGGTATGCTGCGACATATGGAGAATCATCGAAAGGCAACTCACTGACTTGTCACTACAAGCAACCTTTTGTTGCGACAAAGAAAAGAAATTATGGGACTCAACTCTCTGATTTGTCACGACAATGAATCACTTGCCATGACAGCCGAAGGTGAGTGCTGGGCTGCCACGTAAGCACCAGCTGCGACAAGCGTCATGGGCCTGACACAGACTTACTTTTTTTGGTCTTTTTCTTCGGCCCATTTCCTAAAATACTATATTACCTATTATTTTTAGACGTTTTTAGGGTTAGATGGTCTAGATTTCAAGGGAGAACATTCTCATTAGGGTTTCTCCTTTCCTAATTTGGAATCATCTAGGGTTTTGATTTATCAGCTCAAATTACCTTGGATTGGCATTTTCTAGAAGATTTGACTTTAAAGCATGCTATTATCATTGGTTAGAGAGGAGTTTGAAGACTAATCTAGCTTCATTTTATTTTGTATCTATACTTAATCGCTTTTCCATATTTTTAGTTTTATTGTTACATTAAGCACAATTTTGAGTTGCTGTGACTATGTGATGAGGAACTAAATTGCTCTAGGGTTGCTTGTTGGATTTTTATGTGTTGATTTATATATTTTTTGGACATTGGAAGAACAACATATGACTCTGTTTATGGATCTGGGGATTGTGGTTTTGTTTTGATAAAATGTTCTTAGGAATATGGTTTAAGATCACTTTTCAAAGGTATTTATCAAGGGTTTCTCGAGTGACATTGAGAATAAAACCCAGGGTTTTGATGGTTTCATGCTAGTGTGATTTAATCAAGGGAAATCAAGTTAACCTAATCAAAGAGATTTAGGAAATAAAAAATGTCTAGTACCGAATGGATTTCATTAGAGAAATACATCAATTAACATTGTGTTGGGGTCATATGGACTTAACCCCCCATTGATTCCTATATAGTCCGGGTGGTCTTATCGCATGAACTTAACAGTGACCAATAAAACATCTAAGGAAAGAATTGCTTTAGAAAATTTTCACCCTAAATACCTAGATAGACTTAACAGTGATTAAGGAGTTAATGTGAGAAATTGGGGTTTTTGACAAAAGTTAAAACCTTCATATCTTATTCCTTGAACAAATACAAGTAGCATTTTTACATAACTTGAGTTTAATTTCTATAAATCAAGAAGCATCAAAAACAACAATCAACCCTAGAATCCCACACCTTTGAGTACTTCCTCCATTTAGTCTGATACTTGTGAGTTGAGCCTAAAGCATCCTGGTTTTATTTTGATTTCTCTTTCATTTAAAATTTTTATTTTGATCTTCATCTTCAACTCAATAGTGAGCTTAGATAATGAATAGCTTGGGTAGCCAGTGTACTTGATCCTCGTTGAACCGCGCCTCACAAAGATACTCATGGGAAGATATCCCAACTTTAAATCCAACTTTACTACTTTTTAGGTTTGTGCATTTCGGAAAGTTAGGTTGCATTTTTATATACCATTTCTATGCCTAACAAAAATCCAATATAAATAAAGTTACTTGAAAACTTATATATTCTTAAATTGTTTAATCATTAAATTGACGAGTTACAATAAATAAAATTGGTTTGTAGTAATATGTTATGCTTAACTCTATCTTTATTTTCCTTCATTTTTTCTTTTCTTCTACTTTCCTTTCCTTGCATTTTCTGTAAACCAAACATATACCTTATGAGTTTCAGAATGCACCCTTTTTCTACTCTCATCTCCCCAACATATACACATGCACACATGTAAGGAGAATCCAATCATACCATTTCTTTATTTAATTAATCGACACCTGATATACAAGCAACGTTGCATCAATGCTGACAGTAAACAGACATTTTTTTTGTCTTAAAAGACAAAATTTATGAACTGAAAAACATAGCACAAAGTACTATATATTGTCAAAACAGACAATATTAGGGATTAGAATCATAATACGCAGACAAATATATGCTAATGGATGAATGAAACTCATGGGGTGTTAGGTGGACTTGGAGGTGACAAACGCAGAAGCTTATCAGCATAAGGTGGTGCTCGAGGGGAAGAAGTGTGATGCAGGCGCCCAGGCTGAGGACTACGGTTCCATATGGGGCTTCCATCTCGATCTGGGTTTATCTTCATTTGCTCCAACAATCTTTTTGAAGCAGCGACTACAAAATCCGTATCAGAATCAGCTTCTAACGGCCGAGCCTGTAACACCGCACCATGAATTAATATAAGTAAAAGCAAGTTAAGAGAATCCATTGCATGCAGCTTTGCTTGATCCTGCATTCTATTATATAGATAGGGAGTATTGAGTATTAACTCATTGATTTGATAAACATCAATGACATTACCAAACCCAAATAGCACGTTTTTATTATTCTTGGTAAAGAAAGAAATATTAGGTTAAAAGTTATCAAATAACCCTAAATTTGTGAATCTAGCTTTTCCCATGTTTTTTTTAACCATTTTGGACAAAAATGTCGTTCTCTATCGCATGTATTTACATTGTCTTTTAAAAAAAGTAGTTATTTTTGTAAGAAAACAAGAAATATGTTTTTGTGAAAAATCAGGCCAAAAGTTTATAGAGCGTCAAATTTCCAAAATTGGGTTTTGAAAGGTTCATTTCAAATACACATGAAGAAATTAATTAAACAACCTAGAAAATAGAATTCTCCCACCACCAACTCTATTTTTGTCTCCTTTCGGTGACTTTAGTGTTTGGTCTGATAATTCGTAAATGCGAAATCGCGCATATATCTGCCAGGCCTTGCAAATATAAGAACTTACTGGCCAAGCAAAAAATAAAAGTCAAGCGAAGAATTAAATTGCATGGGCGTTGATAACACGGCTTTGAATACGAAATTAAAGGGAAGAAGTTATACCTTTCTACATTGTTTCAAATACTCAGTCAAAATAGTAGGAGGAAGAAGTTGCGAAGAGTTTTACAATTTATCATTTATATTAATTATACAAATTCTATTCATCAAATAAATTTATTTCATTATAATATTCTTTATACATAATTTCAAAGGTCTCATGTTGATGAAATATGTGATTGGTTCAGTGTTTCAAATTGTCAACCAGAGCTAGTATTGACACAATTATATATATAATTTTCATCTTATTATTATTATTATTAATAAAAAAATATATTTTATTTGAGACAACCACTGGTGATATCTACCTTGAATCACTTCAAACTCAAAACCATAAGTTCATCATTTTGTGAGCACCATATTATGGGTAAGCAGCATTGATTTAGATTTAGTAAATCTATTGCAAGAAGTAAGGGCATTCTAAACATAGTTCATTCAATTATTTGGAAATCACCTATCATATCTCTTGGGGGTACAAATTAACTATTTTGTGTTGTTTGTAGATGATTACTCTAGCAAATGTTGAGGGGTATTCTAAACTTAGTTCATTTTGATGTTTGGAAATCACCAGACTATGTAGTGTTGTTTATAGACAATTACTCTAGTATTTGTTGGGTGTACTATATTAAGAGAAAGCCAAATATTTTTCCAGTCTTCAAAGCCTTTAAAGAATAGAGGGAGCTTGAAATATAGAAGAAGATTAAATGATTAATGATGAACAATGGGGGGGAATTATATATGTAGCTAGAAGATTAACATATTCTATAATGATCAATAAGGTATACAATGATATAAAACTATTCTTTATACTCCACAAAATAGTGTTATAGAGTGAATAGATAGAACCCTTATAAAAAAGAATAAGAGCTATGTTGAAGACAATAGGACACCCCAAAACATATTGGACTAAAGCAACCAAAATTGCTTGTTATATTAAGTCTCCATCAATGGTAATTAAGATGAAGACACTTACGAAGATATGGAGTGGTAGGCTAGTAGATTATTCATCCTTTATATATTATTAGATGTCTCACTTATCCAAAATTCGTAAAATGAATATAATTGGGGTAAGCTAATGGAGTAAGGTATCATCTATGGGATCCTATCACCTTTAAGGTTATAGAGATGTCATCTAGAAGACATGATAAAAAAATGAAGAGATAACATCTTGACAACAAAAGGCACACATAATATAAGTTTCAGTAGTGATTTTACTAAAGTAGTTCCAAAGTATAGTGAACAAGTGTAAGTTGAGTCTAATGAACTTGAAGTGCAGTTGCCAACTTATGAAAAAAGTGAACCTTCTTGCCTTTTAGTGGTTGTTATAGTAATCGATGTTGCATAGTATCTTCTTACAAAAGATGAGAAGTCTTCAGATTATGATAAGGCTATAAACAATTCAATTTTATCTTAATAGATATTGTCAGTGCAAAAGTAGATTCATGAAGCTTGGTATAAAAATTAGACACGGAGACTTGTGCCACTGTCAGCAAGAAGGAAAACTATTGAAATAAGTGGATCCATAAGATCAAGTGTGGCGGTAATGACAAATAGAGTAGTATCGTGTGGAAAAAGATATGTCGCTCAGTTTACGCTGGTTTCAATTTCAGCATTTTTCTGGATGTTTGACCAATCAGTTGGGTGATCTAAATATGTTCTGAATTTGATTAATGTTGGAAATACATTTAGGCATAGTCTTAGGCAAAATAAATCTCATGATTGTTTTTGCAATTAAACTAATGTCACAACTAGCGTGTTGATGAAATGATAGATCAAGGCATTAATGACAAAGCTTACATATTTGGTCAACCGCAATTTTAGGGCCAATATTTTGCAAATCAAAAGGCAATATTCTCTGAGATGAATTAGGAAAAATAGAGGAGACAAATCAAATCTCAGAGATTGGATCTAATCTTGTGAGTTCTCTATGGAAGGAAGATATTTCATTACGGTGAATATAGAAGGAAATCAAGATCTTACAACTGGCATGTTAGGACAGATTAGGAATCATGAAGATTTAGAATTTTGAGAGAATATTTCTTAGAGGCTTTTAAATAAGAGAGAAAACGTTTAGGAAAGTTGAAGAGAAGACACACAAGAACACACACGAAAGCGATTGATTGGAGAAGCTATTCATGAGTGAAGTAGCTGCTACAGGTATTGCTCTAATCATTGAAGATGAACAATGTTCATACTCATTGTTGAATGATGTTGTTGGGCTTGAGAAGTCTAGATATTCTTGGGAATGAACCATTATGTTTATTATAAGTATTAAGTGAAGAAGGCGTTGGAGAAATTGAGTGTATCACCATATAAGACTGACTTGTACCACACAGTGAAAGTAGTGAAATCATTTGCATCTAGGCTCAAGCTTACGGATGTAGGCTTGATTGAACCACATGACCAATCTCTTGTGTCCGTGCATGTGTGGTGGTTTATTTTCTTATATCTTCTACAGTTTAATTTCTCTATTTTTCGTTGATGATTCATATCTTGATAGGAATGCAGTCTAGACAATGGTGCATCTCTTAATGCAATAACTAATAGATCACTGTCAAAACAAACATTTTTTATTTTTCAATTAACATCTTAAATAGTTATATGCAATAATTGAATTTCTTCATAGAAATTGAAAAGAAAACATGGTTTCCAAGTTAATTAAATATGTAAGCTGATTAAGAGGCAGTGAGATTTTGGTATAAGAGGTTTGAGTTGTTGTATAAGCAAAAAGGTTGACAAAGATTTTGTGTGATAATAAGTTTGTGAGTGCATTGATAAAGGATCTAATGTTTCATGATAGAAGTAAACACATAAGTGTTAAATTTCATTGTATTAGGGAATGTGTGAAAAACAAAAAGATCAAACTCGAGTTTTATGAATCAAAAGATCAAGTTATAGCCACTAAAGATGAATATGGCAGAAAAATTGAAGACTCTGATTAATTAATGTTATTACTCACATTAAGGGAGACTGTTGAAATTATATCCAAACTTAAGGTCAAATTAGAAGACTTTAATTTATGAATTGGAGAAAATATATGTTATTTATTAGGTTTTTCAAGTTTTAAATAGGAATTTGGTATAGTATAGGAAGTGGAGCCTAAAACAAATACAAATAATTTATTATAAATATATTTATTTTTAGGGAAACTTGTGTTGCAATCCATTTATTTGTGAATAGTTGTAAAAATAGCGTAAAGAATCTGAAAATATATGGTTGATCATAGTACGTAGAAAAAAATTGTGTTCGAGGCATGGTAGTATAAATAATACATTAATAAAAATTTGTGGAGTATTATCTTTCTTGTTTACATTTATTATAGTAGTCATAAAACGTTAAGAGTAGTCTGCCAGATCTTATCATACACGAAACACAATTATTTTATATGGCAAATCTTGAATCATATATTTTGCATTCTTTATACTATCTTTACATTTATTCCAAATTTCACAATTATTCCAAATTCAATGAAATTTTGAAACCACAAGTTTCCTTTTGATATATATTGATCAAGTATTAATACAATAATATATATATATATATATATATATATATATATATTTAAGAACTCGACTACCAACCAATTCCCAACGATACAGGTTCTAGCATATATAAGCACATGTTTAAAAAAAAGATATATAATTAAGCACATAAATAAGGAGAATGCAATCATACCATTTATTAATTTTATTGATCAGCGTCTTACACAGAAACAACGTGTCATCGATTCTCGAAGTAAGCAAGGTTCTTTTTTCTGAAATCTTAGAAGAAAAAAAAATCTATGAATTACCGAAAAATCTAACATGAAGCACTTTCAAAATGATATCAATCTAATCTGGAGATGCTAGACATCAAAATCATATTAGGCAGACATATGGAAAAACAGACGCATGGAACTCATGGGCTGCTAGATAGAGGTGATGGAGGTGGTGGTGGACGCTGTAAAGTTGGTGGTGATCGCGGCAGATTAGGTGCATTCCAAGCATGCGAAGGCCCAGGTTGAGGAGGAGGGTTCCATATGGGGTTTCCAACACGATCTGGGTAATACTTCATCTGCTCCAACAATCACTACAAGAAAATCCGGATATAGTAGCATAGTTTTAGTCAAGGGACATTAAACCACTACTATATAGTGTTCCAATGGACACATTAGCTTTATTCCCGCTCCCATAGACCTCCAATAAGCACCACGACCACAGTGCCCTGTTCTCTCCCACACGCTCTCTCCTCTTAACTTTCTAATTCCACCCTGTCTTCATTTGCTCCAGATTCTCAAAAAGATTTCCATCGCTTCAAACTGATCTACTAAAATCGCGGCCACCGTGTTCTGCTACGAAGCTAGCAATCCTGATCGCCCTCCCATGATCTCCGCCTCCTTCAAGGGCTACTCCTCCTACCGACACCTCATCACCTAGGAGAAGATGATTTTCGCCAGAGACTCCGAAGGACGCCTCTTCGTCTCCAGTATCAAGGCTTGTTGGACATATCTGAAGCAATGAATCAGTGTGTTTATGGAAAAAACTTTGCTGCGTGTTATTCTAATTCTCTTGGTTTCCGGTTGGAAAGTAGAACTGGGAAACAGAGTCTTGATAGGAAATGATATTTTTCTCATGTGTAACCTTAATCAGATGAACATGAAAATTTTCCCCAAATTGGATCTTATGAATCCCGATTTTAAATCTTAATTCTTCCTGATTTCTTCCCCAAATCTCAGATGGCGAAACTGTAATCTGATGGCGAAACTGTAATCTGAGTTTTTGGCTTTGGCTTAACCGTTCCTCATTAGTAGCCCTAGCTTTGGCTTCACACGAGTTTTTTCTTTGTCTTTAAATTAATAAACATAGCATTATTTTCTTGCAGAATCTAATGTAATTGTTGAATAGTTCATTAGTTAATTAGAATTCTGAATTTATGGTTAACGTTTCTGTATGCATGTCACATGTTTGACAAATGGTTTAACATAAAGAAATAGGTAGTAAAATGTTTAATTTTCAACGACAATGGTTGTTAGTCCACCTGAGGATCAATCCTCAAATATGAAGGTACGTTTCAATGGTTGTTCTTTTCAATGTTAGTCCTAATCCTCAAATTTGAATATTTGAACGTCTGACTATATCTTCAAGTGTTGAAAAATTACAAAAATCAGCAAAATTTGAGATTTTCACCTGTGTCTCAATTCATCCCCCTGATATGCACCCAAATATTTTAGGCGCCTCATTTAGAAAAAAAAAAACTTGGAAAAAAATTGCATTTTTGTTTTAACAAATTTGTGAGTTTTCTGTCAGAATTTTGATCTCAAATCTTAAATGAAACATTTAGTGATAAAAAGCATTGCCAATATATATTGATATTTGATCATCTGAACATCTTTTCCAAGTGTTTAAAGTGCAAAATTCACCCCAATTTGAGATTTTTTCACATTGTCTCAAATTTATCCCAGCAGAGAAATGCACGAAAATCTTTCAGAGAGTCTTTTGTCATGTGCGGCGCCCAATCAATTTTCATGAGTTTTTATCAAATTTTGATGTCGAATCTTAATGAAACATCTATCATTGGGACAAACAAATAGATGTATGATATATGGACATCAACTATATGATAACTGCTTCTAAAAAGAAAAAAAATAAATAAGAGGAAAAAGCATTCTTTATTAGAAAAGCGAGTTTCATAGATTTCGGGCACGAGAAGAGATCCATAACAATGGTCGAGGGGTATTTCGAAATCAAATCGAGGTACAAAGAATATGGGGTCTTTTTATTTATACGAGAAAAAGCTTCTTAGGCGCACCTGATTGGGGATTGAACTTGAGCGAGGTGGCGAAAGCGGTGTGTGAGTGAGTATAATCTCAATCAATAGGTATTGCCAGGCCAACACTATCACTAAGAAACTCAGCGGTTTATCTTGTTGAATTGCTCTGTCGATTGAAAAAGCGATCGCGGGTAGAAGTTGAATCAGCCCTTGTAGACACGAAGGATGCGCATTAAGCGACACGGGGATGCTCTGGTAGCTTGTATTGTGGTAGTCATTGTGAAGAATCGCTTCACTAGCATCTATTGCTATAACACAACATGGAGAAAAAATCGGGCATTTGTGATTTTCTTCTGCGGATACGAGAACAGTGAAAAGCGAGTGAAATTCGCATAGTTGATATCTTCGCCGGTAAAGTTTCATTTCATTTGTTTGATTTTTTGTAGATATATTATGCTTAAATATAGGGTGTGATTTCATAGTTGACATGAACCATGGGTAGCTATCTGCTCTTGGCAGGTGTGTTATAATCCCGACACTATGAAGAGTCAGCGTGATTATCTTGATACTTGACTATTTCAGAAGAAGACTTTAGCTAGTGGGAGTTTTTGCATCAAGTTTAAGTACACTAAGATGGCCAAAAGAAATTATAAAGACCCCAGATATGCTACTTCATGTGAAGATTATTTTCTAAACTTCCAAGTCATCTATCGCATTACCATAAGTTGTGTCATTTGGCTTTTGAATTTGGAATGTATTAGCGGTGGCAGCGTGACGGATGTTATTCCATTATTCCTTGGAGCGATCACGACCTCTGACGGATTGCGATGGGGGATTTGAGGATCTCATACGGGAGAAATAGGGTCAAACTTCAGGCATCACACACGATTCACATTGCATCGGTTGCTTATAACCTTTATTTTCCTCGGGAATTTATGCGACGAATTAAGGATATGTTTCATGGTGAACATTGCCCTTTCCTTTACCTAACTATTGATTTTTGTCATTTCGTTTCCTTTCTTGTCATTCGGCTTTGCTGCGGAGTTAACCCAAGAAATCAAAGAACCCTGAATTTCGGAAAAATGGAAGCAGTCACGGGCGGAGGATCGACAATGGGACTCGATCACGTTATTCTTCGAAATCAAGAAAAACATTATCTAAGTATGACTTCCTTGTCAGAATTATAAACGATGGAGTTTGTTAATATCTAATTAGTCATCAATTGATTGTTGTTCGATTTGTTTTTCATTTTTAGGTATGTTTATGTGTGGCA
Source organism: Tetrastigma voinierianum (assembly GCA_016808115.1). NCBI lineage: Eukaryota > Viridiplantae > Streptophyta > Magnoliopsida > Vitales > Vitaceae > Tetrastigma > Tetrastigma voinierianum. Next base: position 182,017 of record JAEQBH010006078.1, read on the forward strand.
TGCGATAACGAGGCTATTGGGGTGGAGTAAGATGCAGCATCTATGAATCCTAAAATGGCTACTTGATTTCATCCCAGTGTTAACTTCGAATGAGCCTTGTGATGCTTTGAGAAGCATAACTACTAATGGCCTTGGCCTTGTGAATCGAAAAAGTTTTTAGCTTCTACGATGAGCGCACTCATATGGCATCGGTTGTTGTAGTGGGGTGGTGGATGTCGAACATCCTCGAAACACTTGGTGCGGAGTCATGGTGGCGAGTAAACTTCAAAAAGTACCACCATAAGGCACAAAAATCTATCTCCAAGAAACTTTCAGGATAATGGAATTATATCTTGTATGAGTCACAACCACAGATTGTTTATGCAATTGGCGATCTCTTTTAATCGGTTTCTCGATTTTACGGGTTTTATACAACAACTAGTTAGAGCAGTAAAGTTTTGTTTCAAGGCTCCTAATTTGGTGCTTGATATATTGATGTAGTGCGAAGCGTTCAGTATGGTTAGAGCATCCAGGTGATTTACGGCGAGGCCAGGCATCACACACAATTCACATTGCATCGGTTGCTTATAACACTATTTTCCTTGGGGAATTTATGTTGCGGGATTGGGTCTGTGTTCATGTAGTACAAAACATTGACCCTTTCCTGTTTGAATTTCAAGATTCTTCTTAAGGCGATGGATGTGAACATATAGGGTGTTTTGCATTGCGAGCTATCAGATGGGTGGAATGCCGTGGAGCGGCTCGTCTTGTGGTGGGCTTGTGCTATTTATGTCGGTCTGCGGACATTGGTCGGGTCGTATTTCTTGAACACTACAAATATTTTCTTTGTTGTCATGATATACATGACTTGATCTTGAAGAAGCTTGTCTTGTCGATGGTTCTATATTGAGACGAGCTTCGGGGAAGACCCAGCGGGTTGCTTGACCTTCATCTCTTTTATAATGACCATTTCGACTTCAATCATATTTTTCCATATAATTGGGATGTGTATATACTTATGATTGGAACTCTCTTTCCATAATATAGAGGTTTCAAGATTACATTAAATAATTATTATCCCGATTATCTCCTTGTTATATCATTTCACCAACCTAAACATACATTCTGCTTTGTTACTAAGAATTTGGTGTTTTGGTATCAATACCTTGAAGCATGTTTGATAAATTAATTATAAATATTAAGTTTTTGAATACCACCTAACATATTGTAAACTTGTCGGGGTCAATCACAATCCATGACAATAAATCATCCCTATGGTAGGTCGACCATAAGCGTGACTATAAACCATATCTAGGTTGTTATGCCGGGGTGACCACAAACCCTTGACTAAAACACCATATGGCGGGGTCAGCAAAATCGTGGCTATAATCATCCTGTAATGGGGTCGATCCATGGCCGCGGTATCGTCGTACCTATGGTGGGGTCAATTCTGGCCAGCGACTATAAACTATAAATTATTAAATAATGGAAAGCTTATAGCCACCGGTTTATGCGTGGCCCAGCATCTATAGAGATTTCTCCACACCACCCTATGGCCATGCCATGTCGCGGTTGTCTTCATCCTCAACTATATTTTATGGTTGCATCATATACTGCTTTTAGCCGGGGTCGATGGCCGCGGCTAAAGGCTTTCTTCCTAGTAGTGAATCTTTTTGAAGCAGCGGCCATTAATTCTGTATCAGCAGGATGAGCTTCTAAGAACCGCGCCATCGCCACATAGCTCTTGCACATTGTCACTATACGTAACACCACACCATGAATTAATATCAATGTCTGAAGCAAGTGAGCATCCATTGATTAATGCACTCACTTTGCTATGACATTATATGGTTGTTCTTATCTATATCTTATATAGATGGATAGGCTTCAATAGTTAGTTGACTCATTAATGTGAGTACCATGTATCGGTACACAGTTGCGTCTATCTCAGGGCCATCAGCGTAGCGATATAAACTAAAAAAAAGTGGGTGGCGGTGTGTTAGGCACTCTCGATACTTGGAGTCATCAGGATGGAGAGGAAGAAGAAGGAAGTATGACAGTTAGGGTTGCATACCTTTCCCTCATGGGGAGTCCTTCTCTTTTATATTCAAATTTGCCTTTTATTTCAGGAAAGATAATCTCAAGATTTTAGTGAGAAGGTCTCTCTTTCCTTATCAAAGACTAATTCTCCTTGATTTTTGGAAAGATAATATTGTGATTTTGGTGATAAAATTTATCTTTCCTTATTAAAGACCAATTCTCCCTAGTTGATGATTAATGTTTTTGAGACATATCGGATTTGGATATTGGGAGATCCGTGGATAAATATTCCATGCATAGTTTTCTCCTTAACATACTGATTTTTGACAAATCTCCCGTGTGCGGTGGGACGGTCGGTTGGGGGACTCAAGACCCCATACAGGTTCTAGGGCTGTGTCGTCTGGTTGGTTTCATGTGGTTTTAATATAGTGGGCCGCCTTGAGCCCCTCCACGTGGCTGGCCAGGTGATGGGCCTGCACGGACGCTAGGCCTATTAAGTAGTGGATCTGGGCCTAGCGTGGGGAATTGTTGATTATCAATGCGCATATGTTCCAACGCATCAGTGACACGTGATGTCCCGATGGTCCATTCAATGCGTCTTCTGGGGTTCCACCTCTATATAAAGGGTTTTGAATCTTAGAAGCCTATGAAGCTGCAAGTGGATTCCTCTTCTATTACATAAAGCCTTTCTTCACTATTTTGCCTTCTTCCTAGCCACGTCCATAGTAGGTGAAGGTAGAGGTTATAGGGAGAGCTTTTAGGAATCTCTAAGTTATTTGTCGTTAATAGATATTGTGTGTTTAAAGATGATGTCTGTGTTGACCTATCAGGTGTCCAAGATGGGAGGTATAACTATGCCAACATCACCTTTTCAGGGCTCTTTGCTAGGCCTTGCGTAGATCAACCTGAGGTCAATGACAAGGGGCCTGATTATACAGCTGGCCTTCTTTCAAGGTTCTATGCTGGGGTTGGGTGCCCCATGCAGTGCCCAATGAGAGGTCTGTGGTCAGGTGTCTGACGAATACGGGCCTTGAGTGAAGTATTCATTCTCTTCTTTTTCTTTAACTTTTTCCTCTTCCCTTTCTTCTTCCTTTTACTTCTTCCTTTGTTTTTCTTTTTTTTAGGCAATTAGCTTGGTATGGTTGCCTATACGTGACCTATGCCAGATTACATCATGGTTGTTTGAGCGTTTCTATTTTGTGTAACCACTGGCGCAAGTCGGCGTATTTTAATAAGATTTGGCTTTTGACATACTTACATGCGTCCAGACTCTCATTTTCATTCTTTCTTCGTAGGTGGCTAGGGGATTTGTGTGAACCCAGGCAGGATACCCTCCGAGTTTCTGGGTGGTCACTTTAGTGAGAATACATATCTGATCAGGGAGAATCGATGGAACCCAAGAAAGAAAGTAGACACATCGTTAATATAACTCAGTATATGAAGGAATCCTGGCTTGGCTTAAATCCTGGCAGAGCTATCTTAATGTAGGTCATAACCTAAACATCCATAATAAGGACTCATATGGTGCCAATACTAAGATCGAGCATTCTAAAGTATTTGCAATTTAGGGTTATAAGCGAAAGACTCATCGCAATTAAAGCAAAAACAGGAAATATATGAGAGATGAAATCTTTGCGGTTTGTTGTAGAAAAAGCGGTGTTAGTCTGGCTCAGTGACCTACGAAGCTGCCGGGACCTAGGGAGCAGAGATTTAAAACAATAAACGTGAGATAATAAATCTCGGCCCAGTGGCATAATTATAAGGAAAATAATGTTTTTTATTTTCGAACATTTCTTCTCTCAGACCTCGCGTCGCTCTTTTGTAAGGTTAAGGTTTTAGAAGCATTCACAAATGACTTTACAAGTCGACAATATGAAATTAAATGTACCAGAAAATTTAAGCGTGATTATTAAGAAAATTATAGCGCAGATTTGTTAAACCGTAAAAATTAGGCATAGTATATATAACCATCATGTAAGTAGAAAATAATCATGAAAATACTATAACCATAATATTGGAAATCAGTTATGTATTCGAAACCAACAATGTCACCCAGGTACCATATACCCATCGCGTAAGCCAGGTCGGGTACACGGAGCCTCACGACACCGTGGCAACTAATAAACCTTCGGAATGGCTTAGGCGCGTCAACGTGGCGATAATAAACCTTTGGGTAAACCCGACATCACGTGGAAACTAATAAACCTTCGGGTAAACCCGACATCACGTGGCAACTAATAAACCTTCGGGTAATCCCGACATCACGACACCGTGGCAATAAACCTTCGGGTAATCCCGACATCACGGCCGTGGAATATAATATATAACCGTTTTCTTACTCACATATACTTTTCCAAATCTTTGTTTTAAAATCATTTCCTGAAAATCTCAAAATCCATTTCTTAAAACAATAAATTTTCAAAGTCATTTAAAAACCTCAATCCATGTACCAGAATGTTTAAATACCACAAATTTACCCATGAACTTAGTAAAACTTCCAAATATTTAAAATGTTGACAAAATCGACATGAAATGATAACTTGTTTATATAAAAATAGATAATTATATTTATGCATAACCACATTCGTCAATTGAATTATATATATATATATATACCTGCTACTTACTATACTATATATATATATATATATATATATATATATATATATATATACCTATATATATATATATATATATATATATAATAATTAACCATAATTATATATCATAATAATACGTATTTAAAACATATAAACCACTCACGGACCTCTAGTCTCGATCCTTTTGCTCCCTGAGGCTTGTCTCAGCTCAGCGTGAGTGCACGTAATATAATAAAATAACACTTAGGCTCCCGATAACTAAACCAAAGACATTGAAGCGTCCCCGAATGTCTTATAATAATTCTTAGAACTTTGAAAGCTATAAATTGAACTTTCAAGCGGAGTCCAATTATCTGATTGTGCCCTATAGACACGTACCCAAAGTGGGGCTTTTCACCGAGGCTAATTCTCAAAATTGAGCCGTTAAATACTTCATAAAAACATCGATTTCCACTAATCCATGCTTCCAATTTTTCCTAACTTGACCAATTGGTACTCAATCTCAGTCCAACCTCCTCGGTAATTACCCTAAATGACTCAAAAATGGAAAACTAACCAAATGACGACCAAAATTCACAAACCACATATCAATGGAAATCTCAAGAGACCAGGAACACATCAGTACTCTTACCTTGGTCCAAAGGTTGTTGTGGTGGTAGAAAAGGCTTCGATCAACGATCGGCCAACTTTGTTTTCTTTTTCGTCGTGTATCTTTCAAAGCGGTGAGGAATCGAAGAAGAAAGGACCACGGGAATGAGTTCAGAGGGTCCCGAATGGGAGGGAGGGTATGGGTAGGCTGAAGTGGCCGAAAAAATCTGCGAGCGGGTGACCCACGTGGCGGCCCACCAGGCTGGTTCGTGGGCCGTCCAGGAGCGCGTCCAGGCGGTTGGCCGGCGTGAGCGGCCGACGGGATCGTCAGGTGATGCTCCTCCACAGACGGTAGCGTGTGGGAGGGGGTGGTGGTGGCCTCCCACGACACAAACCCGGCGGCTTGCAAATGGGTGCTTGACCGGTTCAGTGTGCGATCTTGGGAGTTTTTTCTAGGGTTTTGGAGCTCAAAATGAGTGTTTTGGGGCTAGGGTTCCATTTGGCAATCAAAGCTAGGTTTATATAGGGCTTGGGGTCGTTTTTAGAGTAAAGCCAGAACAGAGACTTGGACAGATAAAATCTTATTGTTTGATCTTACCGGTATAACTTTTTTATCCAGGTAAAGTCGGTTTTGGCCAGTTGACCCGTCTATGCTTCGTATCGTGAGGCCTACAAAATGGTGCCTTAGTCAACCCAAAATTATTAATCCTTGAAAAAGTCAACTTGGGTCCACATACTAAGTGTTGGTCAAACTTGGTCAACGTGTTAAAAAAAAAACTTGTATTATTTGGTACGGGTCATTACATTTATGATCTGAAATTGGCTTACGAGAAGCCCCTAGTGGCTGTTGAGGATGGGTTTTAATTTTTCCCTACTAGTATTGCTCTCTAGGCTCTGCATGGCAAATTCACCCTAGGTTGTTTCTAGAGCGAGCCGTGGGCCTATCGGAGCCGGATGAACGTAGGCCCATGGGATTTGGGGGCTGTGGTTAATAGATCCAAAAATCGGTGTTTATCATCAATGAGCTTACTTGTTTTTTAGGTGCCCTAGCAGATGAAACGTCTTGCGAATACCAAGCGTATGGGGGAGAGGAGCATGTCTCCTGATATTATGACTGACCCATCAGTACATTTAATGCGCATGTTCACGCCTTGCCCTATATAAGGATAAGGGTGCAGGCATTATTTTCTTTGTCATTATTTGGGAACTTTTTGCCCAATACTTCTCGCCTAAGAATCCTTCGATCGTTTACAACTCTCCCGAAGATTTGAGTGAAGGAGCGGCTGAAGATTTCAAACCATTTTCAATCTCCCGGTGGGTTTTTACTTTTGATTTTGTTCGTAAGGATTTTTAGATGCAGCTTCTCAATCGCTGAGGTCCCGATATGTGACGGAGTTGTCTGTGACATTTTGGGAGTACACACACTTCTAGGTGTGTGCCTTTCAGTCGCTGGTAAGATTTCTACAATGAAACTGTACTCAGTGTTGTGGGGGTATGCCCATTCCTGCGTGCCTCCCCATGGTTTTCGGGAAGTTCCTCAGTCTAGGGTGTTGGTCTTGCTTATTGTTTTGCTAAGAGATCTTCGAGTTGATCTTTGTTTTTTATTTTCCTATAGAATGATGAGAGGTCAAAATGAGACTTCCACCAGTCAGGTTGGGCGCAGGAAGGGGTTCAGCGAGGGTCCCCCATCTTGCGAGAGTAGCCTCCCGTATCTTGTGTCCGTGGAGGCGAGGTCTTCTGGCGGGTCCCTGCGGTATTAGTTTAGGGTGTCGGACGGGCTGGCTCGCTTTCTTGTAGGACGGGCCCGGATAACGCCGTTTACTTTTACTTGGACGGCTGCTTGGTGGACTTCACTTCCCTACGTCATCATTTGGTGAAGTAATTCTTGCACATCACTTGGGCTCCTCCAACGCTTGTTCATCTGAATGTTTTTCGTATTTTAACAGGTTGTAGCATACTTAACTTTCTCTACCAGTTGGATATTTTGCTACAGAGATATGTTTTGTCTATATACTTGATGAGCTTAAAAGTCATCTATTTTTAGTCCATTTTTCTGTTTGATTTTAATGTAAAAAGGAATAATTAAGATGCAGAAATATGAAACTCACAAAATTTATTTGCGAGGGAGTATAAAGAAAGAAAGAAAATGCAGTGGAAAAATCACGACAAATGGTGGAATAAAAATGCAAGAAATTGGTACAGGCGAGAATGGAAACAAATGGTTGATTAAATGTTGCGATTCTTGAGCTTGCCTGATCCGATTTGATGTCGTGACATGTAAAGGTAAAGGAAATTTGATATAAAGTCGCTGACATGAGAAAGCACACGGAAGGCATAGCAGGGGTTTGCAGAGTGAAGCAGTTGTAACTTATGTACATGTCGCGACAAAAGATTGAGGTCGCGACATCAGACGTGTCCAAATAAAGCTGTAAAGTATCGAGTGATGTCGCGACAAAGGCGATGTAGCGACATCGAGACATTTCATTTGAAGTTCTGAGCTACGTGAGATGTTGTCGTGACAAAGTTGATGTCGCGACAAGCGAAACTGCTCATTAAAGCCTTCAATGACATATGTACATGTCGCGACAAAGGATTGATGTCGCGACATCAAGAGCAACGAGTTGAAAGATACAAGTGGCGACAAGATTGAAAGCATACGTGTCAGTTGATGTCGCAGCGAGAGGTTGTTATTCGCGACATAAGAAAACTCAGTTGAAAGTTACAGAACATGAAGTACATTTGTGTGACAAAGATTGATGTCGCGACATCGGGAAATACCAATTGAAAGCGGCGATTAATACAAAATGACGTCGCGACAAGAGATTGATGTCGCGACATGAGAAGCAACCCTTTTAAACCTGCAATGAACTAAGTTGATGTCGCGACATTGATTCCTTGTCGCGACATAAGATGCCTTCAGGGAAACAAAGGAATTGTGATTTATTGATAAATGTTGCAACAAACGCCAACTTCACTGGTGTCGTGACAAGAGATCAATGTCGCGACATGAGCGAAGCATGGGCGACTAACTTTGGAATCCTGGCGCATTGGAATTAGGGCGAAACCACATAAATAGCGGCTACCCGGATGGCGACTTAGGCGACACAGACGAGAAGATACGGTAAAGTGAAAGGCTCATTTTCTTTATTTTTTTAGTTTCTTTTCTTTCTTTTCTTTTCTTCAATGTTGATAGTTAGAATTAGATTAGATTTATACGTTCTAGTTTCGTTTCTTTTAAGGTGGATGTTATACTTTTGAGGCGGCTGAATGCAATGTCAAATTCTATTCAAATTACTACTGGATAATTTGAGATCGGACAAATTTACGAAATTCGATTTTCCAGGTTCCCCAGTGCGGTCGTTCTCATGATCGAGAGGAAAGATTTGTAGTGTGTATTGATAATTTAAGAACCCGGCTTCCATTGAGAAAAGGTTATGGTCGAAATTAATCTTTCTGTAGTAGTTTGCATCGGGTTTGTGATTACCGGTTCTGAGTTACGCCACGGTTATAGGTTTTATTTTATTTGATCTGAATATCAGTGTCTTATACCAGTTTAAGACTTGTCTTAATGCTCTGATTTCAAGGAGGCCCTCTGAGTGACACAGAGAAGGCATTCCTGAGAGTTTTGAACATTTTCTTAAGGGTATATTAACCTGCTATTATAGATCTAATGAGCTCTGCAAGTTTACTTAGATAAATCTTCTTCTCACTTGAAATCAAGAATGAGTTGAATGAGTTATCAATTTAAACAAGCGGAGAAGTTCACCTCGGTCGAATAGTGAAACCAATCTCGTGTTAGGCGAGATCTAATCGAGAGAGGATGATGTATTTTAATTTGTGGAAGAAATGTCACGGAAGTTGTATATCCTTTAACTGGCCAAATAACTTGGGAGCTAAAGGTTTGAGTCCATAAAATGGGTATGAAGTATTGCAAAGAAAAATACCCTGAGACAGGGAAATTACAATCAAAGTAGTTATCTAATTCCCTGTTTTTCGAGAGAATCAGGAAAATTATATAATGGCTGACGTGGAGTGTGGGAGAGATCGGTACCGCTGGCGAAAGCATGGGCCCGATTTTGAAACTGAAATACCTGACAATTATATCGAGTTATCTACGAGGGAGTTGATGTTTCACCATAGCAGTTTTCTTGATGTTCTTCCAAAAGTTAAACATCCAATTTCCATTTATTTCTTTAATCATTTATTAGTTTTTTTTTCTTTCTTCTTAAATTTCCAGTTTAATTAATTGATTCATTCTTTTGTTCTTTAAAATTGCATATTTTATAGCTTAAAAGCTTAATCATAATGCCATTTAGTGGTCCAAATAGTATGGATCTTGAGTAGTCAGGGTAGTAGATTTAGAATTCTTGAGATCTCGAATTGGGATCGATGTACGAGACTTATATCGGGTTTATTCTTTGTCGACACGTGCACTTGCGGGATATTAGCGAACTAAAATTTGAAAATAAATTACTTAGGGTGTATTTGGTTTATATTGTTTTAAGTCAACAAAGTATCATGATACATTTGCTGAGGATTAATTAATAGTCCTTTGGTAATAATGTCATGAACTTGCATATAGTTTGGCATAAAGAAAAAAAGTCGACAATCGCGGGGCGGGGACGAGGAAATTTGGGGGTGGCGTCCGTGTCGACCAGCGATCCTCGGCTACAATTTGTAAACTGGCTTCCTGACTCCTCCAAGATAGAGGTAATGGGGGTTATCCTAGTTAAGGGCCCATGGTACGAGACGCCCAGGCCTCAGGGGCTCCCTTTCGACGTGAATCAATCTTTGATGTTCCCAGGTTGGTCCTAGTCTGGTTTTAAATCGTGTTGCATTACACTATTCGGGTTTGACACCGCAGGTTGTTTTTGATGTTATCGACGAGCACGTGCGAGTAGGCTAGTCGATTAGTTGAAGGAGTGGCTCAGAGAACATCGGATATTTGCGGAGATAGGCGGAGGCGCGATCATGAGCTTACGGTGATAGTGAGGAACTGCGGAAATTTGGCCGTTTGTGCCTTTCCTTACATCATCTCCGTCGTTCCTCGCTCGTTGCCTGCGGAACTCATTGAGGAAGAGCACTTTGTTCTCGTAGGCCTTTAGAATCGGCTTCGGATAAGCTCTTCGGGCGGTTGCTGCACCGGAAGACCCGGCGAGGCAGCCCGTATCTAGGTCTGTCCGGGTCACGTAACCCTAATGTTCGCAGCTTGCCCCTTGGCTTGAGAAGAAGGAACGAAATAGGAAGAAGGTTCGGCAAACTAAAGCAGTCGGTGCCTGGTTAAAAGACTTCGTGGATTAGTCGGGCGTGCTTGCTAGTGAGTCTATTGAGAAAGAGGAGATGTCTATTATTGTGCAGTCGGGTTTCGCGACCTGAATCAGAAAGCAGTTGCATAGCAAAGGATGAGCCCTCTCCCACATCTGATGGGAAGTGTCCAAGGCGGTCTTCGCTAGATGAAGGAGCCCACGTAAAACTAGGTAATAATTAGGGTTCGACTCCCCGTAGGGTCGCCGTGATCGGCCCGATTTCAAGGCGCCTGGTGGTCGGTGCCCCATCTTTGGAAGAGGATCTCTTAGGGGCCACTGGCATTGGCGATAATGGCAAGGGTCCCCCTTAGGGTAACACGCCTTTGCCCCACCCGAACTGCGGATCACAGGTATCCCCAGCGAGAAGAAGGTCGCTGAGCCAGTCTTTGTTGAGCCGTCACGTTCATCCTCATAAAGGGTCCCCCAGTAGTATGGTTGCCGATGCAGGGGTGCTCGGGGAGATTATTCCTTCTTTAGAGCCTTTTAACATTTGGCGGGCTTAGTTAGCACATGCACGACTTGTATCCTAATTACTTCCATATACTGGTGACAACTCGTGCAGAGCAGTATTCCATCCCGTTCCTCGCCTACATGGATAAGGAGGCTTTCCAATCGGTGGCCAAGGACGGGATGTACATCCGTAACCATAACTTTAAGCGATTAGTCGAACTGGTACATACTAATTTACTTGATTACTACTTCTACTTAATAATTTTGTTCTAACTAACTTTTTTTATAGGCTGTGATGGTTATTCGGAATATGGCCCGTCAGCATAGGGAATTTCAGTCTTGGTTGGATGATGCTGAGAGACTACGGCTTTATGCCCAATCAGCCATTTGCAAGCATCAGGCCTTGGAAGCCTCTTTATCCAAAGCGGAATCCAAGTCACAACATTGGAAATGGCTTAGTGGTGCGGAGAAGATTGCACGGTGAAAAAGGAAAGAGAGATGAGGCCCAGTAGGAGGCTAAGATGGCTCGTCTTGACGATCGTAGCGACGGGCGAGGCGAGCGAAGCATAGGATGACCTGACTAGGGCTCGAGAGTCCTTGAAGGTTGAGGTTGCCCATTTGACTGTTAAGCTAACATTGCTTTTTCTTGCGGACGGGGCATCGGAGATGGTGTGCGCTCTTCATTCCCAAGTGAGCGATGACGAGAAGCCATGGTGAAGACTACCGAGAAAGCCACGGAGCAAATTTTTAAACATGGCTACGGATGTTGTGTGTTCGAACATGGCATCCCATGGTGACCCGACAAGGATTTGGATGGCATGCACTGATGCTGCCGACCCTTTCTGGAAATTTTTGAGAATGCGGGGTGCCTCGGCTCGATAGCAGATGGAAGCAGAGGTAAAAAGTGCATCAGTTTGATCTGACGAAGGACGAGTAGAGGCACCATCCTGCGATGGTAGGGTTGACTCCTTCCTTCGCATTTGTTTTTTTTTAGGAGATTTTTGTAAGGAGGGGCCGTTGTGCCTCCAAAATGCATATTACTCCTTGTAACCCATGGCGCTCCTTAGAATATTTTAATGAGCCAAGTTTTGACAATAGTTGTGCCTGGACACCCCTTTTCTTTTGTTTTGAAAATGCCAGTAGGACAACAACCATATTTGGACTTTTAGGGTGCCGACGGGATAACCGACCATATGCGGACTTTTAGGATCGATGGGGCCGACAACCATATCTAGACTTTTTAAATTGCTAGCGGAATGGCAACCATGCTTGGACTTTTGGAAGTGGCGTGACGATAGCCATATCTTGACTTTTAGAGTGCCGGCGAGGATAACGACAATATCACGGACTTTAGAATGCCAGCGAGAATGACAACCGTATGCGGACTTTAGAATCTTTGGTGAGACAATGACCATATGCGGAGTTTAGAATGCCAGTAAGGCAATAACCATATTTGGACTTTTAGAGAGAAGCAATCGTAGGTTTTAAGAGGAAATGTGTAAAGTATAATCTTTTATTTATGGTAATCTCCTCAAAGAATAAACTACTGATAGTACTTCTTAAGATGCATGGCTTTCCACGTGCAGAACGGCCGGTCTCGTGCGGACACCGATGCATAAGACTGCAATGATCACTGCTCGAACCAGCATGTATGGTCCTTCCCGGTTGGCTTAGAACTTTGCGAATCTTAGGTTGCGAGTGTTTTCGAATACCCTTCTTAAGACTAACTCCTTGGCTGTGAATGTACACGGCTTTACCCGCCGGTTGTGAAAGTTTGCTAGCCTCTACTAGTACGATGCTATGCGCACAGCTGCCGCTTCGTAGAGTTCATCTGCTGCATCTAGGTCTTTACTTATGGCTTCAGTATTCGCTTCCTCAAAAACCTCTGTTCGAATGGTGGGCATCCCGATTTCTGTGGGTATGATAGCCTCGATGATAACCATATGTTGTGTTTATCGCGACATAAAACTTCTCTGTCACGACAAAGTTGTCTTACCTTTCAATGCTGACTCTGAATGTTGTGTCACAACATAGTCGTCTTCTGTTGCGACAAAGCTTTTCTGCTATCTTCAGTCTTTTTGTCACGATAGAGTTGAAAAATGTTGCGATAAGGTTCATTCACCATTTGCCTTTATCAAAGTCGCGGCGAGTTGTCTTTTGTCTCGTGAAGTTTTGTCTTCGATTTCCTTTATGTCTCGACACTCACTTCTTTATGCATGGCATTTCTCGATCCAAATTCTCTCTCATATTATGTCGTGACAGAGTTGTGAGATGTTGCTACAATCTTCGTTTCTAGCTTGGGTTCAGCTTGATCTTTGTTAAGACATAAAGCTTCCTGTTGCGACATAATTTCTGCTAGTTCTGTAGAGGTTATGTCACGACATTCTAAAACTATGTCATGACAGGGATTTCTGCCTTGGCCAATAATTCTACTTTTCTTGCTGGAATTTTCTTTTTCTCAATTAAAACCTGCAAAACACAAAGTTGGTGAATATTCCATGATTCAACATTAAAATGACTCATAACTTCTAAAAATATGTCAGAAAAATGGATTAAAAATATGAGTTTAGGACTCATCAAATTCCCTCAAACTTAAAGTTTTTCTTGTCCCCAAGCAAAGAAAAGAAAATTTTGTTTATCCTTAAACAATTTAGCTCTTTTTTTCTTTTTTGTATGACATTTTTCTGTTGAATCCACATTTTGCAGGAAACATCAGTTTGTCAAAGTATTTCTAAACATGTTTCCAATCTAGAATCAGGAAGATTTTCAATTAATTTCACTAAACAGCCAAACAATTTCTATAGTGTAAACAATTCAATTATTCAACCCTGATCTATGAGTGTGAGATGGTTTTCTCTCTTCTTATATGGTAAATTAGTTAATCTTTTGGTATAATTTTCGAGATAACATCTTCTCCCTTTATTCTTTAAAATTATGTTTTGTTTCATTTTAATCTCCACTAATGTAAGCATATACCACCTTCAAAATCAATTAGGTCTTTTAGGCTTATAATGTGTGGCTTGGGTAATTGGATAGATAATTGGACAATTTAGGCTCAAATTCACCCAGATTCTACTTACAACATAACATACTTGCCTTCATCATGCACCCTTAGTTTTCCATTGATGTCGGCTCTCATATCCACTATTTTGGTTGAGTACGTCTTTGCACGTCTCTACATTGTGGTGTTTTCTTGGCCACGGTGGTATATGACGAGACCCCCTTCTGATGACGAAATCTGTAAGCGGCTCCACAGTAACCTCAGCCAAGCTAGCTCGGCCCGTGAGTTACCATGAAGCTAAAGCCCAGATTAAGGCTGTTTGGCTTGTATTTAGAGCGATGGGTTATAAAAATTTTCATTTTACATCAAAATCACACCTTTAGATTTAGCAATCTAGCGACTTACTCTTATTTGCCACGGTGGTCAAGCCCAAAATACAAAATCACTGTATAAAACAAAATACACTCCCGATGTTTTCCAAATGTCGACTCACAATGATAAAGGACCTGCGGTCTCGTGAAAATATAAGATAGGATCGTCGAATATAAGTTTATGTCGCAACTGTTTTCTCAAAACCATGCATGCATATTTTACAAAAAGATATTTTATATTTACATATACAAAATGTCTTTTAAGAAGTTTACAGTTTAATTTACCTTATCGCATATATAATCCGCAAACCACCGTCTGGGGCAGAGGATCTGGAAAGGTCTTTCGGCCGGCTTTGCACACGAAAATTATTTTAAAAGCGAGCGTAGGCCAAGACTCGGTGAGTACTATAAGTTCTAAATCTTCAGCTGTCGCTATTTGTACCTCGATATGAAAAGTATGCGAGAAATGGTTGTAAGCGTTTATGAAGCTGAGTTTGCTATGAAAACCATTTATTCCATTGCAGCTGTTTATATTCTTTGCGTTAAAGCTTATTTATAACTCAACTTTGGCTGTTTGATGGTGGATTAATATCACGAGAAAGTGCTATCACGCCAAATCCAGTGACACTGGCCGTTTAAAATACTAGGCGTGACACGGAACCTCGGAACTGCGCCGGTAGTGAACCTCGGAACACTACGGCTAAGATGGTCGGTGAACACGGCCCGGGATCTATATAGCATAATGGAACCTCGGAACCAAAATGCTCGGTATGGGGAACCCTGGAACCAACACCCTAATCGCTATGTACTAAGTCGGCGCGCTAACTATACCTCGAATGTGCGAGGACGATACTATATAAATACTAAATCTAACCCCGATTGCAGGCTGACGATATAGTTGGTATAATATCCCATAACATTTACCATGCACAATCAAATGTCGGCCGAGAAGCGAAATTTGTGCCATCTAGGGTTTTGCTAAGCAGTAAGCCCATTTCTTGCATCTTGAAAATCAAACTTTTTCTAGCGAGTATAACAATTGGGAGGTAAAAAAAATGCTTTATAAATCTATATTTTCAAAGCACTTTACAAAATTGTAATTTAAACACTTCGTTTTAGAAAATGATTTTGAGCACTCACCTTTTTCTCGACTAATTTCTTTCAAATCTTGTCGAGGCACTCACAGATTCTCGTCGGATGCTCAAATCGCCTACCGCAATTCATTAGTGCGAAAATGCCTAGTTGTTTAACCATAGCATTACCACGGGACTTTCAAAGTGACTATATTAGGCAGACTTGATTCTAGCAAAACTTTGCGTGCTAGTCCCGTTCGATATGGACATCGATAATATGATGTGAAATTGACCAAAATGTCCATACACATTAAATGCCTATAAACTATACATTTTTAGTCAACTTTTGGTGAAGGGACTTTCCATATAGTCTAAAAAGCAAAGCATTCACAGAAAATTATGTCAAACTTAATAAAATTACATACTCACGAAATTTCAACGACGTGGAAAATAGTCCCAAAATTATTACTGTTATTGAACACAGTCAAAAAATTCTAACATTCCTAAACTCAATTTAAAAATTTTGGGACTAAAGTTTAAGGCGCTTTTACTACGGTCCTACAAGAAAATTTCAAGTCATTATATAGCCTTTAGGCTTGAAATAACAAATAAGGCAAATTTTCTACACCTTTAAAGTTTGTGGTGGGCATATTAATTTTTATCATGTTAGCTTCTCTTCGCGTATACAATTTGCATACAACTTTCCGAATAGGCACTTCTGGGTCCAATTTACGTAGATGCGAGAAAGAGCGAAGAAAAATAAAACTAAAAAAATCGCACTCTACCTCCACAACGTCCGTCATAACTATAGTCCACCTTTTAGTTCTTATATATATATATATATATATATATTTAATTATTATTCTTTTTCTTTAATTATTATTATTATTATTTAGATAAATAATTTCTATTACCTCATTCAGGTCCATTTTGTCTAGAAAAATTTTATTTATCCCTAATTGAATATTCTTTAAATATTTAAATTTTTTGAGATTTTACAGGCGTTTTGAACCACTGCAAGCACAGTCGCACAGAAATTCGTAAAATATTACGACTGTCTCGGAATTTAACGAAACTTTCATGGGTTACTAGATTTCGCGAGACGAACTTAAGCAGACAATCAGTTTCGTCATCCAGAGATCTAGAGAATTCAGACTTCTGAACTATTTTGACAATTTATTATTATTTTACTATTTAAACTTCCATTAAATTATCACTTTCACTCTCGACTTTCTTAATTGCAAAATTTTCCTATTTGAAAGCTTTAAAATTCTTGTAAAACAACTCAAATTCTATTATGGCACTAATTAATTAAGGAAGCCATGGTACTTGTACGGTTACGTCTGAATGCAGCCTCGGGACGGGGTGTTAAATCCTCCTCACTTGTTTATTTGTCCTCGAAATGAACAAAACTAATATAAAGAGGATCTGTGTCACGAAAACAATTGAGGATATTGACCCTACGCATCGAGTATCGACATTCCGCCTCTTTAATCCCATGATTCCCCCATAAAACTTTGACTAATGGAATGACCTTATTCCGTAAAATATGCTCTCTGCGATCTACTATTTGCATTGGCTGCTCCTTATAGGTCAAATTATCCTTTAGTTCTACTGGTTGATCTCTGAGTACATGGGAGGGATTTGGAATGTACTTGCGGAGCATGGATACATGAAAAACATTATGAACCTTGAAACGACTCTGGAGGGGTCAATATGGCCTCTTGGTCCCACTCACGGCAATAATCTCATATGGCCCTATGTATCTAGGCCTCAGCTTTCCGCGTCTTCCAAATCTGAGGACACCTTTCCAAGGGGAAACTTTGAGGAAGACCCTATCGCCCACATTAAACTGTAGATACCTACGGCGTTTGTCCACATAACTTTTCTGTCTGTCCCTGGCTATCTTGAGTATGTCTCGAACAATCTGGATCTTATCTAATTAATACATTGCAACTCTGGGCCTATCAGGTCTCCTCTCTCCTGTTGTCAGCATACAAAGAGTCACGACCTTAGGCCGTACAATGCTTCAAGTAAGGTTATTCACATCTTCGGATTGATAAGCTGTTATTGTGGCGAACTCCATAAGGAGATAAATGTATCCGGCTTCCCTTAAACTCACATTAAGCATGCTCTAAGCATATCCTCAGATGTCTGAATAGTTCTCTCGGTGACCATCGATGCGAGGATGGAAAAACGTGTAGTCGTCAGTCCCGTGGCATCCTGTATTTGGACCCGAAAATCACGGATGTGAATGCGAAGTGCCGATGCAGGACTTATTGATGAGAGGAACACCACAGTAATCTAACTATCCTCCACATATAATTGGGCTGACTTGTCGATGGGTCATCATTGCTAAGCTGGGAGAAAATACTTGATTTCGTTGAATACATCCACTTATCACCCATATGGCATCGTGTTGTCTCAGGGTTCTCGGAAGCCGTTAACGAAAATCCATAGTAATCTTATCCCACTTCCGTACGGGGAATCGGAAGAGTATCTTGAGCACGATTATACTTGCCTTTACATCTTGGCGGAGTTAGGCATCACGGATCTGAAATTTGCAATTTCCTTTTCATGCCCTTACGATAATGCTCCCTCAGTATGATACATCTTGGTGCTACGGGTGCATGGCATATGCGAAGAGTGAGCCTCTTCGAGATTTCCCTTTTTAGTTCACCTATTTCGGGTACACACATTCGACTCCTCTAAGCTATTCGCCATCGTCTACGATGGAACTATGGTTTCCTACCACCCCTCTCGATCTACGCCCTCAACTTAATCGTCTACGAAACACATGACCTTCCTTGATCGATCCACGAGAAGGGACGAGACATAAAATGATGTCGATATTAATTATTACTGTATCGACTACTGTAGCCAGACTCCGAAGATCTCAACTCACATCAACTGATGGGAGATATCGCATGTGCGTATAAACGCCAAAGGAACCCTCCGGGTTCTTTAGAGCTTGGGCATCGACCACCATTGGCCTTCACTGGATGGTACTCTATCGATGCGATCATAATCCTTAATCAACTCCCGACCATTGCCTTAAAGTTAAGCTCTTTACGAGTGAAGATATCTTTATGACTCTTATGATCGGTGAATATCGTGAGGGGAACAGGTATAGATAATGTCTCAGGATCTTTGGGGCAAGGAAACCACTCTTGCTAGTTCTAAATCATGGGTCGGGTAGTTCTGCTCGTGCTTCTTTAGCGGCGGAAGCATAGCTATCACTCTACCATCACGCATCAAAACACACCCCTAACCCTTGTCACGGAGGCATATATACATGTCGTCCACCTTTCACAGCGGTAGTGCTAATCTGGGTTATTAGTCCAATCTACTGTCTCGACTCCTCAAAACTATCTTGGCAGTATCGACCACTAAATTTCGATCCTTTTTCAATAGATTGGTCAACGGAGTTGCTATCTTCTAAAATCCATCGACAAATTTCACCTTAATAATCTGCCCGATCCAAAGGAAACTACGAAGACTTGAAACATTTGGCAAACGGCTTCAGTTCCACTATAGCCGATCTTACGAGGATCCCACACCTAATGCATACTGTAGAAATGACATGACCTTGCAAAGGCTACTTTGTCCAACCAAACACAGCGCCTAAACTTAAGCGCCTGCTGGCGCTCTACAAGTCTATGATATTGTAGGAGATGCTGCATGTTTCTCTGAAGCCCTTTGAGTACACTAGAATGTCATCGATGAATACGATCACAAGCTTATCACAAATACGGTTGAATACCTGTTCATCGATTCCATGAGCCTTGTGGGACGTGGTCGATCAAGATGGCATCCACTAGGGCTCGTAGTGGCCAGTGTCCCAGTCTTGAAAGCTGAGTCTTAGAAACATCATTCTCCGGACCCTCAAGCTGATGGTAGCGACCTTAGGTCGATCTTAGAATATACGAGATCCATCTGATTGGTCGAATAGCTCATCTATACGAGGAAGCGAGATGCGGATTTGCGTATTAATAAAGCAATTCGAGTTGTCTATAGTCTATACACAGTAAGTAAGCTTCCATCTTTCTTCTTTACGAAGAAGTGGGCTCCCCATGGTGAAGTCTTGGAGTCGGATGAAGCCCTTGTATGATTCCTCACGATTATTACCTTGATTCTTCCAGCTCTGGCACCATTACGTATGGAGGGAATGGATATGTTTCGATCCTTGGAACTAGTTAAATACTTGAACTCGATTTCTATCGGAGATGGCACAAAAATATCATCTAGAAAGATGTCTGGGAACTCTTTGACTATAGGGATGTCTTCGGTAGTGTCCCCTCTTGTCTACATCCCTCTGAATGCTAAATAACCTGTGAATGCAGGAAACATTTTTCGGTCCTTGGCATTAATGAGACTAGGGCGTCTCTCTTGATTCCCAGAAATATCACGTCGGATTTCCTCACCTTTAGGACAGTCTTACTTCTTATAGCAATATAAGGTGGCTACATGCACGGATAATAGGTCCATACCTAGTTATATAAATCCTTGAATTACCTAGCACTATCGAGTCTTCTTTGGAAAATCCACCTTCTAGGATCCTGTCTATTTACTGGACTATCCTTTAGAATATCATAGTATCCACAAGTAGTGCAGGGAAACCTGCATACGCCATATGGAATTTTTTTTGGGACTCTATCGGGTGCCTCTTAGTAGATAGATGCTTGAAATAAATAAAGATAGGTGCTCACAGGTCCACTAATGCATATGCATCATGATCGTGGCCCGAAATCAGCAGTACCACACTAATCACGTCTGGTGATGCGTGCACTCTTGTTGTGCTTTGTTGTAAATACTCGAGGCTGATGCAGGCCACTGCGAATGCGCTAATCGGGTCTTGCCTCTTGCCTCCTGCACCCCTCTTGCGACCTCTGCAGTCTTTGTCTTGCCACCTCTGCCTAAGCCACCCTACCGACCTGGTTGGGATGACGAGTGCACAGGGTAAATGCTGTGTACCTACCTCGGAGGTCTCTGCTAATCACCAGCGTGGACGGAGTCTCGGATCGAGTGACCTTCTACTCTCGGTAAGAGCATCGTCATATTCATCCTAAGCTCTCAGAGATGCCTCCTCGACATGTGGAGCCATGATGGAAGATGATCCACGAAGATCTACCACCTCCTGGAAATTTCTTGGTGATCGAGCGGATCCACGAATTTAGATGTTGCTCCTCGATCCACGAGCCTCTGACCCGGTGCATGTCTTTCTTTCTCTTAGGCCCGTGGTGTAGGCGACTAATAGTATTGGGAACACCTTTCTTCTTCAGGCCTTTGAGTTAGAACTAAAGCTGTCTTTTCTACCTTTAGTGCGACCTGGCTTCATAAAATTCTTTGCTTGCTTTGGCTAAAAAGTTTTAAAACTTTTCATAAACTATTTGCTTGCTTTTGATTAATCTAGTAAACATACAGAGCTGTGTCTCTGAGTCATAGTTGGAAGGAACCTCGTGTCCACATCCATTTTAGGTAATTATAG
Source organism: Tetrastigma voinierianum (assembly GCA_016808115.1). Taxonomy (NCBI): domain Eukaryota; kingdom Viridiplantae; phylum Streptophyta; class Magnoliopsida; order Vitales; family Vitaceae; genus Tetrastigma; species Tetrastigma voinierianum. Next base: position 202,913 of record JAEQBH010006078.1, read on the forward strand.
TTGGAAGGACCTCGTATGCGTCACCGTATAATATTAGAACACCCCAACACATCTAATATAAGTGCCACCGCCTGCGGGTGTTGGTACCATCATAAGTTTTAGCCCAATTTAGAGCCGCGTTCTATCATGCCCCTCTGCTCTTCTAAAATCCAGTGTCGTGGGTGCATTCTTGTAACAATTTAACCCATAACACGATCCATCGTCGAGGAATGCATGCACAGGTCTACGGCCCTCGATGGTTCTGCCGGGGCTAATTCATTGAAACATTTTCCGATCTGGGGGTGTGCTCGACATATCTACGGTGAATTGCCTCGGTGCGGAAGTCTAGATGAGCCTCTATGACCTCGTCGGACATAATCTTTGTGAATTTAATTCAAAAGATTCGGTGACACTTTTTCAATATCGATGCATGCGAGGATTAGCAAAACAATGTAAGAGTTGCGATAGAAAAATCATTATTATAAAAACAATTCTATAGAAATCTGTGGAAAGCATGGCTTGGGCGAACTATACTTCAAAGCGCTCCCGATACCAAGTTGCGGACCCCCTTCCTAGTGGCGGAAATGCCGACGCTCACGATAACCTCCCGGCCAGGCTTCCTTTCATTACGACAAGTTACCATGAAGCTAAAGCGTTAAGGCTAGCTGACGTATTTGGAAGCGTGGGTTACAAAATTTTCATTTTTCTATCAAAATCCACACCTTTAGATTACTTGAAAATCCGTGACCTCTTATTGCACGGTGGTGAGCAAATAAAATCACTGTATAAAACAAAATACACTCCCGATGTTTTCCAAATGTCCAATTACAAAAATAAAGGACCTACGGGTCCTCATGAATATAAGATAAGGATCGATCAAATAAGTTTATCGCAACTGTTTTCTCAAAACCATGCATGCATATTTTACAAAGATATTTACATATACAAAAATGTCACCTTTTAAGTTTTACTAGTTTTAATTTACACCTTATCTTATATATAATCCACAACACAGCGTCTAGGGCGAGGATCACGGAAAGGTCTTCGGCCATTTTTGCACGAAAAATTATTTTAAAAACGAGAAAGCGCAGGCGAAGCGAGGCTCGTTGATCTTATCAGGATTAAATCTGCTTGTTCTTTGTTTGTACCTCCCAATATGAAAATACGTACGAGAAATGGTTGTAAAAATTGTTTATGAGAAAGCGAGTTTTATTTATAAAAACATTTACAGCTAATGCAGCGCCCTGTATTTCTTTGGCGTTACGAAAACTATTCTCTTTCTTTGAAAGCTGTTTTTTGATGATGGATAATATCTGAAAGTCTTATCTTTGTAAATCAAGTACCAACCACTTTGTGGCCCATTTTGAAATACCTGAAGCGTGATGCCACGGAACCTCGGAACTGGCGGTAGTGAACCACCGAACACTACTGGGGCTAAGATGGTCCGGTGGCACGGCGGGATGCATATATAGCATAATGGAACCTCGGAACGAAATGCTCGGTGGGGAACCTCGGAACCAACCTCCACATCGGCCCATGTCTTAAGTCGTAGGCTAACTATATACCTCGAATGTGTGGGAGGCGACTCACTATATAAATATATACTAAATCTAACCCCCCCGATTGCCGACCCCGAGGCAATATATTTAATCCGCAATATCCGTAACATTGCCATGCACAATCCGAAAATACATCGTAGGAGCGAATTTGTGCCATCTAGGGGTTTGCTAAACCAGACCATTGTTTAAATCACTGAATCGAACTTTTACTGTGAGTATAACATTGGAGGTAAAAAAAAAATGCTTTATAAATCTATATTTTCAAAGCACTTTACAAAATTGTAATTTAAACACTTTTCGTTTTAGAAAATGATTTTGAGTACTCACCTCTTTCTCGACTAATTTCTTTCAAATCTTGTCAAGCACTCCTAGATTCTGGGTCGGATGCTCAAATCGTCTGCAATTCATTCAGTGCGAAAATGCCCTCGAGTTTAACGTTTTTAGCAGTAAAACATACGGAACTTTCAAAGTGACTATATTGAACGACTTGATTCTAACAAAACTGCGTGCTAGTCCCATTCGATATGGACATCGATAATATGATGTGAAATTGACGAAATGTCCATACATTAAATGCCCATAAAAACTATCTGTTTAATTCCCGACTTTTGGTGAAGGGACTTTCCATATAATTTAAAAATAAAACATTTCTGAAGGGTATGTCAGAGCTTGTCGACTATACTCCTGAAATTTCAACGAGATTTGTCGGAGAAAGCAGTCCCCAAAATTCAGCCACATTGTCCAAGACACAGGTCCCAAAATTCCCTAAACATTCTAAACTAGTTTAAAAATTTTGGGACTGAAGTTTACGACCTTTACGGTCTCTAGAAAATTTCAGGCCATTATACTAACCTTTAGGCAGGAAATAACACAAATAGGCAACTTTCTACCTTTTCAAAGTTTGACAAAGGCTAAGATATTGAGAATTTACCTATCTGCGTAGCTCTCTCGCGTATACAATTTTGCCTTACGCTCCAAATGGCAGCCTCACGATCAGTTTACGTAGATTTGAGAAGAGCGAAGAAAAATAAAACAAAAAATCGCCTCTACCTCCTGCGTCCATCCACGCCTTTGTGGAGTCCCCCTTTTGGATTCTTATATATATATATATATATATATATATATATATATATATATATATATATATATATACATAACATATATATATATATTTAATAATTATTATTCTTTTCTTTAATTGTAGTATTATTATTTAGATAAATGAAATTTCTATTACCTCATTTAGGTCCATTTTGTCTGAAAAATTTTATTTGCTCCCATAATTGAATATTCTTTTTAAATATTTGCCATTTTGAGATTTTCTAAAATAAGTTTTTCGAGGTTTTCACTACAAACACATCGCTGAAATTCGTAAAATGTCCATTGTCTCGGAATTTAAGCAAACTCTGGGTTACTAGATTTCACGAGGCAGACTTAGCAGCATGTCAGTTTAGATCATCCAGAGATCTAAGAATTTTCGAGACTTCACTGAACTATTTGACAATTTATTATTATTATTTTACTATTTAAACTTCCATTAATTATACTTTCACCCCCTCACTTTCCTTAATTGCAAAGTCTTAACAATTAACAGCTTTAAATTTCGCGCATTAAAACAGCTTTCAAAATTCTATTATAGCACTAAATTAATTAAAGGCCCTTAGTGCGCATGCGGTTACACATCTGTCGCCCTCTCGGGACGGGGTGTTACACTGTAAATTCTCTTCCTTATCTTAGAAGCTTTTTCACTTTTCATCTTTTATCAAGGTTTTTGGAATAGTGCAATGTTTTGCCCTTTTAAGCTTTCTACCACCCTTAACGAACTTTAGGTCAACAACTCCCATACTAGTTGGCATTCGGGTACTATGTGTTGAACACACCTAAGGACTTAGTAGCCGAGGAGGGAGAGGCTCTGAGGCGAACTCATTCCACCTTGATATTGTTTTTAGCTTCTTTCTTCATTCTTTTATCTTTCCTCATCTCAATTGGTTTCCTTTCTTAACCTTCTTATCCTTCTTTGTAATTTGAAATAATATTCCCCGAACTTGTCTCTTCTATCATTGATGTCTTACCTTGCGTAACAATTTGGGCAAATGGGGTTCTTTACTGTAGGATTTTGTTCAAGGAGGATCCAGGCTTTCATTTGTTGATTTGATGATGGGAGGAAATAGGTTATTAGCTCCCCAAATATAGGGGAACTAAGGTGTAATAACTTATGAATATTAATAGGATTGAAGCTTTGAAGGCTCCGATCTTCGAGGCCGACCTATATCATTTCTTGTTAGTGGTATTACTTAGGATTTTGCCTTTACTAATAATCTAACAAGTTATAGGACATTTGGAGATTTAATTATGACATATCCCAGAAGATGTCCCTAACCTTAGCACAATCTGTTTCAGAGATACTTTTGACCATGTGTAATGTTAATCAGGATTCAAAATAACTACGCTATTTCTAGCAATTATAGGTCTTATTTGGTCCATCGATTTGTTGCAATCTTCCTTCTTCTTACGAAGTTCAACACATTCATTAATATCACTTACAACTTTCCTCTTTCGTTTCATTCATCCCTGCTTGATTCATGTCGAATTAACATTTAGTTCGCAGATATGTTACTATGCTATTTACCGGGTTAAAGTTTGTTGAAATCAAACCATTCGTTCATCTTCTTGCACATATTATTCTTCATGTGATCTATTTAACGAAATGTTATTATTTGCAAATCACTACCGAAATCATCATTCTGCTTTATCACCGAATGGAAACGTTACGCAAGAATGAGATGGTTTGAGTTTGCGAGATATTATTTTATTTTAAGATTCGAATAAATTGGTATTAAGAGTTCGAAATCGTTGGTCAATCAATTTAGAATTTGATATTATCTGTTCATTTAATTCTTATTTCTATTGGGTATCTTACCATTGTCACATGAGTTTATTTAGATGTCTTATGATGAGTCTTCTTCACCAATTGATTGAGAACGATAGATTATAATCTGGGGAACACTGTGTGTAGCCTGGGTCATAAATTAGAATTTGTGGGAGTGGCACCTTCTTTTTGCCTAACACTGTCTTCATAGCCCAATCTAAAATCTTTGCATTGCTCTCTGTAAGTTCACACTGCCTCTTAGCCAATGACTCCATGAGTGCCCTATTGTTGACTTGCTCATAAGTCATCTGTCTAATGCTTTCTTTGCAATGTTGAAGACCATTCAGCCAATCTTTGTCCCTTGATTCTAAGGCTGCCTTCATAACTTTGTCTCTATCCTCCAACATTTTCACTAAATTTGACTCATGTATGCCCGTCTCTGTCCAAAATGTTATTTCTCTATCTATTATCATTGTCCTCCATTCTGTATCCCTTTTTTCCAATTCCGCTCTCTATTCTAAATCCCTTTGCTTTATTCCTTCTCCCCAGTATTGATCTCTCCTTTTTGTTTCTTGTCGAATGTCGTCTCGCTTCACGATTCTGATTCCAAATATCATCCGCTTTTTTCATTTCTTCTCTCATCCAGTTTATCTCCTTAAGTTACGCGTGTATACTGTCTTGAGCTTTCATCCTCTACATTAAGTTCTCTTACATCTGGAGATACATTTCAGATGGGGCTTAAGCTTATCTGAATCTCTTGCTAATCTTGGGGTGGACTTCCCCATTGTATTGGCTTGTTTTCACTTTCATCCATCTCTTCTTCTTTTGTTTCCATTTCCGTCTCCTTACCTATGTTTTTAGGACCTTTTATCACTCCAGTTAATGTCAGAGGAGAAGCCTTGTGTCATGTTTCTTTGTTTTCCCAATCTCCACCTACTCCCTCAAGAAAGCAAAGTCTTGTGATTGTAGTTCGGTGTGGAATCAAGCCCTTGTATTTGTTTCTATAGTAGTTCATAATGGAATTCTCAATTATAACCCTACCACATTTGATTTATAACCCTCCGGCCTGACGTGCGGGGTATTGCTTCATTCTTTCTCAACATCGCGAGGTGATTTCATGGCAATAGGGTTGAACTAACAAAGAAGAACCATACCTTAGCTTTTTTTGTCAAAGAACCTCTGGTAATAGATTCATGTGGGTTTTTCCTTGTTTCTTTCCATTTTCCTTTTCCGTATGTTAGTAAATCCACAATATTCTGGTACTTTCGCTCTTTTAATAATTTCTTGAATTTTGAACCATCCTTTCGCACCTTCAGATGAAACATTTTTTTTATATCGTTTCTCTGTTGAAAGATACCCACTTTCCTTTGACATACACATTCTATCATACTCACAGCATTGTTAGCATCTGACTCTTTGTGATGATATATGAGAAGCCGGTGCCTTGTGCTCGCCAAGTATTTGCCATCCTCTTTTCTTGAGCATTTCAATGAAAGGTGAGATGAGCTTGTTGAATCCTCTTTCGACAATGAAACCCCCATCCTTAAAACCTTTTTCCATAAAAACAAAGGCTTCGTCTGAAATGAAATTTCTTACTCTTTCATTCTTACCCTTTCTGTTCACCTTCTTGACTCCTCTTTTTCTCTTTCTAGTTTCTTCAGCTGGTTGCTCAATCTCTACTCTTGCTTCAGCTCTTTCTCCTTCCAGTCCTTTTCTTAACTGAGTTTCTCTCATTGCTCCTTCTTCCCCTTTTACGTACTCTTTTATCATTTTGTTAAGGTTAGGAACAAGGTCTGACAATCGAGACCACGGTCGGAATAAGGTTTTTGGGAATCTGAGGTTTCAGCGAAAGAGAGATTTGGCGACTGAAGATGAGTGGGTTGATGGTTTATAAGGAAGGTGGTCTTTCAGATTTCAAAAATTGTCTAATTATGGGTCAGCTGTTTTGTTATGCCATTTAAATGTCGCAACAAAAACTAACCTAGGATTTATTCCCTTTTTAACCTTATGTCGCGACATAAAGAAATAATGTTGCGACATATTTTCTACATTAACTTAAAAACTAGGTCAGTCCTTTGTTGCGACAGAGTAAGAATGTCATGACATAAAAATATTATGTTCAAGTGTACTTGTGTTGCGACAAAGAGAAATATGTCACGACAGACAGTTTCTTGAAAAATCAAAGTTTAAACGAATTTAGTGTGACAGTAGAAATAATGTTGTGACTGGTTCATTCAATCCCTTGACATTTCACAGCCAGCGACATAAAGATACATGTCAGACATACTTTCCCTATGACTTCAAACAGGCTAGTGCACTCTTTGTCGCGACAAAGAGAATCGGTTTCGCAATAGAGACTAATTTCTGTCGCGACAAAAGATTGTTTATTTGCGACAACGATCTTTCTTTCCTTAAATTACACGATTAAATGTTTTCAGATGACCACACGAATAACGGTATGCAATATCTTCCTCCTACTCCGTCATACTTGGCGAAAACACATTTAATCGTAATCACAATTCAAATATGAGCAATCATATTTCATTTCTTCACTTAATATAATTTAGCATGCTTATCAAGGTATTATTGAATGAGCCTGACAAAATTTGTTTAAAATTCTGCTCTAAAAAAATTACATTCCCCCGAACTTCAACTATCATTTCTCATTAAGCAGTTAGGAAAAGATCGCTCCCTTATAGGACTTTCTACGATGAGAAATCCCAGTAGAATGATTTAAATAAAATCCATATATAAATGCAACTTATTGTCTTGAAAAATTAACAAATTCACAAATAAAATTTCAAACAAAATTAAAACTAAACTTCAAAACACACAAAATTTAGCAAAACAAGCTAAATGTGAAAATTAAAAATTTGCTTGGGTTACCTCCCAGAAAAATTTGCTCATTTTAATGTCTTTAAATTTGGAACATTTTCTGCAAAAAATGTTTTCTTTTGACAAATTATCCTCTCTTGAATGCGGATCCAATCTTCATTTATATGTTCCCTCAGTAATGCTTCAATCTCTTACCATTCACTTTAAATTCACTTACAGATTCAGTTTTAGTGTCACTGCTCTAAAGGGTGTACTTTCTACTGCGTGCAGGACCCTCCATCTTGGCTTGATTTTCACAGGAAGCAGTTTGAGCTGAGAATTGTATAATAGGACTTGTTCTCCTTCTTTGAATTCATTCCTGAAAATCTTCTGATCATACCACTTCTTTGCCTTTTCTTTGTAGATTCTGGCATTATCATAAGCTTCATTTCTCAACTCTTCCAGTTCATTCATTTGGAGTAATCTTTCTTCTTTGGAAGCTTGAAAGTCACAATTCAGTTTCTTGATGGCCCACATAGCTTTGTATTCCGGTTTGGGGAGATGACAAGGTTTTTCATCGATTACGTATGGGGACATTCCAATGGGAGTTTTGTAAGCATAACTATAAGCCCACAATGCATCATTTAGCTTTATAGACCAGTATTTTCTGCTTGAATTCACTGTTTTCTCCAAAATTGTCTTTATCTCCCTATTGGAAATTTCTGCTTGCCCATTTGAGTGAGGGTGATAAGCCCGATCCAGTATGTCCCAATTCCATATTATTTGCTCATGGGTTTTCTTGAAAACATTATTTGCAAAATGGCTTCCCTCATCACTAATGATTGTTTTGGGTACTCTAAATCTACTTAAAATATTTCTTTGTATAAACCTAACAATTGTATTAGCGTCACTTCTGGGACAAGATATTGCTTCCACCCATCTGGATACATAATCCATAGCTAGGAGAATGTATAAATTTCCAAATGATGATGGGAAAGGTCCCGTGAAGTCTATTCCCCACACATAAAAAATCTAAACCACCAGGATTCCTTACAGGGGCATCTCATTGCTTCCGCTTATGTTGCCCATTCTCTCACATTTATCACAATGTTTCACCCATTCAAAATAGTCTTTGATTAGAGCATGCCAATAAAAGCATGATTGGAGAATTTTATGGCTTGTTCTATCTCCTATAAAATGTCCTCCATATGGTGATGCATGACATTTATCAATAATTTCACCTTGTTCTGTTACTTGTACACATCTTCTGATAATCATAGCTGCTCATCTTCAGGGTGTTTGGATTGATAACATGAACAACTACTCATCAAGAAAGTTTTCTTCTATTTCACTTCCCTTTTCTTCTTCAGTAGTCTTTTCCAATCTAGACAAGTGATCAGCTATCACATTGTCACTACCCTTCTTGTCTTTAATTTCTAGATCAAACTCTTATAGCAATAACACCCATCTAACCAGTCTTGGCTTGACATCATTCTTTTCCATTAGATATTTAATTGCAGCATGATTAGTGTGTATTATAACATGGGACCCCAATATTTAAGGCCTGAATTTTTCACAAGCAAACACCATTGCCAACATCTCTTTTTCAGTTGTAGAGTAGTTCTCTTGTGCCTTATTGAAGGTTTTTCTAGCATAGTATATGGCCTTGAAAATCTTCTCAGTTCTTTGTCCCAATACAACTCCCATTGCATAGTCACTAGCATCACACATAATTTCAAACTCCTTGTTCCAATCAGGTGTTACCATGATGGGGGCTATAACTAATCTAGATTTAATTTCATCGAATGTATCTTTGCATGATTCATCAAAATCAAACTTTGCATCTTTTTCTAGTAATGCATAATGAATTACAGAGATTTTGAGAAGTCGCATGAACCTCTGTAAAACCAACATGTCCCTAGGAAACTTCTTATTCCTTTGGCGATGTAGGTGGTAAAGAGTTTTATGATGAAACCCGCTTGGTCTACTTAATCCAAGCTACTTGAAATCTTGTGCCTAAGACAATACCCTTTTTTACCATGAAATGGCATTTTCAGTTTAAGGCTAAATTCTTATGCCAGCACCTTTGAAGTCTTGTTTCAAAATGTCGACCATTTCACCAGCTGGATCCATATATTGAGAAGTCATCCGTAGAGATTTCCCATGGCCTCTTCCGCAATCTGAAAACATAGATATCATACATATTTGGAAGGTGGTAGGAGCATTACATAATCCAAATGGCATCCTTCTGAATGAAAAGGTGCCATAAGGACATGTAAATGTAGTCTTTGTTAGAATCTTTTTTAAAAAAAAAACAAAACCTCTTGTCCCACATCGGATGGGAGAGGGTTTTTTAAACAATTTATATTGGCAAGCCTCGTGAATAGTGATGAGAATTGGAGCTACTAGTGATGGGTGGGTCTGTGGAAAAGCTTCCCTTGGTGGGCCTGATATATATATATATATATATATATATAAATCGAAAGATAGGGCCTTGGCAGAGTAGATGGCGTGGGCTTGATATAATAACCTCTGAATATTTATTTTTTTTTATTTTATTTTGAAACAATGCATCTTTTCGAAGGTTGCAGACTTTCGGAAAGGTTGCTGTCCCCCAGTTTTATAAATTCAATACGGGATTAATGAAGTGACTTTTGTTTTGGTTCTTCCTTGCATTCGATGCATGCATTTTAAGAGGAAATTTCTGAAAGAGTTTGCTTGAGTTGAAGTTTCTGTGCAAATTCTTCAAGCAATAGATAGTTTCATCACAGGAGGCGATCACTACTGATCTTCGGTGTACAAGAAGAGGTGAAATATTGTCTTTAGGACATTGCAATTTGCAAGACTCTATCTACCAAGTTAGTATATATATATATATATATATATATATATATATATATATATATACTCTTATATATATATATATATATATATATTTGTATTATATCTGTATATTTCTGTTAGTCTATGTTCAATCTATCTTCTCTCCTAATATTTACTGTAAGCGTTCTATTCTTGTACCAACAATCTAAAGACAATAATTCATGTAATACAGCATGTCGAGTTCACAAGCAAACCTACAGCCTGTGGTCGGTTCACAAGTGGAGAACACTGTGAATAACACTAACACTTTGAGTGTCTCAAAGAACCCTTCGATGAGAAGCTGATAAGTTCAATGGAGCTGACTTCAAGAGATGGCAACAAAAATGTTGTTATGCCCGACAACCATGAATTTGGCAAACATCATTCAAGAAGATGTTCCCAAGGCTACTACAGATCCTCCTACAAGAGAGATGTTGTTGACCATTGAAGCTTGGATGCGATCGACTTTCTTTGCGAGAACTATATTCTGAATCGTCTGAAACAACATATGATATTTATTCTGTCATATATAAGGCTTTGCAAAAGTTTGGGAAATCTTGAGAAGAAATACAAAAGCAGAAGATCTTTGAGGCAAAGTTTGTAAGTGGCAAATTTCTCGAAATTACAACATGGGATACTAAAACTGTGATAAAGCAAGTTGAAGAAATTCAAGTTCTTATTCATGAATTGCATGCAGAGGGATGTGCAATCAGTGAAGCGGTTCAAATGGGACAATTATAGAGAATTGCCACCTTCATGGAGAGGATTTCAAAGTTTACTTGAAACCTGACGTCAGTGACAATGGAGGATTTGATTCTAAGGCTTGAGTAGAAGATCGAGAAAGAGAGCGATGTTGATGGAGCAAGGGCCAATGTCATAGAGTGGGCCTTCATGAAGCAAAATTCCCGAAATTCAAAAGCGAGAAAATGTCAAGCAAGCGAAAATGAGACTTTAGAAAATTAAAGGAAGTTCTTTGGGTTTGTGAAAGAAATTTGGCAGGACATAAGAGCCTGAGTGTCATGCCGAAAGATCGGCCCATTACTCGGACTAATCAAGCACATGTGCATGAGTTCGATGACAATTTGGTTGCTATTGTGACTGAAACTAATATGGTTTCAAATGTCAAGGGATGGTGGATTGACACTGGTGCAACTAGGCACATATCGCATTTGTGAGAATCTGTTTTGAGAATCTGAAGCATATGGATGATGGTGAAAAGCTACATATAAGGAAATTCGTGCACCGAATGTTGAAGGAAAAGCGATGTGCTACTAAAAGTTTATACGGAAAAAGTTGGCGGCTCTCAACGTGTATTTACATGTTCTGAGATTAGGAAAAATTTGGTTTGAGGCCACATACTTAGTAAGAAAGGGTTTAAACTTGTATTTGATTCTAACGGGTTTATTCTTGCAAAGGAGTTTGGGATGTATGTAAGGGAAAGAATTACTTGGCCCGAAGGCTTGTTTAAACTAAATACTTGTTACCAATACTATGAATAATAGTAAGAACACTTAATTTATATTGTTTGACTCTTTTGTTTTATGGCATATTAGGTTAGGGCGTATTGTTTCAATAGGAATTGTATATAGAATGGTTAATCTAAATCTCTTTACCAAAGATTTGATGTTAACATACATAATAAATGTGAAATTTGCCTTGAATCTAAGTTTGCTAGACAAAGTTTTCAAATCAGTTCAGAAGATTGAATAATTTACTTAGTTTAATTCATAGTGATCTTTGTGACTTTAAAGCTATACCTTCACGTGGTGGAAAAAAATTATTTCACTTAACTTTTATAGATGATTGCGGTAAATATTGTTATGTTTATTTACTTCATATGAATGAGCTTTAAATAGTTTTAAGACATATAAAGGTAGTAGAGAATCCCGATTGGAAAAGAAAATTATAAAGTCGCAAGATCAGGTAAAGTGGTGAATATGAGTCGACATTCTCAGACTTTTTGTGCTCAAAATGGCATTGTTCATCAAGCAACTGACTCCTTATACACCCAACAAAATGGGTGTAGCCCGAGAGGAAGAACCAGGACTTTAAAGGAAATGATAAACTCTATGTTGAATAGTTGAGGCTACCACATACTTGTAGGGTGAAGCACTACTTCTTGCCAAAACTTTATTCTAAATAGAATTCCTTTTGGGGAATTGAATAAATCTCACTTTTATGAATTATGGAAAGGAAGATTACCATCTTATAAAATGATCAAAATATGAGGTTGTTTATAAAAGTACTTATTCCTTTGCACAAAAACCAAAACTTGGTCACTAAAACAATTGATTGTGTGTTTATTGGTTTCGCAGTAAGTCATGCACATAGGTTTCTAGTTCTCATCTGAAGTGCATGACATACATGTAAATACAATTTTAGAATCTATAGGCATTTGAATTCTTTGAAGATGTTTTCCTTACAAGGAAAGTCCGATGGCGCTATGTATAAAGCGGGCTCGTGATGATGAACAATCTACTCCCGGTTCGAGACTGACATCTGAACCTAGGAAAGAGTAGAATTAAAACCAAAGAATTTTAATTCAGGACTTTATAAGTTTCATGACCATAGGAGAACCACGAACTTCTGAAGAAACAATTTCTTCACGAGGCATTGTCTTGGAAGGGAAGCTATTAATAGTGAAGTTGAATCCATCTTACAAAAACCATACGTGGGAATTGGTTGATATACCTTTAGGAAGTAAGCGGAGTAAGTTGTAAATGGATTTTAAAGAAAACTTAAAGTGATGGCTCCGGAATCGACAAATATAAGGCGGGTTGGTAGCAAGGATATAGACAAAAGGAGGGGCTAGATTATTTGGCACTCTCACTGTGTCTAGAATAACACATCTATAAGGACGCTCATTAAATAACCTTGAATAATATGGAGAAATACATCAAATGGATGTAGAAACAGCTTTTCTAAATGGAGAGCTAGATGAAGAGATATGGAACAACGAGGAAGGATTTGTGGTTCAAGGTCGAAAAATAAGGTGTGCAGAGTTAACCAAGTCATATATGGACTTAAGCGAGCCCTGAGAACAATGACATGAGGTGATCACAATGTTGTCACATGGTTAAATCAATGAGTGTGACAAATGTGTATACATAAGACATAAAGCGATTCATGTGTATTTATGTCTTTATGTTGGCGATATACTTATAATGGGAACTAGTAAGGATGTAATAATGTCCACAAAGAGTTATAAGCTCCATATTTGATATGAAGACCCTATGGAGATGCAGCTGATGTAATTTGGGAATTGAATAAAAGAAATAATGAAGGATACATACTTACACAATCCCATTATGTGGAAAGATTTTAAATAAAATATGATCAATCAAATTGCAGTTGCGATAACACCTTTGATGCAAATTGCAAGCCCCGAAAGAATCTTGGAGATACGATCTCCACCGATTTTAAATATTCACAAGTCATAGGTGGCAGCTTGATGTACCCCTAATGAGCCTTGGCTAGGCCAGGACATTGCTTATTCGGTAAGCGGGCAGTAGATATACAGTAAACACCAGAAAAGACCATTGGGAGCTTTGGTTTGAAGTGTGGAGTATCTAAAGTATACCATAACATATAAGTTACATTATACAAAATAATATACAGTACTTAGAGGCTATGGTGATCTTCAATTGGTTCGATAATGAAATAAAATCGACCCGGTGGAGTATGTATTTACCTTGAAGTCTTCTTCTTAAATTCTTGGAAGTCTTCAACGTGTCTTACATTCAGCTATATCGTCCCAATTTATAGCACTTTCGATAAGGCTGGCGAGGAAGCGAGTGGCTAAAAATTTTTAGAAGACATTTCGGTATAAGCGGGAAGCACATGCTGACTATAATACGCCATTGTGATGGCATGCTGGCCTGGCTTCAGGTAATGCTGTCTGATGGAAGAGTCAGAGACACATAAGGCGTAGACACAATACTATTAAGCAGGTTGCTTTTCTGGTGGAATTGATATCGATACAGTACTCTATATGAGTGAAATGAATTGGCGATCCTTTGTGAGGCCTACTAGAGAGCAAGTCGAGTTTACATCGAGGGAATGGGTTTAAAAGCCCTTGGATAAGTTATCTTGGCGAAACCTAACCTAGTTGGATCTAGGTTCAATAGGAAAACTAGTTTAGTAAAACTTCGAGTAGTGAAACACATACTCTACTCATTCCTAAGGTGTTTAATGTGTTTTAATTGATGTATAGGTTATGTGGCATTTGTGACAACGATATCTTTATGTAAAGGTGAGCTTGAACTGAAGCTTTAATCATTATCACCTATATGATAGTAATGTGGGGTCGCATTTATGAGAATTGAATGGCTAAAATTCTCTAGAGCTATCATGAATATTGGATATGTTCGGGACAGAAATGAACGTAAAGCGTATAAACTCAGTACCTTTAAGGATTTATGTTGTGTGTGATACATGTTGCTCGGATTTACTCTGAAGGTGAGCAGTTCAAGATCTTTATATCCTTTGTGTCACCAGTAGTCCGATGTGTAACACTAAGGTAAGTTCAAGTCGAAAAGACACTTTTCCTAAAAAAGCACATGATTACTTCCTCTACATGCATTACATAAATTTATTCTAATTGTAATTCACATTTCTTTTGTTATTTAAAAAATGTGGGGTATTGTTAGAATCTTTTTTAAAAAAACAAAACCTCTTGTCCCACATCGGATGGGAGAGGGTTTTTTAAACAATTTATATTGTAGAAAGCCCTCATGAATAAGTGATGAGAATTGGAGGCCCACTAGTGATGGGTGGGTCTCTTATATAAGGCTCCTTAGTGGGGCTACCCGATATATATATATATATATAAATCGAAAGATGGGCCTTGGGCCTTGGGGCCGATGGGCCTTGGGCTTTGATATAATAACCTACAAATATTTATTTTTTATTTTTATTTTGAAACTTGTACATCTTTAAAGGTTGCAAACTTTGAAGGTTGCATCCCCAGTTTATAAATTGACCGCAGTTAAACCAGTGACTTTTGTTTAGTTTCTTCCTTGCATTCGTACCATACATTTTAAAGAGAAATTTATGAAATAGTTTGCTTGAGTTGAAGTTTCTGATACAAATTCTTCAGCAATAGATAGTTTCATCACAGGAGCGATCACTGCGATGCCGTGTCAGAGAAGGGTGAAATATTGTCTTTAAGGACATTGCGATTTGCAAGACTCACATCTACCAAGTTGATATATATATATATATATATATATATATATATATATATATATATATTTGTGATATATACGTATATTTACCGTTTAGTCTATGTTCAATCTATCTTCTCTCTAATATTTCTTGTAGCGTTACATTCTTGTACTTGACCAGTCTTCTCGCAATCCTTAGGAAATTTATAACTTGATTTGGTTATAACCAGAATATCCATCAAGAAAACAGTAATGGGGGTATCCTGCTAACGTGTCCAACATTTGGTCAATGAAGGGTAGAGAATAATGATCCTTTCTAGTAGTAGTGTTTAGTTTTTTGTAGTCTATACACACCCTCCATCCTGTCACAGTTCTTATAGGAATCGATTAATTCTTCTCATTTATGATAACAGTGAATCCACCCTTCTTGGGAACCACGTGAACTAGGCTCACCCAAGGGTTGTTTGAGATTGCATAAATGAAACTGCGTCGATGTTCGGTACTTGCTTTCGACAACTTCTTTCATTCTTGGATTGATCTTCTTTAATATTGATAGAAGTATTTGCATTATCCTCGAAAGGATCTTTTACATGCGAGATAGAAGGACTAATTTGAGCCTTACATACATGACGATTGCTTCCTTTATTTTTGAGAGTTTCAAACGATTTTTGTTTTTCAGACTCAATTAATGCAGTTGAAATAATAACATGCTTTGCTTTTTCTGGTTCCAAGAAAGCATAGTTTAAATGACTGGGTAATTCCTTCATGGTTAACCCTTCTAAACTTGTTTCTATTTCTTCTGCCTTATGTTCATAGATGCATTTTTCTATTATGTTTTCATCCATACTAAGTACTGTCTCTTTTAATTCAAAATTAGAGTTTAGAAATTCAACATCAAGGTACTGGAAATTCATCACTTTTTCATTCATTGAACTCTGAATCTTACGATCATTTGCGATTCATAATCTTTGGGTACTTTTGTTCTGATCTTATAATGATAGTATCAAATTCTGGTTGTTTCAAACTGTGATTGAGATTGAAGTGCACTGCCTCATCTCCAACCCTTAGAGTAAGCTCTCCTTTCTTCACATCTATCAAAGTTGCTCTTGTAGCAAGGAAAGGTCTTCCTAGCAGCAGTGGGACTTGTTTGTCTTCTTTATGCTCCAGTAGCCCGCGAAGTCCAACTGGAAAAATGAACTTTTCTAACTTTGATAAGCATCTTTAAGAATGTCCTCAAGTTGAGCTAAAGGTTAAAATCTGCCATCTACGGGGTTATTCTTTACGTAGGGTAAACTCCACGAGCTTAGTCTCTTGACTACAGATAAGGGCATCAAGTTGATGTTAGGTCCAGAATCACACAGTGCTTTTCCCATTTTAGAATTCCCTATTGTGCAAGGAATAGTGAAGCTACCTTGATCTTGCATTTTCTTTGGTAAAGACCTCTAGATAACTACACTCTTGGTTTTACAGAAACTACCAACACTCTTTAGATTCTTAATTTTCTTTTTTAACTCAGTATATCCTCATAAATTTAGCATAGTGGGCATTGAGTCAATGCCTCCCAAAAGGATCATTAACCCTTATTTTCTTGAACATGTTCAGAATCTAGATGTGCTCTTCTAACTTAGCCTTTTATAGCCTCACAGGGAATGGGACTTGAGGCTTATAAACTGAACCTCTTCCTTCTCCTTAGATCTCCTTGCCGACTTTACGCTTTTCTTGTATTTTGTTTTTCTCTTTTCTTAATGACACGAGCCCATTGCTTCAATTCTTTTCTAATTTCTTCTTTTTCTTCCTCAGTTTTCTTCTATTTTCTTTTTTGCCTTCTATCTCTCTTCCACTTCTCAGAGTTACCACCGCCACATTCCAACCCGAATTCTTGTCACTTGGGAAGGCATCCTTGGGCTTTGATTACACATAAATGGCCAAATTATGCGTACTTTTTTGGCTCAGTTCTTAAGAGAGGCATTCGTATTGGCCTAAACACAGTTGTGTTTGCCTGAAATGCTACTAGATTAGGAAATTTCTGCTTATGAATGTTCAGCAGCCTCTTATTTTCTCCCATGAAAGTCAGCATCTATTCTTCAAAGGAAGGAGATCTCCTTTGTCCTTGATTTTTTTTCTCTTTAACTTCCTTGTTTCTATTGTTGTTGTTGTTGTTGGAACCTAGTAGAAGCATAGTGTTGTTGAAAATTCTGCCTAGGTCTTTGACTTTGTTGTATTCATCCTCCATATGAGAAATTCTCATGGTTCCTGAGTGCTAGTGTGTAATGAGTTTGCAAGTTGAGGTTTGGCTTAAAGTTGCCCAGCTTCTCTTAGCACTTGAATCATCACCTCCTCGACTTGATAAGGACCCTCGTAAAAATTTAGTCCCTCTTAAACACTATTCCTCTTCTCATTTTTATCAAGCTGTTCCCTTCATTCATGGTGTGTTCTTCTCTCATGGTTCCCCATTTTTCTCATCAATGCATCTAATTTTGCTTCTATGGTAGTCATGGGTTCATCTCTGTCCACTGCCCTTCCTTTAAATTATAGCTGCTTTGCCCCACAGTTTCGGATAGATACATAGTGCATTTCGCAAAGTCTTATCCAAGCTGCTTTGCCTCTTCATCACTTTTTCTTTTGAAAGCTCCACAACGTTTTGCATCGATTATACCTTTGGATGTGTAAAATTCATAGAATGATAAAAAAATATCGCCAAGTGGGTCAAATCTATTTCCATGCATCGGACATCTTCTCGGCGATCTTTTGTATCTTTCCGTGCATTATGAGACTTTCCTTCACTCCTTGCTTGAACACTATGATTTCCCCTCTTCTTTTCGGAGTGAGGGCACGAGGAAGGAATTGCTCATATGGCCTCCTGACTCTTCCCAATTGTTCATTGAGGCAATGACTCAAACCAAGTTGTTGCCACATCTCTCAATGAAAAGGGAAACAGTTGCAGCTTGATCACTTTAGGTCTCACCCTATTCAACTTGATTGTATTAGCCATACTCATAAATCTTCCCATATGATCATTGGGGTCTTCACTAGGATGCCCAATAAATTAGTGTTGTTGCACCATTGTGATGGTAGTTTAAGTTGAAATTGTTGGCTTATCGCAGGTATCTCAGTGATATTATCTTGAATCAATTGGCCTCGAAGTCCTCCGTAGTCCATTTGCCTCAGGAGTCTCTGTTACTTCTTCTGGAATAGTTTGCATTATTTCTCTATGATTTGCCATTGTTTTTTGTTCAGCACTTTTAACATTTCTCAGATTCCTCAGTGTTCTTTCCAATTCTATATCAAGGCGGCAGATGCATACGGTTTTAAATGCATGAAATCTTTGAAATAGAAACACATTGAGATCAAATTAAATATGTGGAAAACAACTACGTCAATTTAAGCTCATAAAATATTTTCAATATCTTACTCAGCTACTGTGGTTAAAAACTATTTTTTTGATTTTCTGAAATTTATGATAGAATTAAGAAAAATGTCCAAATTAGCAATTCTCTATTTGGTTAGAATATTGATATTTAAATTCATTTTTATCAATCCCCGACAACGGTGCCAAAAACTTGTTGACTGATTTTTGTATATACCAAAATATGAAGGTCACCTAAATTCTCAACACTGCCACCAAGAACTAGATCAATCCTTGGAAACAGCGCCAAAAACTTGTTGACTGGTTTTTGTATACACCAAATATGAAGGTCACCCAAATTCTCAACATTGCCACCAAGAACTAGGTCGGTCCTAGGCAACGGCGCCAAAAACTTGTTGACTTTGGATATAGAATATGTTGTTACCTTGGATGAGAAGGCTTCAATTAAAATTGTGTTTTGGTCTAGATCACTGCAAGTGCATAGGTCATTCAAGTAATAAAAGTGGATTTAAGTCTAGTTATTGTTCCCATAAAGATTGATGAAAAATCTAAACATCAAGTACCCCATCTACTCAAGATCCTTACTATTTGAACTCCCAAATTAAAAGTGTTTGGTTTTAAACTAAAGGAAAGTAAAAACTAAATAAAACTCTATAATTATATATAAAGAATTTTAAAATAATTAGATTGGAAAGTTCACTGGGTAAGTAATACTGGGATTAAGTTCAATGTATAATTATCAATTTCTGCATCATTTTATAACATTAGTTTAGTCATGAGTTTGAAATCTGAACTTGTCAAAGATGCAAGGTAGTATAGCTTGGATTTCTCCACACACCATACATTTCACTAATTAGAGATCCATGTTCCTTTTAAACACATGAGTCTAATCGGTTACTTATGAAGATATAATCCTCTTTCTAAGATAAAAGGTATTTTCCTTCTCGATTGCCATACCACTTTTCTTAGGACTAAGGCGCGCTCCTATAGACAGGATAATGCAAGCCTTCCCCAAGTTAATTGGCATCTCATCCATCGAATCTGACAAAATTCTCTATCTCCTTGATTAGATCTCAGCACGGGATCAAGATCCTTTCATCAAATAGAGGAGAAACCTTTGATCAACTAAATTGATATATCATCAATTGTCCTTACCATGATAAATCAATGATTTATTGAAATGAATAACAATGTTCAATTAGTTCCATAATATTGATGTATACACAATGTGCTCCATACTCTTAGGAATATCCATCTCACATTGTCACTGAGAGGGCCTGAAATCGAAGCGAATCACAGTCCTTTTAAAGTGCAATGACTCATATTCACAGAACGGCAACTCGAGATCATTGCCACTTAAATAAATTCAGGATTTCGAAGTATGACATTCTTTCGAGTTGAGCAGAAAAACAATAATTCACATCGATCTAATCCCATATGAGGCTCAGTCTTTCAAACTAGATTACAACAAACAATGACTAATTAATAAGGCAAATTCTTGAAATTGCATGGCAAATTCTTGAACTCAGAAAAATTTCCAAATTGTTATTTCTTGATAATAAGCAAATTTCTGAAGAACTAGCTGAAACCGCGCACCAAGTCTTTGTTCAATTCAAGAAAAACTAATAAGCGCTACTACATAAACTAAATGAAAGAAAAGAAATATAAAAAGAAATAATATACAAAAGAGTTCTAAATTTACCCAAAAGTTCTTGGTTTGCAAGCTACGCCTGATGCCTAGATGCATCTATTTATAGATTTTCAAATGATTGGCCACACTTCTAGGCTGAAATTGTGGATCCCCAAAAATTTTAGCCAAATTGACTACTTTTTCGAGACATAGTTCTCATCTTTGTCCCCCAACTCTTGTGTCGTGGCTGCGGTTTACGTCATTGTGTGCATTGACATACTTTTCTATTCATGACATTCATGCTGATTCTTCTCATCTTTTGTCATGACAATAGACTTCTTTGTCGCAACATACTTCACTTCAACCTTATGTTGTGTTTGTCCGCAAACATAAACTTCTGCAGCCGTGACAAAGTTGTCTTGCCTTTCGATGCACGACTCTAAATGTTGTGTAGCAAACATAGTTGTCTTTGCTCGCGTAAACACTACCAGTATCTTCGGTTCTTTTTTGTCGCTGCGGGTGAAAAATGTCACGACAAGGTTCCACGGCCATTTGCCTTGATCAATGTCACGACAAAGTTTTGTCTTCTGATTTCCTTTATGTCTCAACACTCACTTCTTTGTCGCAACATTTCTCAATCAATATATTTCAGATTATGTTGCGACAGAGTTGTGAGATGTCGTGACAATCTTCGTTTTTGGCTTGAATTCACCTTAATCTTTGTTGTGACATAAAGCTGCCTGTTGCGACATAAAGCTACCTGTTGTGACATAGCTTCTATTGGTTCTATTGAGGTTACATCGCGACATTCTGAAACTATGTCGTGACAAAGATTTCTGCCTTGGCCAATAATTCTGCTTTTCTTGCTAGAATTTTCTCTTTTTCAATTACAACCTGCAAAACACAAAGTTGGTGAATATTCCATGATTCGATATTAAAATGACTCATAACTTCTAGAAATATGCTAGAAAAATGGATTAAAAATAGATGAGTTTAGGACTCATCAGTAGGATAGCCTATAGGCCCATAATACTCCTAGTAGCTCTTCTGCCCATTTTCCTTTGGCAAAATGTAGGCGCTTTTTCATAGCTGATAGAAGTGTTGAGTATAGGTTTTTGATTTTCAATTCATTTGCAAAAGTTCTGTATACACTCGAATTTATCAATTTGCGTGGATTATCTGTTATAATCGATTGGGGTATTCTGAACCTTCACATAATGTTCTTCCATATAAACTGAACGACCTCTTTGTCTTTGATGGATCACGAAGGCCGGCTATATCCATTTCTTTGAAGTAGTCGGTGGCGACTAATGCTTGACTTCTTTCAAGCCGGAGCGTGGGTAGTGGCAGGCTGTATCAGCTGCTTGGGCGAAAGGTCAGGGGCTTGTTATGGTTGTTGGATTTTGGGTTGAGAGTTTTAAGATAAGGGCTTATCGCTGGCAGTGGTCACACTTTCTAACATAGGCGGCGACATCTGTACGCATGGTCTGCCAATAGTAGCCTTAGGCATTAGCTCTATGTGCCAGCGTCTTATCACTTGGGTGATTGCCTCATATTCCATCATGGAGTTTTGCCAATACGTATTGTCCCTGCTAGTATGTAAGGCATTTAAGATAAGGCCCACTTGGGGACCGTTTATATAGCTGACTATTAATGAGGGAGAACCAAGCTGCCTGGACTTGGATCTTGTGGGCTTCAGCTTTGTTGTTCAGCAGTTCCCCCGAACTTAAATAGCAGACTATTGGAGTCATTTAAGAAGGATATGTTTCATCTATTTCATTCACCTGGTTGGTAGTGATCGACGACCCTGGCTGGTAGTACACAAGGAGGAGCATTGTTTCTTTTGTGGGCAGGGACGCGGCTACGACTGCCAAAGAGTCTGCCTTTTCATTAGAATTTCTCGAGACATGCTCCATTCGCCAAGCTGCAAATTTTCCCAAACGCAAGTTGACTAGACTCACATACTTGGTCATGCGTCAGTCCCTTGTTTCATATTAAAATCGATTTACCTACCCCACCCACCGTTGAGAGTCAAACTACTTACATGATCTTTTCTAAGGATGCGGAGATTGCGAGGTCGAGCCCGACTATTATTGCTTCATACTCGGCCTCATTGTTGGAGCGGGAAATCGAAGCGTATGGCATTCTGGCCACTTGCAGATTAAGGACGAGTTCTGACCCCAGTCGACACTTGTGCGTCGCGAAAACTATCCACATTCAGACCACCGACTAGAGGTTGTCGGCTTCATTTCTGTTATGAGGACACGCATAAAGTTAGCCGATGTTGGCCTTCATCATTTGAAGCGAGGTATATTGAATCTGACTCACTCCATTCAGCGACCGGCTGAACCGTGCGCGCCGATAGATTGGGCTTGTGTATGGTACTCCTTAGAGGGAGATTGGTGAGTACAATGATAAGGTGTGCCTAGAAGTAGGGACGTAGTGTTTTAGTAGCTACCCGGAGTGCCAATGTGGTCTGTTCGAGCTGGGTATATCGAGTTTCTACCTCGAACAGGGACTTGCTTACAAAAAATATGGGTTTCTGCTTCTGGTTTTCATCTTCTTTGAATAGTGTTGCACTCACTGAGATTTCAGAGATTGCCAAGTAAATATAGAGTGTGTCCCCGGCTTCAAGGCTAATCGAGGATGGGTGGTATGGTGAGATATCGTTTGATTGCTGTAAGAGCCTGGTCGCATTCTTGATTCCAGCCAGCCCGCTGTGCTCCCTTTAAGGTGACGAACAGGTGTTGTGAGATGATTGCTCCCTAAAGTTCGTCAAACGCGTTTATTGAGGTTCGAGGGAGCTTGTGAAACCAGGCTAGCTTAGGGCCGTGCAAGCTAGTCGGGAAAATTTTGCATAGTAGAAGGTCATCTTTGGCATTCAAAGTCATCGACTGGTTGTAATGGAGCATGTGATCATATGGGTCATTAGAACCGTCAAACATAGTGAAAGTTGGAATGACAAACCTGTAAGGCAGCTCATGGTCCAGGATGTGTCACCCTAGGGGGGAGGAGAGCATGTCGTCGGGACTTCGAATAGTTACTACAGGCTGCATGTAGGGCGTAGGTACTGTACCAAAGGCGGGGATATATTGGCATGTGACACCACTCCGAGTGGGTAAATGCATACATTTCGAGACGTGAGTTTGCTCGGCTCTTTGCTCTCGACTCTTCTCCCCTTGCTTGGAAGAGTAGGCCATTATTGGTGTTGCTGAACGTAGGGCAATGCGAGTGTCTCTGGCGTGATATGACCCTGTTTCTTTTGCGAGGAGGGTTTAGTAATTTGTCGAGGATAACTCATCATCCGTGGGAGTATCACATCTTCGAGACAGCGGGCTTCTTTCCTTTCTGCCGTAGCGGTCGGAAATTTGTCTTGCCCTCCATCTTGCGCGTCTCCTTCGCCAAGATTGTGTCTTTTCTCTACGTGAGCCGAGGCGATCTTTTTCATATTGCTTAACCGGCGTGATCCTCCAATTCCCTCATCTTCCTTACTTATTCCTCTTCTTTGTCTTCTCCCGTATCTTGTGCCCCTGATGAAGGAATTGGTCTTGAGAAATTTCACGAATCAGGTTGCTTTCACATTGGCCAGCGAATCAAATATGGGGATAGGAACCGTTGGAGCTACTGGTGGTGAAGGGCTATCAGAAAGCCGTTAGAGCTAAGCTCTTGCACGTTGTTGATGAGAATTTTTGTCCAATTCAAACAAATGGCGCAAATTGTCGTTTCCTGGTTTGTTTGTCCTTCGAGGCATCAGCGGTGCGATATAAACCTTGAGTGGGGGGTCAGGGGCGGTGTGCAGTCGCCTCTCAGTGCTTAGAGTCACTTGAGGATGGAAGGAAGCGAATCACGATAGTTAGGGTTGCATACCTTTCCCTCGTGGGGAGTCCTTATCTTTTATATTCGAATTTGCCTTTTATTTTAGGAAAGATAATCTCGTGATTTTATTGATAAGGTCTCTCTTTCCTTATCAAAGACTAATTCTCCTTGATTTTTGGAAAGATAATCTCGTGATTTTGGTGATAAAATCTCTCTTTCCTTATCAAAGACTAATTCTCCTTAGTTGAAGATTAAAGTTTTTGACACATATCAGATTTAGATATTGGGAGATCCATAGATAAATATTCCATGCATAGTTTTCTCCTTAACATATTGATTTTTGACAAACCTCCCTGTGCTGGCTAGGGGACTCGGGACCTTGAATTGGTTCTAGCACTGTGTCGTCTGGTTGGTTTCGTGTGGTTTTAATATAGTGGGCCGCCTTGGGCCCCTCCACGTGGCGGGCTAGGCAATGGGCCCTGCGTGGGCAGGCTTTTGATGAAGTAGTGGATGCGGGCCCAAGGCGTGATACCCACACCATGATCTTTAAGATCCACTACTCGATGGGCCCGGGGCCCATTTGGCTTGGGTTATAAAATGGCTTGATTTCCCTCGCCTCACCAAGACTAAGCGGGCACTTCTCAGACGGGAAAAGCTAAAGAGGCTGCTTGGGAAAGCAAGATCAAACTCTTCTAAAGCTTGCTTGAAGTGGTCCGTCTAGGATTTCAAGTCTGCTAATCGATCATTCTACCCCATATGGGAATTCCACCTCGTATGGGAAGTTTGTTACGAATAAGCCCTTAGAAGCAAAAAATCCTCAAAAGCGATATTATCAGTGAATTTTCCAACCTCCAAATCCCTTACTCATTGGAGAGATAATCCTGGATAAGGGAAAAATAATCCCTGATAAGGAAGAACTAGTCGTTGATAAGGAAAAAAAGATTTCCTCCCTTACACTAGGAAGAGATAAAATCCTACCCCAAGAAGGAAGGAAGGGATTTCGTTAACCTAACCCTATAAGTCGGAAAGATCACCCACTGGGGAAGGTAAGCAATTCCAACTATATCCATTCTCTTCTCCATCTTCATACTTTTGCTGACTTAATAATCGGAGCGGCGAAGCCCGATATCGCCCCTTTTGTTTTGAGTTCATATTGCTGCGCCAATGCTAAGTTAGGTTATCAGGGTTCGCGTGCTCTTTGATGCTCGAGGAATCGACGATCAGCCCTACTGACTTGACATAGGAACCCAGATGATCAAAGTCTGACAATTACCATATAACTCGTAGGTGAAATGGTTGGGGTCTCTCCTTATGGTCTATTTTGGCTCGAATGAGGATTAGTCGGGATGTAGTATGGCTTATAAAGGCTCCTTTAGTGTTTGTATGGGCCCTACTCAGGACATCTCATGACCAAACAAATAATAATTAGTTGACTCATTCCTTGAGAAATATCAATTACGTTACAAAATTAACCTAATTCACATCACATAACTGTGCCACCAACAACCCATTGACGACTTTTGTGCACGAATGTAATAACCAGGAAAGAGATGGTGCGTAAGAATTCATAGTCAAGCAAAGAATTACAGTGCTTAGGCTTTGATCGATGTTACTGTTTTGAAGAAGATATTATACGGTTAATTAATAATTATTTTTGTTTAATTATACAAATATCTATTCATCAAACAATTTTTTTTTCTATTTTAATACTCTTTATAGCAGGAAGGTTTCTTGTTAATAATGTATTTTAACTAATTGGTTTAAGTAGGCTTTCCAAAAAATAAAAAAAAAAAACTAATTGGTTCAAATTGTCAAAATATAGAGTAACACCACACTAATATAAAGGTGATTTGATTAAATAACCCCTTGAAAACTGAAAGTCTAATCCTCCATCAATTTTTGACATTATTTTGACAAAAATACCCTCATTATTTTCTAATATAAATAGCCCTTTCTTTTTAAATATACTTGTAAATACATAAAACGATAAAAGATAATTTTATCCATAACAAATCATTTATCAAGAAAAAATATGGAGAATGTTGGATTTACAAATTTTGTGTTATTTGAAGTCTTTTCACCAAATAGTTTTAAAATAAATAAAAGCAAGTTAAGAGCATCCATTGCAATCATTTTTTCTATATACGGCGACATGGCGGATCTCATATTTTAATATATAGATGGTGTGGTTTCAGCTAGTTAATTCGTTCCTTAATAAAACAGCAAATAGGTTGCCAAACCCAAATCGAAAGTCTTTATTTATTGTTGATAAATAAATTGGTCAAACTAGAGAAAGAATTCTCCCGCCAGCAACTCCAATATTTGGCCATTTTTCATAACTTTAGTGTGACATCACATTGTTTGAAGTAGACTTGTCTGATAATCCAGCACATAGTTTTTCGATGAATACAAAAGACATAGTGCCAAAAAATTCAAAGTCATGCATGGACTTGGCCGATATTACTTGGACAAGTAGAACAAAATACTACTACGTTGTCATGCAAAGTGGATATACAAAAAAAAAAAATACACAACTCAAAATAGTAAAACGTTGTGATTAGTTTGCAATTTATTATTATTATACTTAATTATGCAGAAATCGATTCATCAAACTCTCTTCATGTGACGATATGGCCCAACCATGTAGATATTGTCCGCTTCAAGCCCAAGAGGCCCTTATGGCTTTAAAACGCATTTACTAGGTTGAGAGGAGCTCATGATTATATAGTGATAGGGAGTTTCTCCCCTATCCGATGTGGGATATGACAAACATCCACCATGGAAACACAACGTCCTCATTGTGTCCTATGGGATTACATGGCCAAACGAACAAACATGCACCACCTACGAGGTCAAATAGAACAGACCCCCACATCGGGGTCGAGGATTAGCTCTGAAACCATTTATAATTGTCAGAAGTGACCATGTAGATGTGTCCTCTTTGGAGCGAGGGCACTCTGATAAAATGCATCTACTAGGAATTTGGAGCGGAGGGCTCATACTTATATAGTGTCGAAACTTTCTCTCTAATCAGATTAATGAGATGTG
This sequence comes from Tetrastigma voinierianum, assembly GCA_016808115.1. Taxonomy (NCBI): domain Eukaryota; kingdom Viridiplantae; phylum Streptophyta; class Magnoliopsida; order Vitales; family Vitaceae; genus Tetrastigma; species Tetrastigma voinierianum. The sequence continues at coordinate 230,022 of JAEQBH010006078.1, forward strand.
ACAAACATCTCCTATGCAAACCATGATGTCTCGTGTCCCTTGGGATTGTAGAATGAGGAAACAAAGCACTGGGTCAGACAAAAGCGAACCCCACGAGAGTCGGGGACCGGTTCTGATACCATTTGTAACGATCTAACCCAATATAGATATTGTCTAATTTGGGCCCAAGAGGCCCTCAGGTCTTTAAAACATGTCTACTAAGTTGAGAGGAGTCCATACTTATATAATGCCAAGAATTTTCTCCTTTATCTGATGCAAGATGTGACACTCTATATTATTATTTTTGGAAATCTAATTTCAATGGGAGCACTCTTAAAGTGTCCCACCAATGCTAATAAGAATAATTACTACTTTGAGGCGACATCATTGAATACCACCAAATTACTTATCGATTAGATGAGCATACTTCCCTTCCCCCGTGATCTTATATTATCACATCGTACCTCTTTTCCAGGTAATAGGATACGGTACTCATGTATGCTTCTAAGTGCATGTCTACATATGATAGAATATGAAATAGTCAATATTAAATAGAATAAAATATGAATGAAGAAAAAGTATTAGGGACATCTCTTGCTCATATCATAAAGACAATACATCAACATCACATGGAATAAAAGCCCCTCAAATTGGGGTGCTCTGATACAGGCGAAAGATGGATTCGACAAGCGACGGACAAACGCTCCAACACCTTCTAGAATGAAGTTCTCTTAGAAACTATATATATATATATATATATATATATATATATATATATATATATATATGTACTACACTCTACGTTTGCTTAATGATTTTAATTTTCAATCCTTGTGATACTTGGTGCTTCCAGTTTGTCTTACAATTTGGATCCTATTCGACTTGGTATCAAAGCTAATCTAAGCCTTCAGCGAATTATCTCTAATTTGGGAAATAAAGACAAGGCCGAATATTTTCCCTTGTTGATTTAACTTTCCTTTTAGGAGTCGATAAAATGCGGCCCAGAAAATATGTGCAGGAGATAATCACAGTGCAGAGAGAATTTTTAACGTGGAAAACCTCACCTGATGAAGATGAAAAACCAAGGACCTTTGTGGTCCTTTGAGAATATCCACTATAATAATTTAAATTTTAAAACAATTCTAAACTAAGTTCGCTTTAGTTTTCAACACAATCAGGAAAATGCACTTGAGATCCCAAAACAATCAAATCATCTAAATATAGTGAATAAAATAATGGCGAGATCTAGCCTCAATCAAGACAAATTGATGAAGATCTCACATGTCCTGCAGATACGATCTAAATGAAAGAACCTTTGTAAGTATACCCAAAGATTCCTTTTTCTTCACCTTTATAGCTGCCTGAATCGATGCATACAAATAAGACGCCTCTCAACGCTTCCTTTGTGCCGCACGGATCACCGCCCTCAGTCTCGATTGCGAAAAAAATTGATGAAAAAGTTTACTGGCTGCAAATAAAAGCTATATTGCAAATTTTTCTTCTCGAGAGAAAAAACACCACGACACGCCTCCTCGGTTACATAATAAAACCTGAGGCTATAGCCTAATGGGCTTAAAGTAAAAATGGGGTACACGCCCTAAATTTGGGTGGACCCATTACAATCTCCCCCTCCAATGACATAAGAGGAGATTACACTCTGACATCTCGAGTTAGAGTCCATCTTGTGACAGACCTGAAAGCCGGCTTCTCTCAGTAACGGCTTTTGTCATCATATCGGAGAGTTAAAATCTGTGTGAATCTTCTTAAGCTTCGCAAGCTATTTTCCAATGACATCTCGTAACCAATGATATCTCACATCAATGTGCTTTGTAGGAATGATGCGAAGTATTCTTGCTCAGTCAGCTAGCACTCCCATTATCCACCAAAAACCACAATGACATACTCCCATCGCATCGACCGATCTGGACGATCCTGCTGTCGTGCATCGCTGCTTGGTTGCCTGTATTACGCACCGATGGTAAACGAAGCGACACATACGTAACAAACGCCATGAAGCGACTCCCGGCAAAAGTGAATAAAAACCCGAGTCGACTTTCCATCGAGGTCACACGCCATATCGGCATCGTAAAACCTTACAACATTGGTTTGAACCCCCAGGCTTCAGGCTTACAATTTTGAAGTACCCCTCCCGAATATTTGAAGATCCATTTCACTTTGCTTCGTATGCTCCTTTCTTGGATTTGAGGAAATCTACTCAGCATTGCCCCTACTTGGCATATTGCAATATCAGGCCTTGTACAAACCATACGATACATAAGACTCCCAACTGGCAGGGTAAGGAATGAGGCCATCTTTTCCTTTTCATCTGTTGTGGTAGGGCCTCTTCTACTAAGCTTAGTGATTGGCTAGAGGTGTGCTAAGCTGACTTAGCATCTTTCATAGTGAACCTTTCAAGCACACGTTCAACATACTTTTCTGTAGCAACCACAACTTCTTTGCCTTTCTATCTCGAGTAATTCGCGCCTGACATTTGTTTTGTAGGCCACCCAAGTCAGCTGTGTGAAAGGACTTGAACAACCTCTTTCAACTTGCCAATCAATTTTGAATCATTCCCCGCTATTAACATATCATCAACATAAAGTAAAAGAATAATGAAGTTACCATCTGTAAACTTCCTGAAATAAACACAATGATCTGCATCTGTCCTCTTATACTCGTGGCTCACCATAAAGGAATCAAACTTCTTGTACCACTGCCTTGGCGTGTTTCAGCCCATAAAGACTTTTCTTTAATTTGAAACATGTGCTCACCTTTTACTTCAACCCTCGAGGTTGTGACATGTAAAATTTCTTCATTCAAATCACCATGAAGAAGCGGTCTTCATCTAAGCTGTTGGCTTCGAGGTCTAAACTAGCGGTCGAACTTCAGAAATTAACTCACGATAGAAGGCATTTTCACAAGCTGGAGAGAATATCTCATCGAATTAATACCCTTTTACGCCCAAGCCTTTTCTTACCAAGCAGGCTTTATACTTGTGATTTTCCATCACTTTATCTTTCTTCAACTTGAACACCCATTTGTTCCTTAATGCCTTTCTGCCCTTTGGAAGTTCCTGACTCATAAGTGTCATTCTTTAACAAAGAATGCATTTCTTCTATAGCTTTCTCCGACTTACCTTATCTATGAGTCGTACTTCTTGAAAATTCTACGCTCCCTCATCGGTAATTAACACGTACTACGAAGAAGGATACTTGGATGATGGGCGACTCTCCTATTAGTCCTTCTAATTTGAGGTTCTGAAATGACTTGTTGAGGAGGCTGCTCCCCTTGCTCAACAGCTTGATCACTCTCTGGCATCCCATCGTAACCAACGTCTGGTGCTTCATCACCCAGTCATCTACTGCTCAATCCTATAGTGCATTTGCAAAGGAAAATGAATAGCGTAGGATCCAATGCTGCAATTCTTGATGGCTTTAACCTTTTCAGTCTTCTCACATTACGAAATAGTCGATCTACAAATATCACATCTCTGCCGAAAATCTTCTTTTCCTTTGGATCCCATATTATGTACCCCGAGCTCTTACATTTCCATGGCAATGAGGATACATGGAAAAGCTTTGTCATCAGCTTTGACCTGCGCTCTTTAGGGACATGTCACGAAAGCCTTGCGCTAAAAAACCTTAAGATGATTGTAAATGACATCTTTTCACAATCCATCCTTCTACGGAATGCTAAACTCAGAAGGCTGAGGAGACCTGTTATCAAGTAACAAGCGATCTGAATAGCTTCACCCCGAAACACTTTGGGTAGCTTTGCCATTTTAGCATCATCGACCTTCTCAACAATAGTCACGGTTCATCCTCTGCCAACACCATTGTCTTTGTGGAGTACCGGGAAGCTATCTTCTCGTATCTAATACCATGTGCTGAGCAGTGGTTTCTAAACTCCTTTGAAATCATATCACCTCCATTGTAAAATTCTGAGACACTTCAAAACTTTCTTGTCTCTCTTTTAACTAAGGCATGAAATTTTAAGGCGATACATGATGCTGGCCTTAATGAATAAATCCACACCTTTCTTGATGCATCCAACAATGAATGTGACAAAATATCTATTTCCACCCCGAGGACTCCACCTCAAAAGGGACCACAAACATCAGAATAAACCAATTCCAAAATATAACATTTCTTTTGAGATTTAGAAAAAGAAACTCTATGATGTTTCAAATAAGCAATAATCACAAGGGTTAAAATCATTACCTTTAGTAAAAGGAATGAGGAGCCTTTTGGCTAGTATATGTAACCCTTTCTCACTCGTGTGACCCGATCTTTGTGCCATAAATTTGGGAGGAACCATCTTGATTGCATTCAATTCATCTCCACATATTTTCCTGTGTACGCCTTTGTAAAGGAATGTGTAACCTTGCCTCTAGCAACTACTAAAGAACCTTTGGTAAGCTTCCATTACCACCCTAAGTAATTCACATATCCTTCCCGATCCAAGGCAACTCCAGAAATAAGATTAAGGCGTAAAGTCGGGAACATGCCGCACATCTCTGAGAGTCGATGAGCAATTGACCTGCATGCATGTCACGGAAACATCACAGTACCCACAATCTTGGAAGTGGCCCCAGAGATTGTTACCCGTCTTCACGGTACCAAAAGTCACTCACGGCACGTACGATGAAGAACTCCTTATTAGGAGTAGCGTGATGAAGGCTCTTGTATCTGATAATCCACTCAACCTCATTATACGTAGCAGAGGCAAACATTCTTCATCTCGAAAAACCATTGCCACATTTCGTCGAGATACGCGGTACTGTAATATTTTATTTTCATTTTCCTCGATTTTGCCTTCTTTTTGTTCCGTTTCAAGCATAACAATTTCTTTTTCATATGTCCCTTCCTTACCACAATGATAACACTTTCTTACTTTCACTTTGTTTCCTGCGGATTGCGACTTGCCTTTGGTTACCTGACCCTTAGGTTCTCTGTTTTACCTCTTCCTATTCTGTGACAAGAGCCTCGGTCTCGGAAGATATTCCTTGTTCCTTCCTTCGGCACCATTAAGCAAGCTTGTCTTTTACCATATCCATGGTTAAATTGCCATTAAGACTCGGTTACTAAGTGAGATAAGTAGAAGTATCCCAGCTATCGCGAAGAACTCAAAGTAACAATGCTTGCAACTCATCTTCAATCTTAAATCTTCATAGCATTTAAGCTGGTTCTGACCCTTGAAAGTCAACGGTGTGCTGCTATCTTTATTGCCCATTTTATGCCAGTTTACTAGCCTTCTAATCAAAGTGGCTTTGTGCATGCGATCTTCGTTCGTACATGGATTCTAATTTTTCAGCTTCATTAGCATCCAGTCTCTAAGACACGTGATGAAACACACTACAGTCTGGCTGTGCGATTCATTTCGCATTTTTCTATGCATGATCTTCCATTACGCCGACATATCTTTGGGTTTTACTTTTATCCCCATCAGTAAGGCGCATATAAATCCCTTGCAATAAGAATATCTTCCATTCTTGGCTTCAGATTAGAATAATTAGACGGGGTTAGTCTAATCATAGCGGCTCAGATTCCTCCATTTTAAACCAACACCAACCACGATACCCGGACAATAGAACGGCTCACGATACCACTTGTTGGGGAAGCAAACACAAGACTAAATATTTTCCTTGTTGGATTCTCTTTGTTAGGAATTCGATAAAATGCGACGAGAAAAATAATATGCCAAGGGAGATAATCAAAAAAAAGCGAAAGAATTTTTAGCGTGGAAAACCTCTCCCCCAAAAGTGAGAGAGGAAAAACCACGGGACCTTTATTTGGAGTCCACCCAAATATCCACTATAATAATTTAGAGTACAAAACCTAATTCTAAACTAGTGCATTATCTCCTTAGCATATTATTTTCTTGGGTGCATTTGTGACTCTAACGAGTTAAATCAGCCAAGGAAAATATTGATCTTGTGTTTATTTCCCAGCAGAGTGGAACTCCATCACCTCCATTGGCATCTATTCATAATGCGACCACAGGTTCCTCATCTTTCAATCATCACGCCATGCGCACTTCTCTAGTCAACGTCACGATTGGACCCGATCCAGTTATGCCATTTGGAAATACAGTTCCCTTGGCTTGTTAGGGCATATAATTTAGAAGGTTTCTTGCTTGATCTGGCACATATTCCACACTTGATGATTAGTATTAATCCCTTATTTTGTTCAATGGAATCGTTTAGATCAATTTGTGATGAGTTGGTTATAGTCCTTTATTTTGAATCTATGATTGGACATGTTCTCGATGTATCGACTTTAGCAATTTGGAAAACATTGGAACAATTCTTCTCCACAAAATCCAAATTTAGACTTTTGCATCTTCAATTTCTCTTATAGTGTACCAAAAAATGGATCCATGACTGTTGAAGATTATTTCCTTAAGATGAAATCTCTTGCTCATGGGTTAATGCTTGGGACAACGATATCGATGATGAATTGATTTTGCCTCTTAAGTAGTATAAGACAGTATGAATGCATTTGTCGATTTGACATTCAAAGACTATGTTTCTCTCCAGCGAGCTTAGTTCCTTCTCCAAACTCATGAATCAAGGTAGAACTTTCTGCTTTGCACAAATAGGTGATGTTTCTTACGCTATTGCTAATGATGTGCACAAACATAACTCATACGAAATTACATATCATGGTCGGAACTCATCCTGCATCTGAACTCATCTCGGCATCCCACATGAGGTTCATGGCGGGGATCTCATGGTAAGTTTAATTAGATTATCAATTTAAGAATTCATGACCTTCTTAAATTGTTTTTCCAAATGTGTGCCAAATCTGGTCACTCTCGCGGTGAAGTGTTGTCATAGATTTGATCCTCGATTTTCATAGTGCTTCATTATCTCATACCCTGACCAATCCACCTTCTCCAGATTTCCCTAAGCCGCAGTTTACTCTTCATCATAAATGACCTTGCACGGTACTTGGATGAGTAGGGCCACCATCATACTACCTCAAATGATGCATCGCCGGCATCACAAACTAAGTACTATGGCTCTGGTGTGTTAACAATTGGAAATGGCTCCACTCTGCCTATTTCCATATTGTGCTCTACACTTCTGAGCTACAAGCCTCTTTACTTACGTAATATATTGCTTTGTTTCTTCCATCGAAAAATCACCCGATAGCATAGCGGTTTCTTTGCGGATAATAATGTTTATGGCATTTTGATTGCCTCTGATGTGTTGTTAAGGCGAGCTCGTGAAGGAAATTTTAGTACAAGGCCATCTTGCATAATGGTCTTTGTCAGCTTGATATTCCCTGTTCAGTTATGCTAATATGTTACCTCTCTTGCTTCTTCGATTCGATCACCTTTCTGACACTTCTCCATCGATAGATTGCTCTTCTTGCAGTAAAATTGATCTTAGTATCTCATGGCCCTAATCGGCTAGGGCGTCTCATTCAGATCATTCTTTATCGGGGCTCCAACGAATGAACATTCACCTAGGATCTGCTGCAGCTATTCCCTTTTGTTCCTCATGCCAATATGGAAAACTTAATCAACAAACCTTTTCTTATGTTCCTCATAAGACAACTCACCCATTTCAAATTATACACACTGATGTTTGGGCCCCATCTCCATTTGTGTCAATTGCTGGCTATAAGTACTATGTTTTACTTGTTGATGACTACTCACGTTTTGTATGGATTTATCCTTGTAAGCTCAAATCAGAAGTGGCCGCTATTGTTACTCAATTTATTTCTTTGGTTGAAAGGAAAATTTACACCAAAATCAAATGCATACAATCTGATTGGGGAGGTGAATATAGGAGCCTTCTTCCTCTCCTACAACAATTTGGCATTGAATTTTTTCATCCTTGTCCCCATGTTCATCAACAAAATGGCAAGGTTGAGTGAAAACACAGAAGCATTGTGGACACTGGTCTCACTCTTGCTTGAGGCTTACATGCATTTAAAATCTGGAGTGGGAAGCTTTTGAGGCTGGTGTTTATTTGATTAATCGTCTACTACACCGGTGCTTGAAATTGTTCCCCTTTTAACAACAACCTGAAGTATTCCCTTGATTTACATTTCTTAAGGTGTTTGGCTGCGCTTCTTGATTTAAGATCGTACAACCCAATAAATTCCAATTTCAATCTTCTAGTGTGTTTCTAGGATCTGGACTTATGGAAATAGAGAAGAATATTTTTTTATTCACTTTAATAATTATGTATCTTTACATATACATATTTATAGAGATAGTAGAATCCTACAATCAAAGCTATTTCTATAATTAAGTTATTTGCCTAACAAAGAAATATCTACCAAACTAGGAAGAATATAGTTTCCTATAATTAAAGTTATTGCCTAACAAGAAGAATAGTAATAAGAAAGAATTACAATAGAGAATCTTTGACTATTAATCCAATATCGTAACACTCCCCCTCAAGTTGGTGCATAGATGTCGCACATCTTGACTTGCCCAGCTTTAGAACACTCGACTTGAAACAACTTTGGTGAGGATATCAGCCCGATTGATCTTCGGATTGAATCTTAGGCCTTTCGACAGATTTTCTCATCCATTCTCCTTAATGAAGAATACATGTCTACCTCCACATTAAGCACATGCGATCATGTTTATCTGGGATTATGAGCAATATCACATCTTTGCTTTATTGTCCTGATAAAGCGAATCGGTTACCTAAGCGAATGCTTCAAATCCATCAATAGAAGTCTTAGCCACAATGCTTCACACATGTTCGAGTGCCAACACCCACCAAGTGATACTCTGCGGCGGATATTGCAAGCAACATTTTGATTCTTGCTGCCATACTTGATTACCACCTCGATAATGAAATATCCAGTAGATCGTCTTTGTCATCCTATTACTCGACTGAAAGTCGACATCATTTATATGCATCCACACTGACAATCTACATTTTTTAGTGAACAAAATGCCGCTTTTACGAGGGTGGGACTTCAAATACCTTAAAATGCGCATAACTTCATTCATATGTTGTTCTCTAGGATTATGCATAAATTGGCTAACAATACTCAATGCATAGGCAAGATTTGGCCTAGTGTGGGCTAATTACATCAATCTTCCAATGAGCCTCTGATATCTCCCTTTATCAATAGGCACCTGATTAGTCTCAACACATAACTTCAATCCTTCTTCTATTGGTGTATCAACTGGTTAACATGTTGACATACGATTTCTACAACAAATCTAAAACGCCTTTTCTTTGAGACAAAGAAAATCCGCTATCGATTGAACACTTGATCCAGAAAATATTTCAAGTGGCCAGAGACCATTTTAGTTAAACGACGGGTAACTTTGTAGAGCCTTCCCTTTCTATGGGGTCATTTTCTATAACCACCATGTCATCCAACATACCTGATAGGGCGGTGATCTTACCATGCTATTTTTCAAGAATAAAGTGTAGTGCGAATTACTCTGATGGTGGCAAGAGCCTCTATGGACTTCATGGAACCTTCAAACCATGCTCTACGGAGATAGTTTTGTAATCTGATTTCTTCAGTTTGCGCCTTCCGTGTACGCCGGTATCATGCACCCTGATGGCAAATCATGTGCGCCGCGAATGACTTGCCATGCGGCGTTTTTCACATCAAATTGTTACAATGACCAATCTAGGTTCGCAGCTAGAGACAAAAGATTCAAACTGTGTTGATTTTAGCTATAGGTGCAAATGTATCTGTATAATCAATTCCATAGGTTTGGGTGTACCCTTTTGCTACCAATCACGCTTTAAAACGTTCAATTGTACCATCTGCTTTGTGCTTCACAGTATAAACCCACCGACATCCAACTGGTTTCTTCCTTGGAGGATGATCAACAAGTTCCCAAACTGTTCTTACGCGAGTTTCATCTCCTCATTCATAGGGCTTTCCACCTTAGGTCGGCTAAAGGCTTCTTACCCTGCTGTTAGGAATGAATCTGTTAGATAATTTATTTTACAGTGACTTATTTGATTCAAACAAGCGATAGTTAGACATATAATGACTCATGGGATGTTGCTTTACTAAGTTCGGGTTCATATGTGGGTTTGGGAATACCTCTGGTTTAACGCGGTGGTAGTTGTTTTTTTTAGTGGTTCGAGACACTCTGACGGGACCATTCTCAACAGCCCGATTGGTTTGGTGTATCGGTTGCACGTGGTGCGAGAGATTCGGATGGGGTTGATCTGACTTCATTTATGCAGGTCTTCATCACGTTCATCACGACTATCGTCCAAATTTATACCACTCAAATCCAATTCACCAGCATTCTCATTACCAAGTGCATGGCGTTCCTTTTAATTCCCATTTAGATTGTTACCAGGTTGAGGTTCCCCTTACATAAATTGAAAATCATAGTCTGGGCGAACTTATTCGGTGCTCCCCCTTGAAGTTCGGGCTTAGAGGAAAAATACATCGAGTCTTCATGAAAAATTACATTCATTGTAACAAACATTCGTTTGCTTGGACGGTGATAGCATCGGTACCCCTTTTGATAAGCAAAATACCCTAAAAAGACACATCGTAAGTATAGAAGTGTCAACTTGTGCGGCGGCCTGAAGATGTACCGTGCTACCTGACCAAAGACATGAGAAGGTAAGTTTGGGCCGACTGGAGCAACAATTGCTTAAATGAGAGCCTGGGATGGTGTCCAGAAATTAATAGTGCTGGAAGGTACTATGTTGATTAAATATGCTGCAGAGGTAAGTGCATGTCCCCAATAGGATAAGGAATATGTGCTTCTATCAATGAAGCACGGACAACCTCCACGCCATTCTGTTGGGGTGTATCAAAATAAGTAGTTTGATGAATGACTCCATGGGCTTCCAAATACCGCTTTAAGTCAAAACTCAAATATTCACCTCCGTGTCCTTTACGGAGAACTGAACACAATGCATTATGCGACTAAAAACCATTTATGAAAATTTTAAAAATAGGATTTACTTCACTTTTGGACTTAAATCAAGTATACCCAAGTCATCCTGGTACAATCATGAATAAAGTAACAAACCAAATGCGATCCATCAAAAGTAACAAATTTAGATGGGCCCCGAACATCGGAATGTATGATCATAAAGGAATGGACATTTAGTTAAGGTTAATGGAAGCGAAGCCACGATGGCCTTTTGCGAGTTCCGCGAAAATCACATTTGAAACTAGAGACATCAAGTTTGCAAATAAACTAGGAAATAATTTCTTCATGTAACCAAAGAAGCATGCCCAGAACGTCGATGCCACTAACCATATCTCGGATTTCCTTTATTTTTTTTTTTTTTGGAACCCTCGATCTTTAAAGCGACCTGACTCATCTGAACTTTTAGACACGAGTCGAATGCTCTGACTTCCTAAGCTAACACCCTGACCAATTATACGCCTTGAGCGGATGTCGCCAAATACACAAAATTCAGGCTAAAAATGATAACCTGAAAATAAAGCGTGGTTATTTGAAAGCTGACAAAATATTATAATTGAGAGAACTGACGAAACATAATCTAAATTGAGTGTTAGTGAGGACGAGGATCCTTCCCCCGATAATCAGATTTGGTACCATTGGCGTGAAACAAAATTTTGTGAGGAAGATTTAAGAGGTGAAACTTGTCTAGAACCAAATGTCATATGATCCGTAGCACCGGAATCAATTATCCATTCCCTATTAGAAGCAGGTGTGGAAATATTTAAAACCTTACCACCATTACTTGTTTGTTCTTTGCCCGATGTTGAGGACTTTTCCTACATCATCCTCACATCTTTGTTTCGCAATTGCGTGATAGAGGCCTTCTTGGAATTCTTTCTTAGAGACCAACGGCTATGATCGAGTTCATAGCATCGACTTTTGTATGACTAGTTTGATCCACGGTGGGGCATTTGTATGATGATTTGTTGCCACCATTACTTGATCTTAGGATGGATGGGCCTTTTTTGGTCTTATTGGTGTTGAGGGGACTAGTTTTGATTAGGCTAGGTTCACGAGTCACCATGGTGAAGCTTGAATTTTCAGGTTGTCCATTCATCACCACGTTGAACATCTTTGTAGTGACAAGACATAACACTCTTAATTGAGTAGGATCGCCCTCGAGATTTTCTTGAATGCCTTGCTCAAATCGCCCTCTCTAAATCTAGCGAGAAATAAATGCACCCTTTGTCACTGAAGCAATATCTATCTCATCCACCATGACCACCTTATCATGATGATCCAAACTCACTTTGAAGATTCCGTCCAGTTCTCCGTAATATATAGAGAGTGGTGCAACGATTTTGTTTGGCGAGGAAAGCCCTTTTGTTGAATTAAAAACTTGTAATTCATCAGCTCCATCGTAAAAGTCTTTAGACGGAGGCACATTGAATATCTGCGATGCGTGAGTAGCGAATGTATCAAACTCGCCAATCTCCGAGGACATAGACATCAGCAACCATCTTTTGACCTTCTAATTGTCTGAATACCACTTTTCATAGCCTTCATTTTTCTCCTTAGGTGGCGGCGATGTGCCACGAATGAAGTAGAGTTTCTCCTTCTCAGCAATTTGCATCTCTAATATTTGAGACCATAGATCATAGTTGGTCTCATTCAATACAATTCCTGAATTAAATGATGAACCTTCGTGTTGAATAATGATGGGGGTAGATTTGGTGACAGATGTTTAAGAGTCTGACTTGCCTCATGGTTTAAGGATTCAAGAAGAATGCTTTGGGTTTGTGGCTCACATTACCAAGCATAAAATAGAGAATAATATTTTTATTCATAATAATTATGTATCTTTACTTATGCGTATTTATAGAGATAGTAGAGATCCTACGATCAAAGGTATTTATAATTAAGTTATTTGCCTAACGAGAGAAATATCTCTAAACTAGGAAAGAATATAGTTTCCCTATAATTAAGTTATTTGCCTAACAAAGAAGAATAGTAATAGGAAAAGAATTACAAGCTAGAGAATCTTTGGCTATTAATCCAATATCATGACACTCTGGAAGAGTTCATTACATAAAGCTTACAAATGCCTCACTCCTTAGGTCGCATATATATTTCTCTCGCACTATGACCTTTGATGAAGGAAGGTTTCCTTACATTGAGCTCTTTGGATATGTGAGTCCTGCATCGGCTTCTACACCTTCGGTATCTTCCTTACCATTTCTTCTGGAATCTCTGCTTTAATTTCTCCCTTTCACCTGCATTATCCTATGCCCTCTCCTTCTATTTCCCCTCGTTCCTACTCATCTCCATCTCTAATACCAAATTGCTACCACTCCTATTTACATTCTGTTTTTCATTTGCCTACTCCCTGGTAAGACTCCTTCTCCAGAGATTCCTTTCCTCTATCTTGCAGTCCACTTTCCCGCGATCAATTCAGGCCGGCCTTAAGTCTTTATTCCATGTGATGCTGATGTATTGTCTTTATTATATGAGCGGAAGGTGTCTCTAATAAAAAGAAACTTCAATTCCAAGAAATGGAATCATAAAGCAAACCGAGATTCTCATTCGCTCTTCTCGTCATTCCCCAACTAATATATGTTTCAGAAATATGGACACGTTTAATTTTAAAGTCATCAGTGTGAATTTCTATTGAGCGTGAGCATAATTAGTGATTCACATGGATATTCATACATACCATATGGTTTTATAAATTTTAAAAAATTTTAAATTTGTTCATTTTAATATTTACTTTTTTGTGTTTTTCAATTTTACAATAATTACACATTTCACTGTGGTGATCTTTCCATTCGTGAAAGTCGTATCTTTCATTCTTGAATTTAAGATGTTGAATTTTGAATTACAATTTGTGCATGATAGCTATACATTTCAAAGGTTTCTAAATATTTTTGTTTTCACACATAGGGTTATTCAAACATCTTGAAGGCATTTTTAGAATGTATAGAACAATAAGAGATGTAGCAGTTTGATTTCCAACTTGTGAGCAGAGAGACAAATCTATATTGCTATAATTTTCAAAAATACTAAAGCCATCATTCTAAGACGAATTAAAATATTCTTGATTATAACAAGGAATGATAAATTCATATTAATTAACCTTCCCTAAATTTCTTAGAAATATTGAAAAGTTTAAGAAAATAATAATTTTAAAAAGTATATTAAATCTTCTAGGGTAATGAGCCTAGCTAAATCTTCAAGACTCTCAATTTCCACCAATGTTTAAAAGCAGGCGATTGCTTTAGCTAATTATTAAATATCTTTCATTTTATTCTTATGTTTTGGTGTTATTTTGTAGTTTTTAGGTATAAATAAGTGTTCTAATGTTCTAAATGCTTATCTTTTTGGGTAGGTCATCCCTTGGGAGAAATAAAAGAAAACAAGACAAGAATAAAAAAATTTGGACAAGGAATGAAGAAGTTATGCAAGTTGCAATTTATGGTCAATGCATAAATTTATGGTTTACTGTCATTACTCTAGAATTATAATTAAGCGACCCTAAAATTTATGTTCACAACCATAACAATTTATGTTGCGATCAAAGCAATTGATGGTCGCGACCACAACAATTTATGGTCGTGACCACAAAAATTTATGGTCACAACCATAACAATTTATGTTGCGACCAAAGCAATTGATGGTCGCGACCACAACAATTTATGGTCGCGACCATGGGCCTCCTTTGTAGCCACTGTTTTCATCACCTTGTGGTAATAGTTCACGTTTACCATTCATGTCAGACCATGGCTGCAACATGTTTGTGACACCAGGTTTAACTATTTTGGCCTATTCTCGAGAGGCCTATAAAAGTGAACATGATCTAGGGTTTGAGGATCAATTTAAGAGTCCCCTTTGGGTGCAAACACCCTAGGGCATCTTGCTTGGAAGAGGAGAAGCCTTCTTGAAGAGGAAGAAGAAGAAGATGAGAGGATGAAAATGGGCTTTCACTCCAATTTGTTTAGTCTCTCCGTCTATCTCAGTTTTTCTCTATTTTCATTGTTGTAATTCCTTTTTTAGTTAGTTTTCTTAGGGCTTAGATGTAATCAAGACCAGTTTGTATGAATCTCTCTTAATTTCATTTTTTTATGTTTCATTTTCATATATGTGTTGAGTAGTTTATTTTGTTCTTAATGCATGTGGGTAATTAGCCAATGCTTGCATGATTTGTAGTTCGATTCAAGATCTGAGAAGTGAGAATTGGATTAGATCATGGATGAATTACCATTTAATTGTCATGACATAGAGATATAAGTGAGATTAAGTGTAGTAGTGGAGTTTCTAGGATTTAATGGGCCTTTTGAAATATGGAGTTGAGTAAAGATGCAAAATACCTTATTCCTAGGGTAGATTGTGAGTTAATTGAGAGAGATTCGCATATGCTTAGGCAAATTGCCAACAACATAATGAAATGAACATTAATTGATTGGGTTAAGAGGTTCATATTGGCTTGGAATGGTGAAATCTTTGCCCTAGGGTTTTTAGTCTTGAGCCTTTTTAAAATTAGGATTCTTGCATATTGGTTTAGTTAATTTGATTATTTTCTAGATTTCCCCATCATCCAAATAGAGCCTACGCTATATTAGGTGATGATGTAGAGTGCAATCTTTGTGGAGACGATCTCTTACTTACTTCTATATTACTTGAGGGTGACAAGTTTGCTTGCGCACATATGCATATTATTTTACATCTGTATATTTGAAGCTTCATCGAGTTTTGGCTCATTACTGGGATTAGTGCTTTTATTAATATTGATTCGAAATAGTTTGACTCTACTTTGGATATAGCTAGTCTTGTTTATTTTCTTTTTCTATTTTACTTTGGATTTGTATTTTTTGTTTTGTAGGAGCATAACTCGGTATGGATGCTTTCACTAATTCAGCAACTCAAGAGGCTCTCGCCAATTTACTAGCTCAATTGGATCTTCTTACCAACCAACTTTAGAGTATCCAACTTCATGATGTAGATTTTGAGGCCAATGATGTTCAAGTATACCCTACCCTATGTAGGTATTGTGATGGGCCTCATATGAGCATAGATTTTCAAATGGAGGATCCATTTACCTGAGTTAACTTGACTGGAAGCTTCCACAAGAGGAGACACTAAGTATAGTAGAGATGGCCAACACACACACCCTATATATGGCTAATGCTTATACTTAGTTCATGGATGAGAGAAGCCAAGCTCCACAAGGAGAAAATCTAAGTATAGCGGAGATGGCTAGTGTGTATACTTGATTCACGGATGATGCTAAGAAAAAGAGCCCTGACAAAGTACTCTTAGAAGAACAAGAAAATTTGTTTAGCCTGATTGGTGTGAATCTGAGGGTGATGAGCTGGAAAATCCTTGGGGATACCACCTTGAGAAGTGGGGCCAAAGCTAAATAAAAAGAGAGAGGAGTTGAAGAGGGTGATGAAGAGTTGGTTGAGGCAGAGTGAAGAATGAGAAATTCGACTTCTTGAAGCTAGGAAAGAAGAATGAAGAAGTTGAAACAGTTCCAGAGATGACTCCTTGGGCATTTGTGCAAAGGAATTTCCAAGTGAGACATATACATTTTAGGGTAGAAGGCCCATAGTCTCATTTCATGAGATCAAGGGAAGCCCTCATTCTGCGAGCAAGCAGTCAAATCAATTGAGCGAGGTGTTGAGTTGGTAGCGAGCACGATTATTGCCTCTTAAAGAGGATGGAAGCGAAGTCCTGGAAACCAATCCGTGGTTGGTAGAGTCAAGCTCATTTCGAGAAAAGCGGCGGCTTCTTAAGAAGCGACCCCGAGGTCGATAGTTTCCTTTTCCCCTTCTATTTTTTTAGTCACCTTTGAGTTTTCTTTTGAATAAATTTTCGAGCTTAATCTTGTTTTTTCTTGTTTTTAGGGTTAATTTTTAGGTTTTTGGAGACCCAAAGTTGGCCATGGAGGTGGAGAATCTGAAAAGTGGAGGTTTATACCATCTTGGAGGCTTAAAAAACAAAAATTTGAACAAAAAAAATCAGTTTCAGCATTCTCCCTCACTGAAGTTCCTTATATTCTTCCTATTTTCAAGCCTTCCCTCATTTGGAACTAAGGCCTTGTCCCTCCAAACACCTTTGCCTCTCTTAGTTTGCCAAGTTGCTCATTCATTGCACATTTCAAGCTTTATGGAGAAGAAGTTCATTGGAGCAAGTCATATTCATTGGAGCAACTTCCGGAGGCTTGATCACCCTCAAGGAATTTCTTGTTATCTCTTCTTGCTTTTATTTCACATTGAGGACAATGTTTAATTCAAGTTTGGGGAGTGAATTCAAGAATTAAAAAAATATATATATTCAAAAATCCAAGTTTTGTATCTCCTTACCTATTTTAGTTATTTCTCTATTTCTTTAGGTTGTTTGCATGGTTTTTCTTTCTTTCTTTTGTTTGTTTTGTGTCTCATATGAATTAGATTAGAGTCTAGTAATGGTTTTGAGAATGGTTTGGTATTGAGCTTCAAATTGTATTTCATAGTCAAATTTTGTGATATAGGACTTGATCTAGGACTTGAGTGTATCTTTTGGTTGTGGGAGACTTGACAGGAAGAGCCCCCTTGTTTTTCAAGAAACCATTTCTTAATGAAACTCATACAAACATACACACGCTAGGTCTCATTTATATACATGTCCTGCCCCTTTTTCTCAAATTGAGCTTACCTTGACCTTAACTTCTATAGTGGTGGGACACCTCAATAAAGAGGATTGCCAATATGCCCTAACAAAACAAAACAAAACAAAACAAAAAGAGAAAAAGAACGAAAAAAAAAAGAAAATTAAAAAGAAAAAGAAAAAATGTCAAAAAGAAAGAAATAAGTGAGTTTGCTCACAAGTAGGTGCTAGGGTTTTCTAGTTGATTGTTCGAGGTGAAGTTTGAAGGGAAATTAATGTTTGATGCCCTTAACCAACTGGTGGAGAGTCGCCCAATTAATCCCCGCTACATGGCACTCTTCTAGTACTCTTTAGCATTGCATCATACTACCTAGTTGTATGTTTTTGAATAAAAAGTGCGTTCTCAATCTGTTTTAATTAATTTTCTTCCAAAAGTGTGAGTTGAGTTTGGTTGAAGAGTGTTTGAGAATCATCGTATACATTTGAGACCTAAAACATCATTTTCATCGAGTTACTTTAGGAAAGGTTTATTGATAACTTGGGGGTAAACTTGCCTTGATCACCATGCCTTTAGATGCCTTTCCCTCTAGAGATCATAAATGTTTTGGGATCACATTTTGGCTAATATTTTTTCCATACTTTCTCTTAACTTGTACTACCACCATACTCATACTCATATTCATCTTAGTGTTTTGTTTTTATATTTGTGTTTCCTTTGCTTGGGGTTGATCAAGATTTAAGTTTGAGGTGATAGTGTTAAACCATATCTTTTATCCCTATGTTTTTATGATATTTTTGTAGTTTTTAGCTATAAATAAGTGTTCTAATATTCTAAATGCTTATCTTTTTGTGTAGGTCATCGCTTGAGAGATATTGAAGCAAATGGGACAAGAATCAAGCAATTTGGACAAGGAATGAATAAGTTATGCAAGTTGCAATTTAATGTCGCGACCTTAGAAATTTATGGTCGCAACGGCAGAAATTTATTACATTGTTCACATGATTGCCTCAACTACCCGTTCTCTCCTTGACCAAGTCTTGCCAAAGGTACTTGACGTGACTGCCGCCAATTAGAACACTTTTCTAAAGACATATAGGTAAACACAAAGCCAACAAACTTCATGTCCGCTAGTACTTGATTGATGGCGTTGAAGTTTAAAAAATCACGGGGACATCCGGGAAGGTCTAGGTTCGAGTCCTAATGAAGACAATTTACTATATTGTAACAAAGTGCTTGGTTGTCAAAATTAAAAAAAGGGCCAACAAATATATGAAAACTCATGGGCTGATAGGTGGAGGTGCAAATGGTGGTGGTGGTGAAGAAGAAAATAGTAAAAGGTAAGCGGTTGCAGCAGGCCAACATAAACCAGTTCAGGAGGCACAGAAGTTCTAATATGATTCACGTCCAAAATAGGAGGCTGCCATATGGGACTTTCAATCGGTGAAGGAGCTTCTGCAACTTCTAAGGGCCGCGCCATCGCCACATAGCTCTTACCTGTGTGACTGGTCTGTAACACCACACCATGAATTAATATAAATGAAAGCAAGTAAAGAGCACCCATTGCATTCGCTTTGATACTGCCTTATGCTTGTTCTTATATGTGTATGTTATATATATAAGAAATGGGACCATGTTATTCCTTTACAAATCGCGTGTCTTTATTCCTTAATTTGTGATAAAATGGGACCATGTTAATAATTTTCCCAACAGCGGAATAATTTATTACTTGACTTGATTGTAGAACTTTTATTTAGCTGAATGTTGAATAAGGCTTAATAGTATTAAGTATCAAGTTTTTTTAATATTGTATTTCTATTAAGTATTAAGGACTTGTTTGGTTCATGTTTTTAAAAATTGTTTCATGTTCTCTAAAACAAGGAAAACAAGGAAAAAATAGAGAATACGTTTGGTTCCAGTTTTCTTTTGTCGTGAAAAATGAATATAGAGAATACAAAAACATTAAATCAGATATATACTTGATTTTCAAAACAGTAGTGTTTTTAAACAGTTTTGAAAGCGTGAAACTAAAATAAAGCGCAAGTTGTTCGTTTTTTATATGCCTAAAATTAACATCTTAAATATATTAGAAAAATAATTTAATTCAACCCTACTTTGTTTGTATAATGATAATATGACTTTATTATTACTGATAAAAATATTTTTATAATATATGTATAACATATTAATACATTTACCAAAAAAATTAAAATGATAAAATTAATTTTATAAATCATTTATTATTATAATTTTTATATAAAAAATATTTATTATATTTAGTTATTTTATATAGCTAAAATAGAATATATAAAATTAATAATGTAAAAATAATATTTCCTCTTTTTTAAAATATTTGTGTAGATTCTAAAATATAGCTTTTTCTTTTACAAGACAATTTAAAAATTCATAAATAAGTTATGGAAAATAAAATAAATAGAAAAAACAAATGAAAGCAAATTACTATGTTTAAAACAGCGGCCTTATAGATGGAGAAGCTGCAGCCGTCCCGCGTGCCTTTTTTTTTTGATAAAAAATCCGCACGTCTTTATTCATACAGTCACTTCATAAAAATGGGACCACACGCGAAAAATGGTACCTGAAAACATAATAAATTTGTAATTCCGGCAGCTTCGAGTGTAGAAATTTTGAAAAAAAAACATATTGTTTGAAGTGGAAATCATTAATTAGTCATATCCAATGGTGTGGCCTGATATTTCATGGGATAGTTCTTTTAACAAACCACGAAAGAGATAGTGCTCAAAAATTCAAAGTCAAGCAAAGAATTAAATTGCGTAGGCTTGGATGTTACTTTTTCCAAGAAGAAATTAAAGGCATGGAAATTACCTCCTTTTCATTTCATAATTCATATGTTGAAATAACAGAATTAATTTGCTGTGTACAATCAATCATAATTATTAATTCCTAATTATCGGAAAATCTATTAAACCAAATAAATTTTCTATTGTTTTTCCTATACTCCTTGTATTCAATGTCTCGAGGTTTCAAATTGTGAAAATATGGGATTAATTTATTGGTTCAAATTATCAAAACAATGATAGTTTTGACAGAATCTGTATAATAGTTTTCATCTAATTAACTTGGTTGTCTACCTACGTCTTGGGTTTGGAAAAAAACTCAAACCCAATAAAAAAACCCAACTGCACTTTAACCACACCCGTCTTATTAGGAACAGGGCAGGACAGGAACCTGAAAAAACCCACCCCATTGTAATCTGACATTGAAGCGGAGCTAATGCAGCAATAAAAATGGCTTGGCTTCAATCCCTTATCCAAGAACCAACAATTCTATGAACAGAAAGTTTCAATTCTCTAGTGCCATAGTAAGGTAACTTCTTTTAAGTGTGCTTGTTACAAACCTATTTAATAATAACCAAAAAAAAAAATCAGTTGTCTGTTCTAAAGTTAATCAGTGCATTATAATTTTGTAGGGATTGCAGTATTCCCTGGCTTGGTTGTATCGTATTATTAATGAACATCTATCTATATATGACCATGTATCATTATCAATGTACATAATGATGTCTCCACTTTTCTAGCACTTTTTCTGTTTCCAACACTTCATTTGTTCTTAATGATCCAAACTTCTCAATCAATAAACATTCAGATTGTGTTTGGTGAAACATTGGTTTTATTTGTTTTTAGACAATTCCCTGATAAACAAACAACAAGTGAGATTTGAACTTGCTCTAATTCTGGTTTGTTATTTGTTTTATATTTTTATGGGTTATTTCATGAGGAAATTTTACCTCATTAAATATTAAATTTGATCTTGGGACAAAATTGAATTTGACCTAATTTTGGAAATTTTTTTTTTTTTTGGCTCCCTTTTCACAATATTGCTTTTAGCAATTTATGCCTGTTATTTGAGATTATTTATAAGCATAATTTTTGTGAATAATTTTTCTTGTACTTAGGTCGTGAAATATTGAATACCACATGATTTGCCTCTTGTGAGTCGGCATGTCGGATATTTTTTGAATTAATTGTTGCAGTGCTTAATTTCCTCCCCATCTTGTGCATCAATTTTGCTAAGATCCATACGGATAGTAAAGTTGTCCTATCAATGACTTGATTATTTGGTAGGATGCTTAGTTTGGTAGAAAATTTTCATTAAGTGTCATGAATGCACGCTGCTCATTTTACTACTACTATCGTTGGAAAATGCATTTAGTTGTGACGGTAATAGATTACTGCTACTTGTGTATAGAATCTTTGTATTTTACTTAGACTCTAGCATTTGGTGACCCTTTTGTAGTAAAGTTATTAGTAAGCCAAGAATTGAAACAAATTTGCATGTCCTTGTTTTACATGTATTTTAGTATCTTTTGTTTTATTTTCAACTTTAGGCTTTACTCAGTTCTCTACCATCACGAAACTCAATGGGACCCCAATTACAAAATGAGGAAAATTGAGCTATATTAATCATTTGGTGAATCATTTTGTTTTGAATCCAATATCATTGATGTGTCTTACGTGCTTGGTAGTTAGATAGTGATCTTCATTCACACTTGCAATTCTATACGACGGTGATAAACAAAGAAATCGACTATTTTGGGCGGTATGTGTGCATGGGAGGCGATCTGAGTCTAAGTTGATTTTCTAGGAGGTTGTTAGATTCTGACTCGGTACATGAAATTACGAGAATTCTTGGGTGGCGTGCATTCCCTCGATCAAGAGAAATTTGATATCTGCATCTGTTTTAAGATAGACTTGGATATCGTTTTTAAACTAGAAAAGTTAAGCGTATCGAGATTCACCTATTGATTAGGGTACTTTGTGGGAGTCTTCTGATTGGTTGTTTGCTCGCATGCAGTTTCTGCTACCCTTACTATTAATACTGCTAGCAGCTCCAAAAGTCTAAGATTGAATGAAAAGTCTTCTACTCTTTGGCGCAACCATTTGGGTCATATTTCTAGACAAAGAATGGAGAGACTAATTAAAGATGAGATTCTTCTAGATCTTGATTTCTCAGATTTTGATACTATGTGACTGACATCAAAAGGTAAGTATTGCCACGGTTAGAATAGTTGATAGATGTACTGAGTTGTTTGAGGTTATTCATATAGATATTTGTGGGGCATTCACTCCTCTTGCTATGGGTGCCTACAAATATTTCATCACATTCATTGATGATTATTCCCATTATGGTTTTGTCGAGCTCATTCGTGAGAAGTCTTAATCTTTAGAGGCTTTCAAAGCTTTCAAAGCTAAAGTTGAGCTCCAACAAGGGAAAATGATCAAAGTGGTTCATTCTAATAAAGGTGGTGAGTATTATGGTAGATATGATGAGATGAGATGCAACTCTGGACCATTTGCAAGGTACCTTCAAGAATGTGGCATTGATGCCCAGTATACAATGTCCGGTACTCCTCAACAAAATGGGATTGCGGAGAGGATAAATCGCACGCTTCTTGTATGGTACGATGTATGCTTGTTAGTTCCTCACTACCTGAGTTCTTGTGGGGTGAAACCTTGAAAACTACAACTTATATTTTGAATCAAGTGCCTAGTAAGTCTATTTCTAAGACTCCATATGAGTTATGGTCACAAAAGAAGCCTAGTCTTCGTCACTTCCATGTCTGGGGTTGCAAGGTGGAAGTGAGACCGTATAACCCGCAAACTAAGAAACTTGATCAAAAAACCATTAGTGGGTACTTTATTGGTTATTATGTGGGATCAAGAGGTTCCAAGTTTTATTGCTCGTCGCACCTGCAGGTGATTGGTCGGATTAAAATTTATCTATTTTGGGATGATGTTGAGTGAGCCAGGGCCCAGGAAATTGTGTTCAAGGAACACTCGATTTTTATTCTGTGCTGTGCTTAGTTCGATCTCTGGCCATTATTGACCCGGCATCCGGTAGCCACTGGAGTGATGAACTAATTGAGGATGTAGATCCAGTAGCCCTAGATGTGGATCTAGTAGCCCTAAATGTAGCCATGGATATACCCTTGAGCTCAGAGAGGGTGCTTAGGCTCGCGATTTCAGATGACTATTTTGTCTACTTGCAGGAGCATGAGTATGATGTGGGTGATGTATCAGATCCAACTACCTACAAAAAAAGCCATTAGTCCCTCAATCCCGACTTACAGATCGGTGCGATGAAAGATGTGTTGACCCATATCACAAAATAGAGTGTAGACTTGGTAGATTTGCCGGATATTTGGAACTTTATTGGGTGCAAATGGGTATTCAAGACTAATTAACGATGCTAAGGGATAGGTAGAGAGATATAAAGCAAGATTAGTGGCTAAGGGTTACAGTAAGTGAGAAGGTATTGATTTTAAGGAAACCTTCTCTTCCGTGTCCACTAAAGAATCTTTAAGCATTATGATGGCTATAATTGATCATTTTGATTTAGAGTTGCATCAGATGGATGTAAGGACAACTTTCTTGAATGGAGACTTAGTTGAGGATGGTTACATGTCTCAACCTATTGGTTTTGAGGAAGTTAGTAAGGACCACATGGTCTGTAAACTCTAGAAATCCATTTATGATTTAAAGCAAGCTTCTAGGCAATGGTATCTCAAGTTTGATGAGTTATCCTTGCTCATGGTTTAAGGAGAACATTGTCGATCCAATGTATATATAAAATCGATTGAAATGAGTTCATATTCTTGGTTTTATATGTTGATGATATTATTTTGCTGCGTGTGATGATACTAACCTGTTATTGAAGACAAACGGGTATTATTTAGCCATTTTGATATGAAGGATCTTGGGGAAGCATCTTATGTCTTGGGCATGCGAGATACTTCCACGATGAACCTAGTGGCATTCTAAGATTTTCTTAGCAAGCGTCTACAGTGAGCGCGTGCGAAAGGTTGATATGCGATTGTGTTCTTTTGTTGGCGCCCAATTGTAAAGGGTGAAAGATTTTCCAAAGGCCAATGTCCCCATAATGATATTAAGAGAGATCAAATGAAAGTAATCCCTTATTCTTCAGTTGTGGGCAGCCTAATGTATGCTCAAGTATGCACACGTCCTGATATTGCTTTTGTTGTCGGCGTGTTGGGCAGGTACTTGAGTGATCCTTGTCAAAGCCACTGGAAAGAAAGCGGTTAAGAAAGTTTTGAGGTATCTACAAGGTACTAAGGATCTCATGTTGACATATTAATGTGCAACAACACTCTTAGAATGATTGGTTTTTAGTGATTCAATTATGTAGGGTGTGTGGATGATAAAAAAGTTCATACAGTTATATATACATGATGGTTGAAGGAATTGTTTCGTGGAAAAGTGTCAAGTAGACACTTACAACTTTTTCTACTATGGAGGCAAAGTATGTGGCGT
Organism: Tetrastigma voinierianum; assembly: GCA_016808115.1. Classification (NCBI taxonomy): domain Eukaryota; kingdom Viridiplantae; phylum Streptophyta; class Magnoliopsida; order Vitales; family Vitaceae; genus Tetrastigma; species Tetrastigma voinierianum. The sequence goes on from JAEQBH010006078.1 coordinate 254,832, forward strand.
GTTATGAGGCTACTTGTCATGCAATATGGTTGTGAAACTTCATTTCAGCTTTGGAGGTTGTTCACTTCATTTCACCAGCGATTGTTGTGATAATTCTACTTATTTGTATCTTTTCTTGAGAACACTTATCAGCCTTCTCACTCGAACACATTGATGTGAAGTTCTTTTTTGTGAAAGAGAAAGTTATAGAGTCCCTCATTTTAGTTGAGCACACGCCTATGACTAGCATGTTTTCAAACCCACTAACCAAAGGCTTACCTATTTGTGTGTTTCAAGAACACGTCATTCGCATGGGATTGTTAGGAGCCTAGAATCTTTGTTTTAGTGGGAGTTTTGCCTGTTTCATGTATTTTGTGAGGAAAGCTCATGTTTTTACATGCACATTTTGACCTTTGTCATTGTCTTATGATTTTGTGTCATTTTGACCAAATGAATGACATAATTATGTTTTCTCTTTCTATTGAATCAATAATCTTGTCATTGAAATGCTTCTAAATTAGTAGCGCCTGATTTTGTGCGATTTATTTAGCCTCTCGGTGTATTAATTGTATATGATTGGTTATGGCTATGTAAATCTCTTGTTGAAGCATTTGAGTTATGATTTTGATGAGTAGCGCTTGATCATGTATGATTATGAATCCTCTCGGTGTGTTAATTGTATGTGATTGGTTATGGCTATGTAAATCTATTGTGAAAGTATTTAAGTTATGATTATGTCGTCCAAGTGGGAGAATGTTATATTAATTTATTAATCTATTGACTAAGCATAAGTATATTACAATTTTAATTGTAATTTTGTGCATGTTAATTATGGGTCATTTATGGGATGGTTTAATATTAACTAGCTATGGGCCTATAGTTCTATCTTCTCCCTTGTTTTGGTAAGCCCATTGGATCAATGCCTAATCATTTCCTTGTGCTCTATATATATGAGTAAATAGAGCCCTAAAATTTTATAAGGGTTTTGGTATAACATACTTTGGGGAGAAGGAAAGAATTATCTTCAACCCTAGCCTTTCTTTGATTTCATCCTTTGTAGATTTGGGGGACTTTTGGCAGCCAATAATTCTAGATCCATGTCAGGTATGTTTCTACACACCTTTAGGAATTGATATGCTTTTTCGTTAAATAAAGTTATTGTGTGCATACAATGCATTTATTGGGTGCTTTTGTTTTGATCAATTGTTTTAGGATCAATAAATACTTTTAGTTCTCTAAGTAATTTAGAAATTGGTTCCCTAGAAAGCACTAAGGAAGATAAATTAAGGAAAATGATTTTCTTATGGCTTGAACACGTAATGAAAAGTTTTAAAGAAATTCAAATATAGTTAAAATATAATACTTGAAAACTTACAAATTTTTATAATGTTTAATTTTTATATTGATGAGTTAAGATAAATAAAATTGATTTGAAGAAGCAATTAAATAAAAATAATATATCACATTTAACTCTATTTTTATTTTTCTTCTTATATTCTTTTCTTCAACGTTTCCTACTTATTTTCTTTTGTCTTGCATTTTCCCTTAAATTTTGCCGGAACCAACCATGGCCTTACGAGTTTCAGAATGCACCCATATTCTACTCTCTCATCTGCCCAACATATACCTATGCACAAATGTGACGCTAATTAATCTAACCATACCATTTCTTTATTTAAGTAACCGGCACCTGATATACAAATGACATGTTGCATAAATGCTGACAGCAAGCAAACTTCTTCTTTTTCTTTAAGTCTTACAAGACGAAATGTATGAACTGAAAAACTTAGCACAATGTATTGTTGTCAAACTGACGATATATGCTAGAGAAGAAAAAAATATATATTTGGCAGACATATATATGCTAATGGATGCATAAAACTCATGGGGTGCTAGGTAGACTTGAGTGGTGAGTGGAGATAGTATAGACGGAGACAAATGCTGAGCTTATCAGCATAGGTAGTGCTGGAGGGTATAAGGGTCGCTGCAGGAGCCCAGCCTGAGGACTAGGGTTCCATATGGGGCTTCCATGTCTTGCTGGGTATACCTTCGTTTGCTCCAACAATCTTTTTGAAGCAGCAGCCACAAAATCCGTATCAGAAGTAGCTTCCAAGGGACGAGCCATTGCCACACAGCTCTTGCCTATGAGACTAGTCTGTAACACCACACCATGAATTAATATAAGTAAAAGCAAGTGAAGAGCATCCATTGCTTGCACTCACTTTGCTATGTCGTTATGCTTATTAAGCATATTCTATTATATAGATGAAGAGGTATCAGGAAGTTAACCCAAATAGCGTCTTTATTATTCTTGATGGAGAGATTAGGATGAAGCTCGAAAGAAGAATTCTCCGTCCACCAGCCAGCGGATTTTGGCGGCTTTCAATGACTTTAATGGAGGCATCATAAATTGGCCATATCAAGTTGTGGTCTGATAACTCATATATGCGAAATCCGCACGTTTGCCTTCTAGTTCATAAATCTAAGGAACTTACTGGCCAAGCAAAAGAATCAAAGTCAAGCAAGAATTAAATTGCATAAGGCCTTGTGCTTTGGCTTTGAATAAGAAATTAAAGGGAAGAAATTATACCTTTCTACATTATTTCAAATACAGAAATACTCGAGTCAAGATAGTAGGAAGAAGTTGCCGAGAGTTTTACAATTTATTATTATTTATATTTAATTAAACAAAATACTATTGGTCAAACAAATTTCTTTCCTTTATAATATTATTTATGTATAATTTCAAAGGTCGCATGTGCGTTGAATGCTGTGTTTAGTGCTGTAGATATCAACCAGTTTACATAATTTTGACATGTGTTACTGCTATGGAAGCTTGAGATATTCTAGGATGGCTCTCATGAAGGAACAGCCTTGGTGAGACAATCAAAGCTGAACATGCTTAGAACCAAATATGAGAATATGCATCTGTTTTATTTTGAAACTACTACAAAATTTAATTTTTGACTTTATGATATTGTGAATGAATCATTTGCTGGTGATGAGAAAAAACCTAAGGGAAAGTTGGTTGCTTAAGTTCCTGAGGCCTCTTCGAAAAGAGATTTGCTTACAAAGTCACGGCAATTAAGGAAGCGAGAATCTAAGATCCTGAAGCTTGAAGAATTGATGGGTTCAGCAAAGGTGTTAGAGATTAATTTTGAGGCAAACAAAGAGGAAAAAACTAACCAGCCTTTCAAGCCGAGATGTTAACTGAAGAGAGATTGATGATATGGAGGAGTCAGGTCATGGGAGCTTGCTGAGTCATTGGCTTCATTGATAAGGAATTTTGTACGGTTTCTCAAGAGAGCAAATGAATCTAGTTTCAATCAAAATACAATATGAACAATAATTTTCATAAGTGTAAGGCAAGTCTTGTCAAGTCAAATTCAATACTGAAGAAAAAGGGGATTTATAGTAGAGAGTACGAGGGATTTAGGCATATTCAGGCGAAGTTTGCTAATAGCCTCAAGAAGAACATTCAAACAACTAAGTTGCCTTTAATGTCTATAAGGAGATAGCTACTAGTTGTGTTACACCTGGTGATGATTGCAGAGTTGTAACATGGAAAGGTACAGTGTCAAAAGAATCTACAGGATGGAATTCTCATTAATCACTTGAATTTGAATATTGGTAGTGATTACGATCGAGACAACTTCTCAAGAGAATCTATAGGAGGTTTGTGACAACATGCTTAGAAAGTGGATGCTTGTTGTAAAAATAAACAGAACTCTTGAAAAAAAAAGTGTTGGAGTTATTAAGAGAGATGTTTTGAGAAAGATAGTTAGTGACTGTGGAGCCCAGGCAGCAGAAGTGCAGAGAAAAATGGAGGCTAGAATAGAACTTGAACAAACTCATAGAAATTTAAAAATGTTGAATTCATGTACAACTAAGATAAGATTTTGTCTATGTGAAGGCCTTATGAAAATCATCAAGGACTCGAGTATGAAGGGAAATGTTCAACATCCAAGACAATTTTCATGAAAGAATTTAAGGCTCAAGAACAGCAACCCACTATTAGTAAGAATTTATGTGGGTCTCAAATTTTTCATAAGAGGTTTGTTCTTGTTTGTCGCTATTTCAACTATCCGAGACATAAAGGACCTTATTTCTTCAAGTACTTGAATAATTCAAGGAAAAGTCTATTGCAAAATCTAGAGAGAGGTTCGAGGAAAGCGAAGATGTATTTGGAGTAACAATACAACAAAAATATGTTGGCTAGAGGATTTTACCTCCTGAAGAATATTTATTTAAACGTTCATCTCTTGGGGGAATATTTATTGTTGGGACCTTGATCGTTGTATCCTTTAGGCATCGTGACCTGGCGTGAACTTACCAGGTGATGGGAGATGGTGTGTCGACCACCTCTCCGATGATTAAGTAAGCAAAAGATGGAGAAGAAAAAGTAGAGAGTTTTTGCACAGTTTCGAATGCCTTTACCTCGTGTGAGATCTTCCCGATTTATAAGGCATGGTTTGTTAATCTTCCCTTAATTTTAGGAATAAAATCTCTTAATTATAGGGATAAAATATCTTCCTTCCTATTAAGGATTAACCTTCCGAGAAATAAGGGATTTGGAAACAGGAAAATTCGCTGATAAATATCTCTTTCGCGTATTTTTTGCTTTTATGTACTTATCCATAACGAACTTCCCATATGTAGTAGGATGGCTGGCTGGGGGACTGGAAACCCTAAACGGGCTGCCATGAAGTGAGTCTTAAATAGGACACCCTGTCTTTCTCATATGGGCTTTAAGACTCTCTTATGCAGTTTAGTTCATTGGTTTTAATACAGTGTTAAGTGGACTTGGTAGTTTCATGGTGCGGGCGACGGGCCTTGGCCCATCAATTATTAGGTCTAGTCCCAGAACCATGTTACTCATGATGCCCCCTTTCCTGGCTAAGGTTTATGCTTCTTCGAGTCGGGGAAAATACAGTGCTTCTAAACCTTGAGTGTGGAAAGTTGAAAGGACTAGAAGAATTAATGCGTTCATTGAACGCGCCATAAGTTGGAGTGTGTTTGGATATAAAGTGGGTGGGCAGCGCACATTTCCTAATATGTCTGCGGCACATGATGTCCTGACGGCACATTTAATGTGCTCATTGATGTTTTGCCCCTATATATAGGGGTTGGGCTTCAAGGCTTTCCCTTTTTACGATTTCGAAAAGCTCTTTACCTACTGCAAATTCCTTTCTCCTGTGTTTCTATGAACTGTTCTTTGAGAGGAATTATCGAGTCCCATCCACGACTTTCCAATTTTTCGGAGTAGGTTTTATTTTATTTTTTATTTTTTGAAACTAGATCGTATCTCCTTCTTTGCTTTTTTTTTTTTTTTTTTTTTTTGTGGCTCTGTTTGCTTGGTATTCTTGGGTTAGAAAGCTTTTGTTTCTTTCTAAGATTTCAAACATCGTTCGCCGGTGGGGTTTTAGTGACGGTGTTGTAGGCTGGGTATAGGATGTTCCCATGTTTAGAGTCATCTCATTAGGTCTTGCAAAGGTTCCTGGCTCAGGGTTCTTAGGTCTTGTTTTTAGCGGATTGTCAAATCTCTAAATAGGAGGGTGGTTCTTTTGTCTTTTGAGGGTTTTAAGTTAATCCCCTTTTTTCTATTTGTCTACCTGTAGAATGGCAAGAGGTCATGAAAAGGCTTCCACACTCGGGCTAGGCGTGAAGGAACCCTCGGGACGCCCACGGTAGCGGCTGAGTCAGCTCTTGTATGCGTAGAGGATTTGAGGTCCTTCGGACAAGTTCCTATTGCCATCAAATTGGAGGTGTCATACAACACGGCTACCTCGACAGTGGGAGTGGCAGTTAATGCCTTTTATTTTACATGGGGGGCAGTTTGCTGCTGAACTTTGCCTCCCCATCCCTTATTTGGTGAAGCAGTTTCTACACTTTACTAAGGCACCTCTTGCTCGTACACATCGAATGTCTTCGGTTCGACAGTTACGATGTGCTAAACTTTGTCCTATCGAGTTAGATATTTCTTTGCTACACTTTAAAGCTTGGGATTGAGTAGCCTATCTATGTGGGCGAAGCTAGCCCCCAGGCTACAATTTAATAGCTGGGCTCAGGACTCCCACGAGGCGAAGCGAAAGGGTGGTTTGGTTAAAGGTACATGGTAGCAGGACATCGAGGCTCTCAGGCTTCCCTTTGATTTGAACCAATCTCTCTCGTTCCCAAGTTTATTTCAACTTAGTGGGACTTATACTCCCCTAGGTTGTCTATGTTTTGACATGCCCCTATTTTCTGAAATTCTTGCATGTTTTGACATGCCCTTCTGAAATTTTTGTAGGTTGGCATAGGCGGAATTAATTTGGTTAATTTGGGTGGAGAAGACGGGTTAGGAGCCCAGCGTTAGATGGCTTTAGAGATCAGCGAGGGAAGCAACCACAAGCTCCTATTATATGTAAAGAACTTGCAATAATTAGGAGCCAGCCCTTTCCCTTACATAGTCCCCGTCATCCCTGGCCCGTTGCCTACAGAGCTTGTTAGGGGCGAACATTTCGTTCTTGCTGATCTTTTGAATCGATCCTAGGTAGCTCTTCACAAGTAGGGGGCGATCAAGAGCCTCAAGTCGAGATCACTCAAGGAGCACTGGTTAGTCCAAAGTGTGTTCCTCGGTGGTAGAGAAGAAGAAGAGAAAGAAGGCAAAGAAGGTTGGACAAATCAAGGCTACCGGCGTGGGATTATAAGGCTTTGTGGATTGGGTGGATCCAATCTCTAGTAAGTTGGTTGAGGACTGGGAGGGAGATATGTCTAGCCTCACCGTAGGATTTTTCTCGCGGATGTGTAAGCGAGTGCGGTGCGAGAGGAACTACTGACTTGGGGTATCGGGTGATCGCCCCAAAGTAGTGCAGTCCCAGATGAAGAGGCTCGTAGAGCAGGCAGTGTGTGTGGACTCTCCAAAATGAGCCTTTGATGCCCTATCGGCGTTGGAGGGTGTCGCCCGGGGCCGGCTTCAATGAGAGGCTTAATGCATCTTTGGAGGATGGGGCTTACAGTTGGGAGGCCTCACGGCAGGTGAAGAATGTAAGCGGGCCTGCTTCACGAGAACTGACATTGAATTAATTGCGGGACTAGAAGGTCGATCTCTGATTCAGGCCCTTGTAAAGCAAGGCTACCAACAGGCTAATGTTGAGCTCATACTTTAACCCAATGAAGTGGGGCCATCCTTGAGTGGACCTGCAGGCTCTGATGCAGATGAAACCACGTGATTATTAACGTTTTGGACCGCTTTATGAGGGACTCTTCGGTCGCACACATGCATGAGCTACCCGATCTCCTCCAGAATCACAGATGGCTCGTGCTAAAGAGTATTCCATTCCCTTCCCTAGGTACATGGATAAGAAATCCTACCAACGTGTGGCTGAGGAGAGGATGTTTATTCGCAACCACGACTTTAACGAGATGGTTGAGTTGGTATGACTAGACTTCTAACATTTGAGTGTGGGTTTTATGTTGTGATTCCCTCCTATGACTCTCTTTTTGTGAAGGGCATCGCCACAGTGGACATGACACGCCAGCAAAAGGAGCTTCACCATAGGCTAGGGATACCAGATCTACGAAAAGTATATGCTCAGTCATTGTTTCGAGCACTAGGCCTTAGAAGGCGACACCACTAGTCAAGTAAAGCTAGTCTAGCTTACTTGGGAGCGAAGAGGTAAAGTGGTGCGGGAAGGCCCAAGAATCTGAGAGATGGAGAGGGAATGAAGCCAAAGAAGAGGCACAGCTCGCCCGGTTAGTTGCAGTTGCAGAGGGTGTCGCGAAGGTGTTGGCGAATGACAAAATGACTAGCGTATAAGATGCGATAGTTCTGAGAGGCTAGGCGAAGGTTGGGGGCTGGAAGATTTGAAATTTGCCACTTTAGGAGTTAGCGAACTTCACTCCAGCTAGAGATCGGGGCGGCTAAGGAGGAGGTGTCTTCTCTCCACTCCCAGGCGGGCAGGGACAAAGAGGCCATGGAGGGGGACTACTAGAAGGCCCTGGAGTTAATCTTTGCATATGGCTACGGATGTTGTACGTTTAAACGCAACATTTGTGGAGACCAACCAGAGGTTCCAGATGGTATGCCCGACTCCTCTTATCCGCTCCCTCTAGTGTTCTTCATGAACCCAAGTTGCCGGCTTGAGCGCAACGAGGCCATAGTGGCCAGGGTGGAGTAGAGTAAAGCAATGAGAAGCGAAGGAACCATGGGGGCTCTCTAATTGAGGATTGTGCTGGAACATCTTAAGTTCTCCCCTCTCCCTTTTTTTGTAATCGACCCCATTTAGCCACCATGACTTATATGTATTTTGTTGACGCTATTGGCGTATTTATTAAATACATTTTTTGGTTTACTTATACTATTGATTCCTTTTTTTTATCACAACTCCCTTCCACAAATCTTGACTAGGATAGTTACTTTAGGGATATCAATGTTAAGTTTTTTCAGAGCTAGAAGCCGGTAAGGTTCGAACATGGACTAGCAAGCAAAGCTTACTCTTCTTATCATGTATGTGCAATCGATTTGATTTTGGAATTTTCTTGCATTGGATCGATCGTGTTTTCAAAGACCATAACTAAGGCCAGGTCTCAGTATTATTGGAATCTGTATGACTTACATGCCTGTTATATAGGTTTGGTCGGTCTTTGTTGGTGCGATGCTATACACCATGAAATTCTGACTTCCGCAGGCTCATCTATCATATCTAAGTCTTTGGTGACAGCTTCAGCATTAGCCTTTTTAGGGATTTTAGTTCGAAGTGTGGGCACCCCAATCTCTGGAGGAATTATGGCCTCTATCCCATAGGTAAGGGCAAATAGTGATATCCCATTTGGCTTTTGCTGGTTGTTCTATAGGCCCAAAGAACCGGTGGAGTCTTGCCCACTTCCCTTAGTGAGATGTAGACGGCTTTCCGAAGCCTTCAAGAGAGTTTTGTTAGATGCTTCCACTTGGCCATTGCTCTGTGGGTACCACGGGGTTATGTATAAGTTTATGATTTTCAACTCATGGTAGAAATTTTTGTATACTCTGCTATCAAACTGTGGCCCATTGTCAGTTATGATCGACTAAGGTATTCCGAACCAGCAGACAATATTCTTCCACACAAATTGGACGACGTCTTTATCTTTGATGGAAGTGAAGGCTTCAGCTTCTATCTAGTTGCTAAAATAGTTGGTGGCTACCAAAATAACTTCGCCGGTGAGGGCGGTGGCGTGAATCCACTATATCAATTCCTCTTGACGAAAGGTCGGGGCTTGTGATGGTGGTTAGAACTTGAGCCTGCACCCTTAAGATGGGGGCTTGTCGTTGGTAGCGATCGCACTTCCTGACGTAAGAAGTTGTATCTGATCTCATGGTTGGCTAATAATAACCTTGTGTATGGGCCCTATGAGGGAAAGTCCTACTTCCTGGATGGTTTCATATCCCTTCATGGAGTTCTGCCAGTATATATTGTCCTTGCTAGTGGTGAGACACTTAAGATACGGGCATCCAGAGACCACTTATATAATTGCCCGTTCACAAGGGAAAACCTAGTCGCTTGGACCTGAATCTTATGGGCTTTAACCCTGTTATCCGGTAGCTCTCTCGAGCTCAAATAATGCATTATAGGGGTTAGCCAAGAAGGGCATGCTTCGTCTCGACTCACTGGTTGGTTTAGCAATAGGCAGAATTTCGTAGTAAGCAGGAAGGAACAGTTTATTTCATTGGGATGGATGGGAGCGCTCTTTGCCCAGCGTCCGTCTTTTCATTCAAGTCCCTTGGGATATGCTTGAGCTTCCAAGCTACAAAACTCCCTAGTCGTTGTTTGACCAGACTTGCATACCTTACCATGCGTTGGTCTCGTGTTTCATATTCTCTATGCCTTAATCCCACTTTACCGGGTTGAGGGTCATTTGTGTATGATGAGTTTCAGGGATACATACTTTGCGAGGTTAATTAGGCTAGAAGTTGCTTCATATTCAATCTCATTATTAGGCGTGGGGAAGTCTAAGCGGTATAACTGCTCCTATCCTTTCCCCCAGTTGGAGGAAGACACGAGAGTCCATTACAGCTTTGAGTTTAATAGGATTAAAGCCTCTGTCCTCTACAGGTCACCATAAAACCTAAAAACTTGTCTGGCGGCTACGAGCAGCACATTTCAAGGGTTGAGTTTCATGTATTTCATGACCAGCTCGAAGGCTTCTTGTAGATGCTTGAATTGTGTGAGCTTTCTTTGGACTTCTGAGCATATCATCGATATAGACCTCCCATGGTTAAGCTTAACGATGGTCGAAAAATCATGATGCCGACCTCGATAAGTTACCTTGACATTTTTCAAGCCAAAAGGCATCACATTGTAATAGTATAACCCATGAGGTATAATGAAGGTCGTTTTCTCTACGTCATGCGGGTGCATGGGAATCTAATAATACCCAGACAAAGCATCCAGAAATGACAGTATTCCATGTTTGGCTGTAGCATCAACAATTTTGTCTATTCGTAGCAAGGGGAAGCTATCTTTTGGGAATGCTTCGTTGTGGTTAGTGTAATCTACACATACTTGCTATCTTTTAAAACTATTCTTGGTATGTCTCCCTATAGGTTAGACCTTTGAACCTCACCAAAAGGTACTGTTGTACAACTCTCGACATCTTTCCTGGTAAACTCCGTTCTAAATGGACTGGGCCTTTCATTGTCAAGATCGTTCACCCATATGGCATAGTGAAGATTAAGAATCTGGAAAATGGGAAACTCTTTAAAGTCAATGGTCAGCGCTTAAAGCCATTTCTGGAGAACTTCGACAGCCAGGAGAGTAGTGAGGAACTCGTAGATCTGGTCTACCGAGATGTCCCTTTAGCATAATCTCTGTCTTACCCTTTGTATATAGCTTTCCTCTTCTTTTTCATGCATTTCTTTATGCTTTATTCATTTAGTTATGTTTTTGTGTTTTTCATAAAGGAGAGTCCAACCCTTATGTAACATTCCTTTTTCTCGATGGAAGCCGGTATTTTTGCCACTGCTTATAGTGCGGGGTGTGGCATCCTTTAGCGCGTGAAACGATACTTATTTACAGTAATTGGGGAATTGGGCATACACTAATGTTTAGGGCCATTTAAGTGCATGCTATTTGGTTTAATTCAGTGTTCATAGGGGGTTAAGTGCATACAATTATTTCGATTTTAGACTTTCTTGAGAATGGTACTTGACCTTTGAAGTATCTTAAACGCATGATATGTATGAACTACATATAGTTTCCTTTGCACATATCTGATAACAAGCATGAACAAAACTTTTTTTTTCATATTTGGGACCATATTCACTCAATTCTTTTCTAGTATCCAGAGTCAATCTTGACTTGTATCATTCTCGTTCATAACTTATGCAAATCACTTGGAGTTTCTCTCCCGAGCTCACTTTTGCCCGCGATTATTGCTTCGGCACATGCATTTTTAGCATTCCCATGTCAAATGCATGCATCTCTTATTCCCTTGTGGAACGCATCCATACGTAGTTGAAAGATGATTTTAGGCCATATTTTCTCTTTTAAACTTCTAAATCATGCTAAGACATCATTTGAACCCTTGTTGAGCCTTGAGTTGCCGGTTCCGTTTCAAGCCTTAAGTTCTTGATCACTTTGAGTAAAAAGGATGGTTCCAAAGTAAGTGAAGGTGCGAGAGTTTAGTATATAATTGAGCAAGCAGGAGATTAGTTTGGGGGGATTTAGGCCGGTCTGAAGTGAGTGTACAAAAAGTAGTGAATTTTGGAATTTTTGCAAAGTGAGGTAGATACCACTCTGGTGAAATACTAGGTACGAGGAATTTGAAGTGATGCGTACCAAGTGATCTTAGATACCACACTAATTGGTACCCATACCCAAAGTGATAAAAGCAACAGTAGCAAAGTGGTACCAGTACCACACTAATCGGTATTAGTACCGCCGTGCGTTTTAGGCCATTTGAAAAGCCTTATCCCCCTCAATTTTTTAACCCATTCATCTCCCCCTTCAAATCCTATATAAGAAACACCATAACCTTAACCTCTATTCTCACCAAATCAAACCTAAATTCAGCGGTTTCCTCAGAGAAGCTGCCATCAATCGACACAGGGAATCAATAGTTCTAACCCATGCGTGGAGCTTGAAAGTGTTGGAACCGTGTGGGTAAGTGATTCTTGTCCTCAAGCTTGAGCAACTTGACTTGTTTTGCACTGCGGTTGGTTGGATTGTTTTGGTAGGCTTTGGGTTGTGGCTTCATGTTCTTGGTTGGTTAGGGCGTTTGCTATGAACAGTATGGGGAGGAAAGTTTTGAATGACTTGGAAAGGGTAGATCCCGATAATCTTTGGAGATGGGTTTGTGGGAGATTTTGTGTGTGTGGGCGATCTTGCAATATTCTACATCTTGGCCATATTGTAGGCGAGATCAAAGAACAAGGAAAGAAGGCGACCAGCTCTTCTATGGAGAGAGTTGTTAAAAAAAGAAAGGTCGATACATCGCAAACTGTGAAAAAGGGTAAAGGAAAGCGAAAAGACCATTCATTGGGAAGCGAGGAAGAAAGTGAAAGCGAAGATAAAGAGATTGAGGTTATGTTTGCTAAATCCCCAGAATCCGAGAGAGAAAAGTGGGTCCAGTCAGTTGAAAGACGAGGCTTCCACTATGAGCGGGGAATGAAAATTGAAACATTTCTTTTTACTAGATCGGCGCATTATACTTTCACACATACATGGCGAGGCCTTACCGAGTATTACGGGGGTTTGGCAGATTTGTTCGCAAACACCATCTTCACCAACTCGGTACCTATGGGGGGTTTTATGCTCAAAGATTTTACTCTGGGGAAATTAAAGCCTGAATATGCATTAATGAATAAGGTCATTCACAATATGATCGGTCCAAAGGGAAAGGAGAAGCTACCAAGTAAATAGGAAATTCAGTTCCTGTATGAGGTAATGAATGGGAAAGTTATTGATTATGCTTTGGTAATATGGTGTGTAATGAGGGATTTTTTGAGGTCCCCAACTGAGAACAGGCACATCCCCTTCTCGACCCTAGTTACAAACTTGGTGGAAGCTGCTAGGATAAGGGGCCTTAGCTGAGAAAAAAGAGTTCTTCCTAAGTTAGGGCCCCGTCTGTGTCTGTTATGCCACGCAAAGCTCAGTGACACATCCACCTTGATTTATACAGGCCATCATCATCTTGACTCTTGGTCAATAGTATCTCCTTTAAGAGATGGAGGCGTAGAATAAAAGGATGGTTTAAATGCATCTTGGGGAAACAAAACTAGTTGGACCACAGGCTCTCCAAGCTTGAGAGTCACATTCTACGAGGAGAGCCCGTTGTTGTAGATGACCCCTGTCCTGACTTAGAAGGGGATTCTAACGAGTTGGATGACTGTGTAGATGAAGATGCATTTACCTCGGATGGAGAGGAGGTGGAAGAAGAGTAGTGGTATCTTGGGTTAGAATAGGGTGGTGTTGGCAATTGGGTAAAGACCTCAACCATGTCATTCCAACACCCATTTTGTTTATGTAAACCCTATTTGTGTAACCCATGGTCATTACAAGCTTAAAAGACCTTTTTTATTTTAGTTATGTAGGGTGTTCCTCATTGAATTCTATGCATGTTAGATTGCTTGGTTGTGGTGAAATGTTTATAGTTTTAATGAAGTTCATTCTAGTTTGGTGATTTCATGGCATTCTAATTTCAGTATCTGTGATCCCTTATATGAGAATCTCTGTTTTGTAAAAGTTTGTTATTTTGTCCACTACACTTGGGATTGTTGGTGCTCATTTAAGTTCAAGTGGTTGCATATTCTGTTAAGATGTAATCTATATTAAGTGTTTACTTTCTTTTTAGGAATCTTGCAATGCTTGACTGCTCCTTAGTGCACTTTGTTGAGCCTCATAGTCGGTAGGCGTTACTAGCTCAAATCTTGCTAGAGACTAGCAAGATGTAGGTTGGGGGGTGTGTTTGATATATAAAACTGCGACATTTATGTAGGTTTTTAAGCCCCTTAGCTCATGTTTTGTTTTCATTTTGTGTAGAATAGGTCCTTTTGACCTTTTCTATTGTTTTTATGCGTGTGCAGGTTGTTCGATGTTCCGTGCACATTTCATAGCGGTTTGGTTTCCAGAGGACAACTGTAGATCATCGCCACCAATTCCAGGCGCTTTCGGGAGGCCCCGAGCAGTTATGAAGTGAAGTGGGGCAATTGTGGACACATTGATGCCGGTACGAATCAGGCAGTAGATACCCATGCAGTTAAGATACGGTGGAGTTTGGTACCAATACCGTCAGTGATACCGACACCCAGAATCTTTGTTAGAGAACCGGTGGAGTTTGAACAATACCACACTAAGCGATGGTACCAGATACGATCTTTACGAGATTAAGAGGAACTCGTCTTTTGATTCCCCCGCCGAGATCACTAATGTGGATTATTTAAGCCCCACTTGAGGGTAAATTAGGGGATTCGTTCTAGGGTTTTGGCTCACTTTTTGGAGTTTTTCTCATACTTTCTAGGGTTTCTAGAGTATAGTAGCTAGTTTCTTCTCATTCCTAGTTTTTGAACATTTGTAATCTTTCAGTTGGTTTTATAACTTGGTACTCATGGAGGGAACTCTACGTTTTTTATATTTCAACTTTGCAATTGAAGTGATATTTCTCAATTCCCATTTAATATTATTGTTCTAGCATTTATGAAGCAATTCTCAGTTTTAATGGGTTCTAAACCCCTCCGCTGATAGGGTTAACGATTGAAACTAATCCCATTGAGTACTTGACACTTTCAGTCCCTCTCTAATGCTTCAATGGGATTTGTATGATATTAAACACTTGCTAAAATTCTAATAAAACCTTAGTTTGTAATCTTCTTAACAACGTGAACAAGAGATTCTTGGTACACGTTGTGCTTGATCTCAAATGCAATCTAAGAGTCTAATCAAATTACATTGCTGACAGCGTTTGATATCTTTCATTTATTCTTTGTCTTACAAAAGCTTTTAAAGTTATATCCCCTATCAAAGACTATTCATCAATGGATCCTAGATGAGAATGTAAGTGAGAGGTGGGTGTTACCTAGTTGGAGGAGAGTGGAAACTTTAGGATCCTATCATTCTCCCTTCTCATTTTAAAATAGTTTAATTCAATTGGTTAACAAATCATTCAATCAAAACCCCCCAGATTTTACTTTGTTCGCACATTCATTGGATAGCAATCCCTAAGGATCATTGAGCTCCCTCTGGGAATGGGTCGATGATGATTGTTATTTTTCTACACAAAGTGGAAGAACGCCTTAGTTAGAATTCTTCAATTTATTTGATTGGTATTATTTTTTAACTTAATTGTTCCGAAATCTTAGTACCCAGTGTACTTACAGCAGTATTGTATCTTGCTCTGATTTCCATGAGGCCCTTTGTATGACATAGAGATGGAGAATCCTAAGGGTATAGAGCAGTTCTTTGTGGGTATGGTAGACTAATACTTTGAAACTAATGAACTCTGAAAGATTACTCAGATAAATCACTAACTTACTCATGGTTTGAGGATAGTTTGATAAGTATCAGTTTAATCACTCAGAGGTTGCTCCTCTTTCTGATGAAAGGATTCTGATCCCGTGTTAGGAAAGATCTAATCAAGGAAATGGAGAATTTCATCATTATTGAAGGATGAGGTGCCATCTAAATTGGAGAAGGTTTGCAATATCCTGTCTATGGGGCAAAAATTCTTCAATCCTAAGATTTGAGTGTGAAGTACTGAAAAGGAAAAATACCCAAATCTTATAAAGAGGAGTATATCTTACAAGTAACTGATTAGATACATGAATTAGAAATGAACATGAATTTCTAATTAGTGAAAGGTATGGTTAAGGGAGAAATCCAAACTATACCACAATGCATCTTTGACAAATTCATCTTTCCAACTTATGACTTAGCTATGATTCAAAATGATGCAGAAATTGACAATTATTCATTGGTCTATTTCCCAATGTTGTCTCACTCAGTGAACTCTCAATTCCATTCTTATTAATATTTTTCACTTTGTATACTAGTGAAATTACTTTAGAATCATTTTATTCGTTCTCTAATCATCTTAATATTGGAGTTCAAATAGTAAGGATCTTGAGTAGTTGAGGTTGTTGGTTTAGTGATTCATCATAAATCATCGTGGGAACGATCTGGACTTAATAAAAATCCACTTTTATTACTTGTACGATCTGTGCACTTGCAGTGATTTAGACCAATCAAAATTTTTAATAAATCCAGTTTACAAAAAGGACAAACACATATTTTAATCAAAATCTGTTAACAAGTTTTTGGCGTTGTTGCTAGGGATTAGATAATAATCCTTGGGTGGCACAGTCATAACTTTGTATGCACAGTTTGGTCTCAACAAGTTTTTGGTGTCGTTGCTGGGGATTAGATAATAATAATAATCCTTTGGAGGCAGTGTCATAAATTTGTATATATAATCAGGTCTCAACAAGTTTTTAGCGCTATTGTCGGGGATTAGATAATAATCATTGGGTGGCATAGTCATAACTTTGTATGCACAGTTTGGTATCAACAAGTTTTTAGCGCCGTTGCCGAGGACTAGATATCATTTGGTGGCATTGTCATAAATTTGTATATATAATCAAGTCTCAACAATAGGCCCACTAATGACACCTCGTGGCTTGACCAAAACAATAATAATAATAATAATTAGTTGACTCATTCCTTGAGAAATATCAAATACGTTACAAAATTAACCCAAATCTCATAACATAATTGTGCCACCAACAACCCATTGACGACTTTAGTGCATGAATGTAATAATTTTTTGAAAAATAATATATGTAAGCCCACATATGTTATTAAGTTCTATTGTATAAATTTACACATAATAACAGTGATCTAATTAATGTTAAATAATAGGTTGAAGCATATAATAAAATATGGTATATTATGTGTAGATACCAAATAGTAAATTCTTGATTTTATGATGGGTAAAATCAGAATATTACTAATTAGGTTTCGGGGGTTATGAAGTCACTACATATACATATTATTACATTTCTTTCCGGTATCCATCAAGAAATCGAGAGAGGAATCCACGGACGCTACGCCGTATACGGGAAGATGCGAACTTACAATCTTCAACAATCTATGGATCAAGGTATGCTTTCGCATTTATTGCAATATTATTATTCTTAAAGTTTTGACATGTGAATCTTGAATATTTTGTTTGGATTAAAAACATTTGTATAAATATTGGTCATATATAGATGATTTTCTTTTAATCGATTATTGACAATTGGTATGGGGCTTAGATTCCCTATGTTGAATCATTAGAATATATTTTTGTTTTAAATATTTTTGGTTTGATTTTATTAGACGATATTTCAAATATGCCAAACCTGTTTTTTAAAGGTCCAACATGATTGATCGGCTTTAGCATTCTTATTGAATTCAAACCAAGAGGGATCTTTGGGATCTTGTCTCATTGACTAAAGGTGTGAAACCCATTGGTTGCAAATGGATATTTAAAACCAAGAGGGATTCGAAAGGTGATGTGGAGAGATATAAGGCATGTCTTGTTGTTAAGGGCTTTACTCAAAAGGAAGGCATTGATTTTAAAGAGACTTTCTCTCTAATTTCAACAAAGACTCTTTCAGAACTGTAATGGCACTTGTTGCGTATTTTGATCTTGAGTTACATCAGATGGATGTAAAGACAACGTTTCTCAATGACTACATTGACGAAACAATTTATATGGTGCAATTGGAAAACTTTGTGTCTGGGGACCCAAAGAAAATGGTTTGTGAACTAAAGAAATCCATCTATGGACTTAAGTAAGCTTCCCATCAGTGGTACTACAAATTTCATCAAGTGATAGTCTCATTTGGTTTTGAGATAAATATGGTGGATGAATGTTGCCACCCTGAGTTCAATCAGGAGTAAGCACATCTTCCTTGTTTTGTATGTTGATGACACACTACTTGCCACTAATGATATAGGCTTATTGCACGAAACCACGAGATTTCTATCAAATAATTTTAAGATGGTAGATCTTGGTGACGCCTCTTTTGTATTAGGGATTAAGATAGACTGGGATCGCTCTCGAGGTATCCTTGGATTATCACAAAAGGGCTATATTAATAAGGTACTTAAAAGATTTGGCGTGCAAAGTTGTAAACCAATTGACGAAATCCACGCCCCTTCAGAGAGCGAATTTAGTCTTGATCGATGCCACAAGGTGATTTGGAAATTTGAAGCTGATAAAGAACTCGCATGCATCGATTGTTGGAAGTTTAAATTATCCTCAAGTTTGTACACGTTTGGATATAACATACATTGTTGGAATGTTGGGCAAATATTTAAGCAACCTAGGGATGGATCATTGAAACGATCGAAGCGGGTTATACGTGTTCTGACTTAAGGATTACATGCTCACATATCGGTCGGATCGAGTTGGAGATCATAGAATTGTCCCGATTTCGATTATCTTTGGATGTCAAGACATTCGTAGATCCACTTCAGGCTATATCTATATGTTGGTTGGAGGAGCTATTTATTGGAGAAGTACTAAGCAGACAGTTGTAACTTCTTCCATTATGGAAGCAGATTTTCTACCATGTTTTGAGGCATCCAATCATGGAATATGGCTGTTAAATTTTGTCACTGGATTGTGCATTTTAGGTGGTATTAAAAGACCACTAAACATATATTGTGACAATAAGTCAGCAGTCATGTATTCCAATAACAACAGGAGCTCCTCGAAGTCAAAGCATATTGACATCAAGTTCTTGGTTGTTAAAGAAATAGTTTAGAGTGGTCAAGTTTTTATAGAGCATATTGGCACAAACTCCATGATTGTGGATTCGCTTACACCTATGGTCATTCATGAGCACACTGCTCATATGGGTGTTGATATATTATGTGTAGATACCAGATAGTAAATTCCTGATTTTATGATGGGCGAAATAGGAATATTACTAATTAGGTTTTTCAGGGTTATGGTCCCCTATGTATGTGTATTATGTTCTTTCTAGGCATCCCATCATCAGAGAGAAACCAAAGAGGAATCTCGGACATACTTAATCTCTGGGAAGATCGGAACCTACAATCTTCAACAACATGGACTTGGTATGTTTCGTATTCTGCAATATTATTATTCTTAATGTTTGACATAGATCTTGAGAATATTTGTTTAGTTAAGCGTATAAATATTGTTGGTGCCTCTCGTGATTTCATTTTTAATCTGATTATTCAACAATAACAAGGAAAGAGATGGTGCATAAGAATCAAAGTAAAGCAAAGAATTAAAGTGCGGAAGCTTTGATCGATGTTACTGTTATGAAGAAGATATTAATAAGGAAGCTACATGAAGTATACGGTTAATTAATAATTATTTTTGTTTAATTATACAAATATCTATTCATCAAACAAATTTTTTCTATTTTAATACTCTTTATATACAATTTGGAAGGTTTCATGTTAATAAGGTGTTTAACTAATTGGTTCAAATTAGCCTTTCAAAAAAATGAAAAAAAAAAAAACTAATTGGTTCAAATTATCAAAATATAGAGTAACACCACACTAATATTAAGGGGATTTGATTAAATAACCTTTAGAAAACTGAAAATCTAATCCTCCATCAGTTTTGACATTATTTCCAACACAAAAATACCCTCACATTATTTTCTAATTAAAAATAACCCTTTTTTAAAAAAATATACTTATAAATACATAAAATGATAAAGTTATTTTTATCACAATAAATCATTTATCAAGAAAAAATATGGAGAATGTTGGATTTACAAATTTTGCGTTATTTGAAGTCTTTTAACCAAATAGTTTTAATATAAATAAAAGCAAGTTAAGAGCATCCATTGCAGTCATTTTGCTATATACGCATTATGCTTGATCTCATATTTTTATATATATATATGGTGTGGTTTCAGCTAGTTAATTCTCTCCTTAATAAACAACAAATAGGTTGCCAAACCCAAATCGAAAGTCTTTATTTATTGTTGATAAATAATTTGGTCAAACTAGGGAAAGAATTCTCCAGCCACCAACTCCAATATTTGGCCTTTTTCCATAACTTTAGTGTGAAATCACATTGTTTGAAGTAGACATGTCTGATAATCCAGCACATAGTTTTTCCATGAATACGAAAGACAGAGTGCAAAAAATTCAAAGTCGTGCATGGACTTGGCCGATATTCCTTCTTGGACAAGTTTCCTTGCGAACAAAATACTACTACGTTATCATGCAAAGTGAACAAATATTAAAAAAAAAATACGCAAGTCAAAATAGGAAAAAGTCAGTTAATCATTTTTTAATACAATGTAGTAAATTGTCTCCACTAAGACTCGAACCCCTCCCCTCCCCATGTCTTGCCTTTAAACATTGAACGTTCTAACCAACTGAGCTAGGGTTGTGAACAATAGAAATACCATATTAGAAAAATGAACAACTTAGTATTTAATATTATTAAACCTTATTCAGCATTCACCTAAATAAAAGTTATATTCAATATTAAGTAAAAAAACAAAAAGTGTTTCCTCTAAAAATATTGTTTAGAAAAAGTGATTTTTCAGTATCTTAATCATGATAGGTTGGAGTTCTTCAACCAAATTAGTTATTTTCTGCTTTTCATGTATTTTCATCAATACATATTGGGTTTCTTAGAATGACAAACATAGAAGACATGACCCATTCTCGACATAAACTTCTACATATTAACTCAAGATGAAGTCCTGAATCATTTTCAAGAGATGCTAAATGGGAAATGCTAAATTTGCAAATTTTGAATATTTTTTAACCAAATATTTCTTTAACAAACCAAGAAAGTGATAGTGCTCAAAAAATCAAAGCAAGCAAAGAATTGAATTGCATAGGCTTGGATGTTACTTCTTTGAAAATAAAATTAACGTGATGGAAATTATACTCTTCTCCATTTCAAATAGTCATATGTCAGAAGAGTAGGAAGATGAATTTGTGTACCGTGTACAATCAATTATAGTTATTTATACTTAATAGTTAATTATGAAAAAATCCTATTCGTGATTTTAATACTTCCTATAGAAAATATCGAAAAGGTCATGTTGATAAAATATGGATTAATTTCATTGGTTCAAATTATCAAAACAATAGAATGAGAGTTTTGGCACAATTAGTATAACAGAAATTTTCTAAGACGCCATATGGAAATAAAAATAAATTTGCATCCATTCACTTGGATGTTGATCTACATAACCATTGTTTGATTAATGAATATTGTCATTATCATACAATGAAGCATTATTTAGTTTTTTTCTGATGAAAAAGGAACTGTTATTATCAGAAAATTTGGCCATTGGCGAGGAATTAGCATAGAATGAAAAGCCGGCCCAATAGTTGCTCATATAAAATTTAAGTTATTTACTTATAATGATCAATGGTATGTAGTCATAATTCTTCTTCTTAGATTTAGAGGTACTTGATTTATAATTTGTAATTGATGATGTCACAGTTTTATTTATTTTTGATCTTTTCCTTAATTTGATTTTAATTTCAATTAGATTCTTTTCCTATAAGATGTGGGAGAGCAGTGAAGGAGGGAGCTATAGGATCCCACGAGTCGACACAGGCATGCATATTTGGTCGAATAATCGATGATATAAAGCGAAGGTTTTAAATTCCGTTTTGAGCATTATTCCGGATTGGATATCGAGCGGAATATTCGTGTTCAGTTGTTTGATTGTATCATTTGGGGTACTTAGGATATATATATATATATATATATATATATATATATATATATATATATATATATATATATATATATTTTAACTCAGTATTATATAACATAATTTATCAAGTAAAAATTATTTTATAATACATTAATTAAAATTAAATTATCAAATAAACATAAATATTTTAATACCGCAACAATTTTAAATCACCAAATTAATATAATGTTTTAAACGTATTAATCATAAATCAATAAACAAGTATAAAATATTTAATACAGAAAATACAAAATAAACAAATAAATTTAAAACTATAAAATTTTATTCTTTTTCTATTCAGGAGCCATTCAGGCCATTCACGTGAAATTAAATGATTAATAAATTCAGGCCATTAAGTAGAACAGCTTTGATTACATAAGTAAATTTTCATGACATGTTAAAGTTAGGTTTGGAGCAGGCCAGGAATATTAGAGCCGTTCGTAGGAAGCAGACAATTTAAAACCTTGATATAAAGGAATTTTCAGGGAAAGAGAAGTACGCACACAACCTTTAGGCTTGGTTTGAAACCCGGCAAGTATTAAGGAAAAAAAATTTGAAGGAAAAAAAATTGGAGAATAATAAAAAATAAGTTTAAACTTAATAAACTAATTTTATATGTTTATTCTAACTTTTTTTTTGTTTCTTTCTGTTACATAAGTACTAATAAATTTCAAAATATCTAAAATTTTTAGAAATTTTGATTATATTTGATTTTTTTATATAGTTTCCAGTGAAATCAAATATGAGAAAATTTATTTCATTAGTATTTATTCTTTTTTTAGATTGACCATGAGGTGTCTGAATGGGCGGGTGCACCTCTGAGCACCTTTGCCTAATACTTTTTGGAGATTCCAAACGGAGCCTTAATTAATCACGGTTGCAGAAAGGGAAGGCTTTGATTGGTAACTGAAAAATAAAATTTGCACGAACATATCCATAAATAAAGTTAAATATTACTTAGAAGTGAAATTCTTAGTCTGATCCAACTTAAACCTAATGCAATGTTTGAATGATTTAAGACAATTATTTATAGTCCACAATGTCTATTTTAAGTGGTAAAGCGTTTTTAGTTTGATGATGCCTTTTTCAATCGGAACTGGGCTGGAGCGTGTGGGGGTCGCTGGGCTGGACCCGGATTGTTTGCGGGCTAGGATGCAGGCTCTTGGATTGTCTGGGTTGAGGTTGGATCGCTGCTCGTCGTCGAACCAGGATATGACTACTATCGCGTTGATCGGCCTGCTCTGGACGTGGCACTCCTCTGCAAAAACAATCAAGATGGGGGGTCGGCGAGGGCTTCGCCCGTGGCCGCTCCGATGCCTAAGTCAGCTTCCTTCCGAAAGAAAAGAGAGATTGCTTAGAATGCTTAGATTTGGCATATGAGTTTGCGTATTAGAATTGGCGTACCTTTCACCGATGGGGTGGCCTTGTATTTATAGTAGATGTTCAACCAGTTGGATGGTGATTAGAAGTCCTTCCGTTAATTTGGATATTTCTTATTTTAGTCGGTCGGATTTAATTACAGGATATAGAATTTCATTTATTTGAGATGATCCTCCCTTCTTATTTGGGGGGGGGATCCAACTGGCAATGACCTGTTATTATCTTCCCTTCCTTATTGATAGGATTCGGTTGAGTTGGCAGGATAATATATTGCTGGGGGTTATTCTATTTTAAATTTATGGCGGTATACACAATCAGTTATAGGATATGGGCCTTCCAATTCACATTCAAGGTTGTCCTTTGAACTGGCCCTGGGGCCTTCGTTTTAGTGATGCGAGGAGTGGGTATTGTTTGACATCACTTCTTTAGGCTTGGTCGATTGGTAGGCAAGCCTTTCAAACCCTATCGGTTGCCCCGGCCCTGGTAATGCGTTGAAGTGGCGAGGGCTGTGATTCTCATGGTTCACGGTTTCCACGTGCATTCGGGGTTGGGTTAGTTAAGGCCCTGTCGCGCCGTCGTATGTGTGATATTAGTGACCCTTAGGTTTCGAGCTCATTTCTCCCACTCCTTCGGTTCCTTACGCTCACGTGGATATCTTTAAATCTGTCACATACATACGGGGACCCTTTCTTTCTTAGCCTCCTGTCCGCGTTTTTTTTTTTTTTTTTTTTTTTTTTTTTTTTTGTGACCTTTCTTGTGTCTCTGGACCATTAATATGCATTACCATTTCGGTTTCTTTTCGATTGGTACGACAAAACGTTAGGGTTGGATTGATTGGATTTCGTTCTTATCATTATGGGTCCGGGTCGTTCTTCCTCTCTTCGTATTGGCGATGACTCCTCAGTTGTTGTCGGCCTTTGGGCCAGGCTGAGGATGCCTCGACCGTTGGTATATCCCGAACCCGGAAAGGTTGTTGAGCGCGTCCTCTTCCCTTTGATGGGGTAAAGGAAAATAAACTGTTATCTGGGGTCGGATTACCTTAAATCTGATGTGAAACATAAATCTGTGGATGGTGAGTTGATATATTATCAGGACAATGTGCGAGGCGTGCTAATTTTCCTGATAATAGAGTGCCGGACTGGATATCGACGCTGTGTACTCGTTTGGATGGTTTTGTTTTGAAGTCGCACGTGGTAGTCTTCTTTTTCCTCTGCCCTTTCATGAAAATGGTCTTGCAACATTTCAGCATTTGCCCTTCCCGACTCGCTCCCAGCGGTTGGGGCATTTGAGTCAGGTTATTGGCTTCTTTAGGGATAAGGGCTGGCATCCCTAAGCTTAGCCTTGTTCCTTCATCTTTTTCGCCCGTATAGAGACCAGAACTTTCTTTATTTTCGGGCGTTCGGGAGCTCCGCGGTGATCTACGATGTCTTCCTTCTTCGCATAGGTCATGGAAGGGCGCTATTTCTTTGGCCGGCGGTTTCAGCGGAATACAATCCCTTCGGCGAGATGACACCACCCCAGGTGTTCCCAGGCTTAAAGCCACGATAATATTCGTAGTATTTATCTTTATTTTCGGTATGATGATTTATGCGAAGGTGGTTGAATGTTTGATTTTATCTTATCTGCCCATTTCCGAAGCTCGTCTTGACCTTAGCGAATAACGTCATAGCCCTAGCGTTGGCGGGATATCACCTGCTCGTCACTTCTGCGTGAGAATTGATAAAGGTGAGCATTCACGGTCCATGGCGAAGTGCGCACGTTCCTACGCCGGTCTTTGCACGCTACTACCACAGGGTCCTCTGCTCATTGGGCTTACTGGCTCTACCCGGGGAGATTTTAGGTTCATTTGGGCGTCTCGGAAGCCCGGGTGCGAAAAGGAAGCAAGGCTCCATTGAGGAGGATCGGTAGGTTTCGACCAAAGTTCGAAGTGGGGCGTCTCCATTGCCAGAAGCCGGGCCCGGCCGTCGTCTCCTTGGCGAGCTCAGTGGTCTGAGTCCCCCAAATTTCTCGCTGTGGAAGGGCTAAAAACCCTTTGGTCACGCGCGGCCGGCGATCGTTAGTGGTTATACCTATAGCAGATCACGGAATCGCCTTTGGAAAAAGTCAAATCGCTCCTCGGCGGCCAATTGAAAGAAAGCGCAAAGTCGGCGAAAACCGGGACTCTCTGCTGCGCTGCTTGGCGAACTCGAGGCGGAGTGCGGTCTCCCTCCATCCTGAGACTCGACCTTGGGGTTGAAGCGATGCGTTGGCGGGCTTTGGCTTTATCCGCCCGGGGTTGCCTCGGTAAAGTCTACGATTGTGCTTCTTCCATGCCTCGCGTTGAGCGTTAACTATGTTTTGATATGCAAGTAGCCACTCATTTGAAAGGCTTGGCGAAGGCCAAACTAAAGCGAAAACACGTGGGAATTGCCGAATTTATAAAGCGAAGGAGGCTTCTCTCGCCGACGAGCCAGAGGCTGCGGGAGCGGCGCGACGTATGGCTGAAAGTGGGCGACTTAAGTGCGATTTAAAGCTGTACTTGATCGCTCGCTCGGGCGAAAGTAGGAAGGCAGCGGTCCAGTAGCGGCAACTGTAGAAGGTGAGCTTGGAGTTGAGTATCGGCTTCTAAAATGATTTAGTGAGGGGCTCGAGAGGGCTGTGAAGTCTGGTGAGTCTTGAGCCCACGATGGTTGGGGAGGGCTCGTCTCCTCCACGGGGCGGGCTGCGGCGGGATCTTGAGTGGAATTACATGCAGTCAATGGTGTCCCGAATGATAAGAAGGCGCTGGCTTCAGACGGCTCGTGTGAAGCTTCAGTCTGGCGGCTGCTAGAATTGTTCGTCGTGAATCTTACGTATGAATTTGGCGAGCGGTGAATGAGGAATGTCGCAGTTGGACAGCGAGATCTTCATCGTGTTAGCAGGCGCTCAAAGGGATGAGTCATTAGGCGTTTGAGGACCAAGCCCGGTCTTTCCGGTGGGCCTGGGTGGCTCGCCTTTCATGAGGCTGTTGGCGCGTATACGATCTGGACTTCAATTTCGACCTCCCGACGAAGGCGAGAATGCCTTTTCTACAGACTATTCTCAAGAGCACAGTACTCCGTGTAGTGGCTAATTCCCCATCTTCGTCGTCCGTTCCTCCTGCTGACGTCTAATCTCCTATGCTTATGTTTGCCCAATGCTAGCTTTATTTGTTTATCTATATATACGTTTTTTTTTTTTTAGTCGGGCCGGGGCGAGACGTGTGTCGCCGAAACATATTTATATATATATATACTCTTTTTTTTTATGCGTCAGCGTTCTCATTTGTAGCATCATCGCTTTTCTCCATGATTTGTATGGCCGGATTGAGGATCAATTGAGATGAATAAGCTCGTCAAACTTAGTCATTTGTGGCCTTGTGAGTGCTGACTTGATTTAGATTAACATATTGGAGGGACTCATGATGTCGGCCCGGTTGGGTGGGTTCGTCCATGCGGCGGAAAGAGTTTGCCGTGTAGGGTGTCGGCGGGGCTCGTCCATGGCCCAGTGATGAGCTGGTCGGTGTGGTATTGAGCTCGTCGACGTTAACTGACGGGAAGAGCTCGTCCATGTTGAGTAATGGGAAGAGCTCGTCAATGTGAACTAAGGGATGAGCTCGTCAAAATGAATTGTTGAATAAGAGCCCGTCCATGTTGAGTGATTGGAAGAGCTCGTCAGAATGAATAGTTGAGTAGAGCTCGTCCGTATGAGCTTGAGGATGAGCTCGTCGAAATGAATTGTTGAGGCGGGGCTCGTCCATGTGAGCGAGGGATGAGCTCGTCGAAATGGTCTTCGAGATAAGGCGAGTCCATGTTGAGTGATTGGAAGGCTCGTCGGAATGAATAGTTAGTGGGGCTCGTCCGTGTTGAGTGATGGGAAGAGCTCGTCAGAGTGAACTGTTGGTGGGAGCTCGTCCATGTGAGGCGAGGGATAGGCTCCGTCAAAAATGGTGTTGAATAAGAGCCGAGTCCATGTTGAGTGATGGGAAGGAGCTCGTCGGAATGTCAGTTGAGGTAGAGCTCGTCATTATGGCGAGGATGAGCTCGTCGAAATGAATTGCTAAATAGAGCGATCCGTGTTGAGTGATGGGAAGAGCTCGTCAGAATGAATAGTTGAGTAGAGCTCGTCCATGTGAACGGAGGGATGAGCTCGTCAAAATGAATTGTTGAGTAGGAGCTCGTCCATGTGAACTGAGAGATGAGCTCGTCAAAATGAATTGCTGAATAAGAGCCCGTCCATGTTGAGTGATTGGAAGAGCTCGTCAGAATGAATAGTTGAGTAGAGCTCGTCCATGTGAACTGAGGGATGAGCTCGTCAAAATAAATTGTTGAGTAGGAGCTCGTCCATATGAACTGAGGGATGAGCTCGTCAAAATGAATAGTTGAGTAGAGCTCGTCCATGTGGACTGAGGGATGAGCTCGTCAAAATGAATAGTTGAGCAGGAGCTCGTCCATGTTGAGTGATGGGAAGAGCTCGTCAAAATGAATAGTTGAGCAGGAGCTCATCCATGTTGAGTGATGGGAAGAGCTCGTCATAATGAAGTGTTGAGTAGGAGCTCGTCAGTAGGGCGGGGATGAGCTTTCGTCGAAATAGATTGTTGAATAAGAGTCCGTCCATGTTGAGTGATGTGAAGAGCTCGTCAGAATGAATAGTTGACTAGAGCTCGTCCATGTGAACTGAGGGATGAGCTTGTCAAAATGAATTGCTGAATAAGAGCTGATTAGTGCTCAAAAAGTGCAATTTTGAACCCTATATTAGATAGGTTTTGAGTACTTTTTGATCATTAATCATGTCATATATCCCAATTGAAGT
The DNA here is from genome assembly GCA_016808115.1 of Tetrastigma voinierianum. Lineage (NCBI taxonomy): Eukaryota > Viridiplantae > Streptophyta > Magnoliopsida > Vitales > Vitaceae > Tetrastigma > Tetrastigma voinierianum. The sequence continues at coordinate 282,712 of JAEQBH010006078.1, forward strand.
GTTCAAGTCATCTTAGTAACACTTATGTCAATTTAAGGGTGTTTTAGTTGTTTTGTAGACTTTTGTACACATTTGAACTTGACCACAATGCAAATGATCAATCATGAGGTTGGAAGTTTAGTCTCAGCCGTAAACAAGCCCAATCAATGGAAAACAAAGGAAAAGTGGAAGAAATGAGATGCGGTTGAAAACATGGCGAGAGAATCAGGCAACCAGCAGGCAATTTGTCGCAACTGTTGGCAACGGTCGCAATCTAATAATTTAGTAAGCGTGCATAACAATTCGCAATCTTAGCGACCATTCGCGAGGTCGCTAGCCACATTGCATATTCATTAGCGAAAATGAAGGAATTAAGCTTCTCACATAAAATTTAAGCTAGCTTAAGCGAAATTTCGCTAATAGCGAAATTCGACCTTGCCAAATTAAACTGACCATTGCCAAATTACTTCAGACCATTGCGGTTGGCTAACCCTTGCCAAATTAAGCTAATTAGCGAAATTCATCTATGCGAGAATTTGCGGAGGCCTCGTCATCTTTGTGTAATTGTCTTGAACAGCCTTCAAACTTGGTTTTATTACCCCGATTGTCCTATAACAGCCTAGTTATTAGGGTTTTGGTGAATTCATACCTCGAGAGGCTATAAATACCTCGTGTTTTGTAATAAAGGGGAGGAGAGGAGGATAGAAGGAATCTGAAAATTTTGGTGATTTGTAAGTTTTTTCATTTCTTGCTTTTGTAAATAAATTGTTTTTTTTAGCTTTGCTTTTATTTTCTCTCTTCTCTCTCTTCTCTTCTTTCTCTCTTCTTTCTTTCACTTTCCCGGCTACCAAACACACCTCTTGAGGATATTGACTCAAGAGATGTAGCTAAGCCTCCTTCCTTTGAAGAGGAAGGCCAGCTTGGTGGTGGGGTTAAGCATCATTGTCCTCATGAGGCCCAAAGTCACGAGATTAGTGTATTTATGGCCCTTATTTTCAAGAGTCGGTTGCATAACATGGGATGTGTTATTGTCTTGGCCATACTCTCCATGCTTTAGATCCGGTGCTTAGTGTAGTGCGCTGGCTCTTTAGATGGTCCTTACTTGCCCCTCGAGATAATATTTGCATGTTAGAGTTCTTCAGATTAAGGGTTAAATAACATTTAGAGTTATTGTTTTGGCCAATACTCTCCATGCTTTAGAATACGTAACTCGGGTGGGAATGCCTTGTTATTTTAGATGGTCTTTTCACAGGCCTCGAGAATGATAATGGAATGTTAGGGTTTTATAACTAAAAGGGGCCATAGCGCATCCTGTGTTGACTGGAGGAAATAGGAGATGTTTTTTCAACTTGGGGAGCTCTTAGTTAGCCTAGGATCTTAAAATCGGTGGCCCTCTTTGCTTGAAGTTCTCTTTTCTTATTTTTCTTGATTTTATTTTCGGTTGCAAACCAGCCACTTAACTAGTCTTCTGAGTCATTAAGTTTTCAAACTACTCACCTTGTTTCACAAAACCCAAAATCGAATTTAATTCACCGAGTTTGATTTCACTCAAATCATTGTGCGAAGAAAACCCATCCACGTGTTCGGCCCTAGGTAGCTATACTGTTAAGCTTGACTAATGATGGGAGGAATCACGGGATACAAATTTTGTTGATTAAGCTCTGCCTGCAGGTGGCCTTGCAGTCAAGGGAGGCCGGAGTCCATGTTGGGTGATGGGAAGGCTCGTCGAGGAATGAATAGTTAATTAGAGGCTTCGTCCATGTGAATTAAGGGATGAGCTCGTCAAAATGAATAGTTAAGTGGGGCTGCGTCCGTATTGGTAGCGGGAAGAGCTACGTCATTGTGAATAGTTGAGCGAGGGGCTCGTCCGTGTTGGTGGTAGGAAGAGCTCGTCGGTATAGTGTTGGTAGGAGCTTCGATCCGTATGTGGTAGGGATGAACTTCGTCGAAATAGATTGTTGAATAGTCAGATCCATGTTGGTGATGTGAAGAGCTACGTCGAATGAATAGTTGACTAGAGCTCGTCCATGTGAAGTGAGGGATGAGCTTGTCAAAATGAATTAATGGAATGGGGCGAGTCCGTGTTGGTGATGGGAAGAGCTCGTCAGAATGAATAGTTGAGTAGAGCTCGTCCATGTGAATTAAGGGATGAGCTCATCAAAGGCCAGATGGTTGAGTAGAGCTGTCCGTGGCCAGCGGGGGAAGGCTTTCGTCATTGTGAATAGTTGAGGCGAGGAGCTCGTCGGTATTTGAGTGATGGGAAGAGCTGTCGGTATGAATTGTTGATGGGAGCTCGTCCATGTGGGCGGGGATGAACTCGTCAGTGAAAGCGTGGCTCCGGGGCGCTAAGGCCGAATGGCGATGGTAGTGTGATGTAACTGGCGTCGACTCCTCGGTGGCGTGACACATCGAGGTAGGCGAACTCGTCAAGGTGAAGCGTGACTCGGTAGAAATTTGAGATAAGCGATGGCGGTGACGGTGAGGCTAATCGACTCCTCGGGTGGCGTGACGCATCGAGTAAGCGAACTCGTCAGGTGAAGCGGCGTGACTCCGGTATTGGCGAATGGCGATGTAAGGCCAGTGGCAATGCTTCCCGCGGTGATGCGACTCCTGGTCGCGTGAGCTGTCGGGTAGACGAACTCGTCGAGGTGAAGCCGGGCGTGGCTCGAGAGCGTGGCCGAATAGCGATGTGGGAGTGGCAATGTAGCTGAGGCTGATCGACTCCTCGGGTAGCGTGGCACATCCAGTAGACGAACTCGTCGAGGTGAAGCGGCGTGGCTCGGTACGGCCGAATGGCGATGTAGTCGGTAAGCGATGTAACTGGCGATTGGCTCCTCGGGTGGGCGTGAGAGGCTATCCCGGGTAAGGCGAACTCGTCAAGGTGACGATGGCTCAGGAGGCGAGGGCGAGATAAAGGCGATGTGGCCAGTGGCAATGTAGCTTTGAAGGCGATCGATTTCCTCGAGGTAGGCGTGACGACCGGAGTAAGGCGAACTTCGTCGAGGTGAAACGGCGCGTAGCTCCGGCGAAGCGAATGGCGTGTGGCCAAGTGGCAATGTAACTGAGCTGATTTGACTCCTCCGTAGCGTGACACGTCACAAGTGAACGAACTCATCAAGGTGAGCGTGGCTCAGCCGACTTAGTTGCCGTATTGGTTGAATCAGCCAAAGGTATAGCACATGTGGGATCGTTGAGCTTGTCGGTGTGGATTCTTTGGGAAGAGCTTCGTAGGAATTGGTACGCTCGTCTGGTGTTGTGGCCTTGGTAGTTGAAAGAGTTTGTCTACATTGGCAGCCGTGTTCTTTGGTTAATTTTCGGTTCTTGGAAAGAGGCGAGCGTTCTTAATGCGAATTTATGGAGAATTTGGAATGATTGCACGAATTATTCTTATAAATAGCGGTTTTATTGCCATGAGGTTTGTTCCTTATATATTTTGCTTTCTGTGCACAGCCCGAAACTGCGTGAGATGAAGAGTCGGATTTGTCCTTACTTGAGGAATTCTTCTTAAGATGCGGGGCCGGCGCTCTTGTTCTTCTATGTGGGAGTTGTGTTTCCACTGATCTCCCCTTCATGGGAGTCATGTTATTCCTAACCGTGCTAGGGAATGTCAGAGAGGCGGTGCATCTCTTACTGCTTTGCTCTCTCTGTTTTATTACCTTTTCTCCCTCTTTTCTCCCTCTCCTCCTTTCTTTTCTCCCTCTACTCCTCTCTTTTCTCCCTTCTCCTTCTTTTTTTTCTCCCTCTCCTCCTTCCCTTTCTCCCTTCTCCTTCTTCCTTTTCTTCTTTTCCTCTTTTCCACTTTCTTCCGCATAAACTCTTTCCATCCCTTTTTCTTCTTCTCCAGCTTTTCATTCTGTCTTTCTCCTTTGTTCCTCTCTTTTCTTTTCTCCCTATCACACCCCTTTTTGTTTTTTTTTTGCGCTTTCGAGGGAACTGCTTGTACTGAATATTTCTCAAGATGTAATCGAGGACACCACTGATTGTAACTGAATGTAATTCAATTGAAATAAAGAGACAGTTTTGCTTTTATGTCTATGTATCTTCTTATTGTGCCTTTTTCTGTATCTTACATATATGAACTGTTTGAGATGTCTAACTAAATGATCATTAGATATTTCCATACGTCACATGAGATCGATAAGGCATTATTTGCTTTGTCCCCTAAGCGATACTTCTTGGTAGAAAAAAATTAAGATATTCGCATTCCATTATGTCGCAAGATTTTTCCTTCTTAATTTTGAGTTCATAATTGCCTAGTCGGCGACTCGGGATATGATATAAAGACCTTCGAGTTAGGGCTAGTTTTTCGTCTTGCCGGATTCTTCCTCATTGTGGGGAGCTTCTTTAAGACTAGATTAAGCTGTATGTAGCTCATGGGGTTGACTTTTATTATAGTACCTTGCTGTTTTCCTTTGATACTCCTCCGTACGCCTTTGAACCTGCTCGCGCTTTTCATCTAGGAGCTCTAAGTTTAGACGAAGGGCCTCATCATTATGCTCTTCTGATGCTAACTCGACTCTAGGAGACTTTATTATTCGGAGCCTCACGGGGCTACTTCTTACATTGCCAAGGCTAGGGCAAATGGGGTTTCGGTTGCTGACACGTAATGGATCACAGCCAAGCCCATGTAGTACCTCGGGGAGGTATTCTACCCGACTCCCTTTAAGATCTTCAATTTAGTGCTTGAGGCGGCTTTGATGTAGTTTAATAGTGACTTGACTGTCAGTTGAACTGCGGGTCTTATTTGGGGATGAGTAATAATTTTAATTCAAGACCTCTGCGTAGAAATCTATTTGAGATTTGGCGTTGTCAGTGCTTTCCATTGTCGATGCAAGGCTCTTGGAATACCAAACTGCGTATGATGGCTCGTAGCCTGAAGTTGCGTATCTTACCAACTTTTGTCGTGGCCCTAAGGGCTCGGCCTCGACCCACTTGGTGAAATAATCTATTGCGACGATTATGAATTTGCATTGACCCTTGCCAATGGGCAGAGGTCCCAATATCGAACCCTTTGTTGGAAGGCGGGGGCTTGTGATCGGCGTTAAGGGTTACGACGGGGCGCGATATCTTGGCGTGCTCACGGCGGTTCTACGCATTTCTTGACTAGGTTGGTCGTCTTTGAGTATCGTGGCGGTGGTATCCACGCCTCAGACTTTTTCCCTGCTAATGTTGAGCTTTCAGTGATTCACGCATATGCCCCTAGTGCACTTCTCTTAGCACACTTTTCGGTGTCTTCTCCTGCGTGCATTTTATGAAGGTGAAGAATCCTCGCTGTAGGAAGCTTCCTTTGTAATTAGTAAACTGGAAGACCTCACTCTTATCTTAAGCGCTTCTTTCGGGTCGTGCAGTAGGGCTTCGTGCTTTAATATAATCCCAAATGGGGTCCGTCAGGCTCGGCGCGGACCACCCTGCCCGGGCGACCACCATCTTTGTGGGATCGATAGGGTTCCACGAGTATTCGACGGGGAGTTGACTGCCGAGATCTTCTGCGAGAATTTGTAGCTAATTTTGCCAAGGCGTCGGCTCGGGAATTCTCCTCTCTGGGGACGTGCTTGACCTGAACCAACACAAATTTCTTTAGTAAATCGCGGACCTTTTGGAGATATAGAACCATCGTTTCACTTTTGGCCTCGTATGTATCTTGATCCTATCGACCACCGGTTGGGTCCTTTGTAGACCTCCTATTTGGTGGAGCTTCACAATGAATAGGCGAGGTTGAGGCCTGCTATGACGGCCTCATACTCGGCTTCGTTGTTGGAAGCATGGTGATGAATACACATTTGAGTGATAATTATAATGGAATCTAGCACATTTAACTCTGAACACCCACATTTGGCATAGAGCAGTGCTAATTTCTTACGTGTTTTCCAGTTTGTGCGGGTCTTCGGGTTTAAAACGTAAGTGCACAAGGATGCTCAGCTGGGAAGCCAATATGAAGCAATGTGGATGTGGGTGAAGCAATTAGCCGAAGTCTCGGGAACTGACAAAGCTAGGAAGCTTTCAGTGGACATGCCTGGGGTAGAACTTCAAGTCCTACGGGTGGGAACTTCTTTGGAAAATTAGCGGTGAGAGCACCTTCTACAGAGTAGGAACTTTAGTCCTACCGGTAGAACTTTATGGAACTTGCGGGAATTGTCCAAGAATTCAATCCCGTACGCGAGAGCACTCTCGTCAACAAACCAAAATGGGAAAATCACATTGGAGAATTTATAAAGGAGGACACAGGTAATATGGGGCACACTTTAGTTTTTTAGGCTTTTCACTTCTAGGGTTTAGGTTTTGATAGAATAAGAGTTTTTCTCCATTTTTTAGTGGTACCTTGTAGATCCATATTTCAGATTTCCATTCTTTTAGAAGTTTCGGATTCAAGAGTTTGTAATCTTTGGCCTTCGATATTTGTGCTTTAAATCTTCTGCATTCCATATTTTTCTATTCTCGGTTTTACAAGTCAGTGCGATTCCCACTTAGTCTTGTTTTTATGTTTGTCGTTCTTCATCTTTAATTGTTCATCTGAGTTTTATGGAGTTACAAACCCCTGCTGCTTTGGGATCATACGAGGAAACTCCACCGTCAAGGTAAAGTCCACCGGTCCTCTCTTGATTTTCCAGCGGATTGTGTAATATTGATCACTTGTGTAGAAGGTTTAAATCTTTAGTTGGGCATTCTTGACAACGTGTTAACGAGATATTCAGTTACACGTTGTGTGATCGTAATGCTGACTAAGGGTTCGTTTAATTGAGAATGAGGTGTTTAGTATTTACTCGATCATCTTTATTTTCCAAAAGCATTTAAGATAAATCCTCGAAATGAAGGCCATTTATCAATGGTTTCTAGATGAGTTTATAAAATGAGAGGTGGGACTTACCTGATCATAAGTGAGTGGAACCACTAAAAATCAAACCCAATTGTCTTTCTAGGTTAAAACATTCAAACAATCAACCATTCAATCAAACAACACATCATCCACCAATTCTCCCTTAAATCATACTTTTAGTGGGGAATAGCTCTTTATTGATCCCAGCCAAGTAAGACCGCTCCTTTGTGGAGATGACACGTAGTTTCACGAGTATTACAATGCTAGATGACCGTAATTCCTACGGCTTGGGAATAGAATTAGGCACACTAATCGGGGCCAGAAGCATTTTAGGCGTTAAGTTGTGACTAACGAGTTGATCTGAAGGCAGAGGTAAAGTGCAATTGCATTTTGCAGTGATCACGTTCTCCACTTTCTTTTATTTTGTTTTAGTGAGAAATCTTAGTAAGTGTTTCTTGGATCGAGTTAGTGTAGTGCATCGGTTGGGCTCCTTGACGAGAAACATCACGACTAGTCGAGTGTATCCACAGAAACTCTGGGAATCCCGTAATAAACGAGTGTCTCGAGATAACATTTTACCTCAAATGGATGATCCACGAGAATCAACGAGGACTATGAGCCTCGACATGGGGCGATGCTCGCTCCCGATAAACCCGGTCTTGGGAGGTGGAAATGGTAATCTTGATAAAGATGGTATAGAGTTCTCCCTGCTCCTTTACCTAATGTGGAAAGAACCCTTAGAAATTCTACAACCTCGAAAGGACCCTGACCAATTCTTGTATTACGCCTTCACGGTGAGGCCAGTCAATTTCTGATGAAGTCGAGAAATGATCAGTCTTCTACTGTATACGGGTTGAATCTAAGAACCCTTACTCATTATGAGGATTTCGAGGATGTCTGCCGGTGCATTCCTCTCAGCGGTTCACCTCTCCATATAATACATTTGGTTTATTTCCTTTTGCTTTGAAGGAGAAGGCGAAATGCAGTTTCCCATTCCCTTGCACCTAATTGATCTTTACATGGGAGAAAACGCTGAGGAGCGAATTCCTCGATAAGTTTTCCCTCACGCGCATGCAGTACTTTCATCACGAGCAATTGAACTTTACGAAAAGTCGAATTGAACCCTTGTGGCCGGTGTGGGAAAGATATAAGGATCTCGCCAAATGCTATCCCTCGTCGCGGATAGATGTTGGAACAGAAATTTGTTATATCCGTAAGGTTGTCTTTTAAGTAATAAACAATACATCGAATGATGTGTGCGGGAGGAATTTTATGAAAAGAGTCATGGGAAATGGAAATTCAACTTTTTGACACTATATGGAGAATGCTTTCGGGCAGAGTAACACCTCTTTTAGACAACGCTAAAGCGCATAGCACATCCAGTGGCGGAATCCATCACTTAAGAGAAAATGATGAGTTGCAAGTAAAAATTGCTAATTTAACAAAGCTGGGGCCATGGAGATGAAAAAGGTGACGAGGTAACTGGAGTGTACCTGATTACCCTGCACCAACGGGACCTAAGTAGAGGAGCCATGCATTATATGCGATGACCACACACTCGACCGTTAAGCGCCCCGAAATCTTCTACACTCCAATTAGAGCCATTCAGTGAACAAGCCAACGCCCTTAACTACCAAAGGAAACCTTTCAATTCCCATTACTACGAAACTTACAATCTGGGTGGGAGCGAGCATCCTAATTTTAGTTTTGGAGAAATGAGGGAGCCTTACACTTATTTGCCCGAACAACCGAGGCCCTCACTATCAGGCGAGGTTTCCAAATTCCATTCCTCCATTTGAATCAAGGCCCCGAGGATTTCGAGGGGCTTCCCCAATCAAGGTCATCGTCCAGACGAGGAATCAAACTCACGGCCTTGGCCTCCGCATGAAGTGCAGATATGGTGCACGGTTTGTACAATGACAATCCACAAACACAGGAACTTCCAGGCTATCTTTGAATGATGTGAATCCCCGAATAACCAAATTAACCTCATCTACCATTAACCTTAATGAGAAAAGGAAACTTCCATTCCTGACCCATCAAACCCGCAAATTGAACGATTAATGGGAAGTTTAGGTTCAAGTGAGGGTACCTTTGAGCACTGTAAAGCTGTCACTACCCTTCGGAGTGGTAAGGTAGTTGACAAAACTATTCCAACCAAGGAACCATCACAAGAGTCTCATAGTGAATTAGCTAGAGAGGATGAAAAATCAGACACACCTCATGTCCTGTCTGAATGACAAAGATGATCAACCAGAGGAAGACAAGTCTACCCATATCCCTCCAGCTCCATACCCTCATAGGCTGAGCACCAGAAAGTGAATAACCATCTTTGAAATTTATGAGTTGTTCAAGCGGGTGAAGCTGAACATTCCCTTGTTAGATGCCATTAAGCAAAATCCATCATATGCTAAATTTCTGAAGGATTTGTGCACGGTAAGAAACTAGGTGGTCGACAAGGAGGCATTCATGGCCGAACAATCTCGTCCTGTTAAGACGACTTGCCTCGAAAATACAAAGACCCGGTAGTCTACTATTTTACATAGTAGTTGGAAATTCAAGTTAGGGCATGCTTTAGTGGACTTAGGGGCAAGTGTTAATCTTTTGCCTTACTCGGTATATGTGGACCTAGAGGTTAGGAGAATTAGAGCTTGACCAATATCACCCCTCCAGGGTGGGTGGCCAGTAGTGTGAATTCTAGGGAATAGTGAAGGATGTCTTGGTCGAGTG